>JAEAOA010001776.1:2457500-3057500 GCA_016746295.1 Potamilus streckersoni | reverse complement strand
CTAATTTGACACATCACAACATATACTCCAGAATGTTTTTGAATGAATTCAGAATATTCTTAAAATAGTTTTTCAATGCAAGATCTTGATGAACATTTTGTAATTCCAATGAATAATTTTTAAATAAATGATTCCTTTAAAATTATATCTAAACACAATAATAAATTATTATAAAGACTAAAAGAAATAAATAATCTTGAAATGAACTCAGCCCTATATGCACCTCCACTTGACCTATGTCATAACAGCATTTTCTAAAAAAAACCTCAGTCACCACTTCCACTTGACTTATGTTGAAATTATATTTTCTGAAAAAATATCTTAATGGAGAATTACCCAAAGCAGTAAACAGTCTCATTTCTAATTTAGCCTTGTAGGATCATAATCAAAGCTAGGTCCTGAACTGAAAACCACATAAACATCTATCTATAACTCACAAACAATGACTAAAACTACCCTCAATCATGGACAAAAGTCAAGCACACACACTAAATATATATAACAATAATAAACCAATATCTAATGTTTTCATAGAAACATACAACAAAAAGTAAACTACAAAAAAGTTGAGATGCTATAGTCAACCTTACTATTATGAAAAGGTCAAATGGGGTGCATATAGGGCGGAGTTCATTGCAATATGTCATCCATTTTTGACTTGGACTAAAACTGAAAGGAAATAAGCATGGAGCATTATGTAAATAAAATTAGTATCACACCACAAAAACTATATTTTAATAGTAGTGACTGCTATTTTTGCAATGCTAAATTGACCACCTGTGTCAGAGGAGGGATCTTGTGAGATCCCCTACTCCCTATGGTCCTTTGGTTATCATTATCTGAGAAATAATCAACCACTTTCTTATTGTCTGGATCAAGTAAACAGTAAAGTAAAATACGAAATTAATGGATAGAATGACAATGGTCTAAGCAGAGATATAGAATAGAACATGACCCCCTGTATGTAAACTATAACAATTTTATAAGTTATATAAACTGAATTTTAATTAGAGTCTGTTTGAACACGACAGTTAAAGGATTCACTTTTTCTGAAAAACAGAGTTACAAAATTATTGCAAATTCAATCAGCCATTCTGTTACACTCATAAAACAATTTCATCATGTAATCAAGTGACTGACTGAACTCAAAGTATATCAGCATCACAATGGTTCTCTCCTCTCCCCCTCCTCCTCTCTCCCCTTTCCCCTCTCTATCTCCTCACTTCCCTCCCCCTTTCTCTCTCCCTCCATCTCCCTCTCTCCTTCTCTCTTCCTGCCTCTCCCTCCTTCTCTCTCTCCCTCCTTCTCTCTCTCTCTCTCTCTCTCTCTCTCTCTCTCTCTCTCTCTCTCTCTCTCTCTCTCTCTCTCTCTATATATATATATATATATATATATATATATATATATATATATATTCTCTCCCTCTCTTCCTTCTCTCCCTGTCTCCCTGTTCCTTCCTCTCCCTCTCTCTGACTCCTCCCTCTTTCTCTCTCCTCTCCCTCTCCCCTATCTCTCCCTCTCCCCTCTCCCTCTCTCACCTTCTCCCCCTCTCTCGACTAAAGATGTACATATATATGTTGTCTGCTTCCAATATTTACAGTTTTGAATCAAGCAAAATGACAAAAAATTGCCTTTAACATGGATTTAACAAGCAGTTTCATTAATATGTTCACATGTGCAAAGAAATATAATTCCAAAGTCAACGTTATGGTAATTTACAGAATTATAGGGTAGTTACTGAATATGATGAATTATGTCATTTTGTTGTCGGATGGAAATAAACTACATCATAATGTACGGAACATGGCGCCGTGTTAGTATGGAAAGTCCATTAAGTATGAAAGGTGCAAGGGGATACCAGTATTAGTGCCATTCTGGTGACAGACAGGTTAGAAATGATAAATCAATGATTCAATTGACTTAGTTCTGTGCACTTGTTATCACAATAAACTTTTTAGTTATTTAAATCTGTAGTTGGGTACAAACAAACAGGGATGTAGCATCGGACGTTTCAGTCAGACCATGACAGAATTTATTGTGAAATTATATCTTCAAATTTTGTGCCATTACACTAATGATCAAAAGATAAACTGACAAATTAACTTATTATCTGTTTTCAGTAGGATTATCTAATGGAGACTAGAGGAAGGTCTTATGACTTTTTGGTTTGGCACAATTGGACCTTCCAGTAATGCTTAAATTACCATACTCTAGTGCAATATTAATTAAAGATAGAATGAAGAGAATGAAGAGTAAGACCACCAGAATATTGCTCTCATGGCATCATCCAGAGACTAATGATTAGTTGTTGTCGTTGTTGTTGTTGGGCTTAATGCCATTTTTCAGCACACAATAGGCTATTCATGGCAGCCAGTATTAATGGTGGAGGAAGAAGCCAGGAAATCACCGGAAAGAACCACCAACCCATGAGAAGCTACTGGCAAGCTTTCTCACATATCCACATTCGTGGAATCCTAGACTTGAACCCACGCAGACAGAGGTGAGATGGCAGTGATCCATGACAGACAGTGCTTTAGACCACTGAGGTACTTGGGGCCCCCACTAATGATTATAAAAGTCAAAGATTTAGTATTAGCCCTAATCTCATGGACTTTGATCCTCTTAAAAGAAATATATCTCTCAGTGAGAGAAATATAAGGTCTTTTGTTAGCATAATCCACAACAATATTTTGGTTGCTGAAAGATCAGCAAGAAGAGGGAGGAAAAGATGGTTAAGACCAGTTATATTCCTTTTTGATTTAAAAATGTAAAGCCCTATCTGGGTAATGGAGCTAATCTTGATCATTTCCAGCAGACACCAACATACCTTGTTGTGACTCTGGACCAATCACTGACATTCTACAACAACCTGAAGAAAACTGCAGCAAAACTTAGCACTCAAACAACCTTCTCTACAAACTGGCTGGCTCAGCCTGGGTGCAACAGATGTTACAAACCACTCCCTCTAGCTGATTCTGTCTGCCCTCCTGGCTTCAACCTTCCACATCATCTGTGGACTACACTGAACTGTTTTTGGACAGGACAGGGTCGTTGTGCAGTCAAACTTGTCAAATGGGGCCAGGCCACTTACTCTTCCTGTTGTTGTGGAGCTCTTCAAACTATGCTTGCTTGCTAGCAGTATTTCTTACCTTGGTTGATAAATCATGCTTGCTTGCTACCAATATTTCTTACCTTGGTTGATAAATCATGCTTGCTTGCTTGCTAGCAGTATTTCTTACCTTGGTTGATAAATCATGCTTGCTTGCTACCAATATTTCTTACCTTGGTTGATAAATCATGCTTGCTTGCTAGCAGTGTTTCTTACCTTGGTTGATAAATCATGCTTGCTTGCTTGCTAGCAGTGTTTTTTACCTTGGTTGATAAATCATGCTTGCTTGCTACCAATATTTCTTACCTTGGTTGATAAATCATGCTTGCTTGCTAGCAGTGTTTCTTACCTTGACTGATAAATCATGCTTGCTTGCTACCAGTGTTTCTTACCTTGGTTGATAAATCATGCTTGCTTGCTACTAGTGTTTCTAACCTTGGTTGATAAATCATGCTTGCTTGCTACTAGTGTTTCTTACCTTGGCTGATAAATCATGCTTGCTTGCTAGCAGTGTTTCTTACCTTGGTTGATAAATCATGCTTGCTTGCTAGCAGTGTTTCTTACCTTGGCTGATAAATCATGCTTGCTTGCTACCAGTGTTTCTTACCTTGGTTGATAAATCATGCTTGCTTGCTAGCAGTATTTCTTACCTTGGTTGACAAATCATGCTTGCTTGCTTGCTAGCAGTATTTCTTACCTTGGTTGATAAATCATGCTTGCTTGCTAGCAGTGTTTCTTACCTTGGTTGATAAATCATGCTTGCTTGCTTGCTAGCAGTGTTTTTTACCTTGGTTGATAAATCATGCTTGCTTGCTACCAATATTTCTTACCTTGGTTGATAAATCATGCTTGCTTGCTAGCAGTGTTTCTTATCTTGGCTGATAAATCATGCTTGCTTGCTACCAGTGTTTCTTACCTTGGTTGATAAATCATGCTTGCTTGCTACTAGTGTTTCTAACCTTGGTTGATAAATCATGCTTGCTTGCTACTAGTGTTTCTTACCTTGGCTGATAAATCATGCTTGCTTGCTACTAGTGTTTCTAACCTTGGTTGATAAATCATGCTTGCTTGCTTGCTAGCAGTATTTCTTACCTTGGTTGATAAATCATGCTTGCTTGCTACTAGTGTTTCTAACCTTGGTTGATAAATCATGCTTGCTTGCTACCAATATTTCTTACCTTGGTTGATAAATCATGCTTGCTTGCTAGCAGTGTTTCTTACCTTGGCTGATAAATCATGCTTGCTTGCTACCAGTGTTTCTTACATTGGTTGATAAATCATGCTTGCTTGCTACTAGTGTTTCTTGCCTTGGCTGATAAATCATGCTTGCTTGCTACTAGTGTTTCTAACCTTGGTTGATAAATCATGCTTGCTTGCTAGCAGTGTTTCTAACCTTGGTTGATAAATCATGCTTGCTTGCTACTAGTGTTTCTTACCTTGGCTGATAAATCATGCTTGCTTGCTACCAGTATTTCTTACCTTAGTTGATAAATCATGCTTGCTTGCTACTAGTGTTTCTTACCTTGGCTGATAAATCATGCTTGCTTGCTACTAGTGTTTCTAACCTTGGTTGATAATCATGCTTGCTTGCTACTAGTGTTTCTTACCTTGGCTGATAAATCATGCTTGCTTGCTAGCAGTATTTCTTACCTTGGTTGATAAATCATGCTTGCTTGCTTGCTAGCAGTATTTCTTACCTTGGTTGATAAATCATGCTTGCTTGCTACCAATATTTCTTACCTTGGTTGATAAATCATGCTTGCTTGCTACCAGTGTTTCTTACCTTGGTTGATAAATCATGCATGCTTGCTAGCAGTGTTTCTTACCTTGACTGATAAATCATGCTTGCTTGTTACCAGTATTTCTTACCTTAGTTGATAAATCATGCTTGCTTGCTAGCAGTATTTCTTACCTTGGTTGATAAATCATGCTTGCTTGCTAGCAGTGTTTCTTACCTTGGTTGATAAATCATGCTTGCTTGCTACTAGTGTTTCTTACCTTGGCTGATAAATCATGCTTCCTTGCTAGCAGTGTTTCTTACCTTGGTTGATAAATAATGCTTGCTTGCTACCATTGTTTCTTACTTTGGTTGATAAATCATGCTTGCTTGCTACCAGTGTTTCTTACCTTGGTTGATAAATCATGCATGCTTGCTAGCAGTGTTTCTTACCTTGACTGATAAATCATGCTTGCTTGTTACCAGTATTTCTTACCTTTGTTGATAAATCATGCTTGCTTGCTAGCAGTGTTTCTTACCTTAGTTGATAAATCATGCTTGCTTGCTACCAGTGTTTCTTACCTTGGTTGATAAATAATGCTTGCTTGCTAGCAGTGTTTCTTACCTTGGTTGATAAATCATGCTTGCTTGCTACCAGTGTTTCTTACCTTGGTTGATAAATAATGCTTGCTTGCTACCAGTGTTTCTTACCTTGATTGATAAATAATGCTTGCTTGCTACCAGTGTTTCTTACTTTGGTTGATAAATCATGCTTGCTTGCTACCAGTGTTTCTTACCTTGGTTGATAAATAATGCTTGCTTGCTACCAGTATTTCTTACCTTGGTTGATAAATCATGCTTGCTTGCTACCAGTGTTTCATAGTATGGTTAATAAGTCATACTTTGTTGCTACTTGTGTTACCTGTAATTCATAGTTTGGATAATGAATCATGCTTGCTTGCTACCAGTGTTGTATAGCATGGTTGATAAATCATGATGGCTAGCTATCACCATTTCATAACTTAGTTGATGAATAATGCTTTACCTGCAAAAATTTTCATGCTTTATTAACAAGTTTTTCAAGTTACTGCACAATCATTTTCTATAACCAACACAAATCTCATCTAGAAATGGAACCTTTTTGTGGGCTCTCATTTTATATTTCTATTTTTGTAAAGAAAAAAAATACCAAATTTGTTTTATCTTTTTTCTTCTGATGTTGTATACATGTACTACTAATAATGCTAAAAACATTTTTGTACTGCTTGAACTCTCCCCATTTTCCCCATTAAAACGTGCAATTGTACATGTTAGTTGTAAATGCAATACTGATATAAGATGGTTGTCTTCTAAATATGCATTGCCGGCCTTTATATATTCTAGTAGCATCTCTTATATAGGAGATATTTTGCTAGAAGGATCCTTGTCATGTGCTGCACAACCATAAAATTGTGAGTTCCTTATTTTCATTTGTTTCATCCACATTAATTTATTTATTTTGTTATAAAGGCAAGTGCTATGGACTCAAACAATCAAAAAAAGAAAATGGAAGCCATCATCATCTGTAAAATCTTGCCAAACTCATTCTACAGATAGTTCCCAAATGACATCATCAGCCGCCATATTTGTGGTCAGCTGGCAGATTTACCATTGAATTTATATGGTGTTTGGAAGTTGAAATAAGTTCATTGATTTCCAAGATACGTTTTGGAGAAGAAAGAAAATACATGCATAAAGAGAACATAAATAAAGCATTTTGTTAACATTTATATTTGTGATTTTTAAGTTGACTTTGCATCAACATGCTTTGATAAAAATGGTAAATTTTGGTGATGGAAGATTTTGGTATATTATGGGCCAGAATAAGTATTTCCTGTATGTAAGATTTTGGAACTACAATTTGATAGTTTGCCTGTCATCCAGGTAAAATGGGCAGAATCTTGTCTGCTAGTGACTTTATCAGGAAGCATCTATTCTTTGCACAAAGAGAAATGTGATATCTACTACATTCAATGCAATCTTTCAACAGTGCAAAACTGTTCCAATAGATTTGCATTACCCTCTTTCAACAGTGCAAAACCATTCAGCTAGACTCATCTACAATTGTTAAAAACAATGGAGCATTTTACTATGGAAATGATGTAAGAATACACCTCAATTTTGCACATGTGATGGCAGATATTTTGTCTGCTTTACAGTAAGGAATTCTTGTTCTTTCAACAGACTTAACACAATTTTGATGTTTAACCTAATGGCTCATATACTTTAGGCTCAACTATCAGGAATGTATGGAAAGAACTATTAACACATTTAACATTAGAAAGGACTTCATGACTTTTTCATACAGACCTGTATCTAACAACTTAGCTGTAAGAGCACAATAGGGTTGATACCAGGTTTAGATCTCAAAACCAGATTTCTGTCTTAGACTTATAAGATCTAGGCCATGTTGGTAAAGTCAGTGCAAGAAACATTCAGCTAACAAAATATAAGTTTGTTTTGGGTGTTTATTGCTGCCCTTTTATGTGGCATTGATGTGGTATTGTTTGGTTGGACCAGTATTGGTGTGTCTTCATTTGACTGGACAGATATGATATTTAATATTTCTTAAATAGTTTTGTGTTCCTGTGAGTTTTGATCATCTATTGTTTCTTGTGTTTGCTTTTCTTCAAAATTAGGCTCTTCTAATATAAAAAAGGGTGCCGTATCCCCCTCTACTAGCTTTATCTCCTTAGCATCTTTTTGTTGTATCACTCTTGTCCTTAGTTTTGTCACCTTTTTCTTCACCAATCTGATTTTCTTTGCTTTTGTTTTCATTCCTTGTCTTTTGGCGGCTTGTTGATTTCTTGGCTTGAATTTGTTTTGCTTGGTGATGGGGCTATCATCTCATCTGATTTACTTTGGTTTTCTTCTTCTATTTCTGGAATTCCTTGTATTTCATTTTCTTTGTTTTAATTTTGTAGTCCTTTTGTGGCTACTGCTGCATAAGATGTTGCTGTAGTTTGTACTGGGCAGTTTTGGCATTCCATAGAGAGATGTTTCTTGTAGTTTGTACTGGGCAGTTTTGGCATTCTGTAGAGAGATGTTTCTTGTAGTTTGTACTGGGCAGTTTTGGCATTCCATAGAGACATGTTTCTTGTAGTTTGTACTGGGCAGTTTTGGCATTCCATAGGGAGATGTTTCTTGTAGTTTGTACTGGGCAGTTTTGGCATTCTGTAGAGAGATGTTTCATATTTCTATATTTACCGCATGGTCTATCATGTTGGCAATTGTCTATATCAGGATTTTATGCCAAACAACAGCACATAGAAAAAATTTCGCTGAGTGTATGGCCTAGGTAAGTGAGTTTCCTAAACCCTATATGACACCTAGATGGTCATGTTATCAGTCTCGTTATTACTATCAGGTGTTAATGTGTCTTCACTGAATATATGGCCTAGGTAAGTGAGTTTCCTAAACCCTATATGGCATCTAGATGGTCATGCTAGCGGTCCTGTTTATCAAAGCTGCTTTAAAACTTTTTTCAGTAATATATGTTTGTCCCAAGTCACTGTCACTAAAAGTAAATCAGTAATATGGTATGTTTGTCCCAAGTCAATGTCACTAAAAGTAAATCATCCATGAAGTTTGAGACTTCACTAAACAATAAAATAAATAATAAAATAAAAAGTCCTGTTTATCAAAGCTGCTTTAAAACTTTTTTCAGTAATATGATATGTTTGTCCCAAGTCACTGTCACTAAAAGTAAATCAGTAATATGGTATGTTTGTCCCAAGTCACTGTCACTAAAAGTAAATCAGTAATATGGTATGTTTGTCCCAAGTCACTGTCACTAAAAGTAAATCAGTAATATGGTATGTTTGTCCTAAGTCACTGTCACTAAAAGTAAATCAGTAATATGGTATGTTTGTCCCAAGTCACTGTCACTAAAAGTAAATCATCCATGAAGTTTGAGACTCCAGTCCCCCTTAATGATTCAAGTAATTTCTGTGTGTGAAAATCCCCAGAACATTCTGGACCCCAAATGACATGACTACCCACTGGTAGGTCCCATCTGGAGTTGCAAAGAAAGCTTTTCTCCGTCTTCCTTTAGAAATGAAATTTGCCAGTACCCCTTGGACAAATCGATCTTTGAAAAGTATTTTGCTTTTGTAGCACCTGCAAAATATGAACTCAGGATCATGTAACAGTTTTACCTGGAATTCCGTCATCCTGTTTAACTACCTGTAATTGATGCATAATCTGCAGTCTGTCTTTCTTCTGAACACACACAAGAGGAGAACTATATGCCAACTCTGCTGGTTCTATAATTCCCAATTCTATCATAGCTTGAATTTCTTTTCGGACAGTTTCTAATTTTGCATAACAGATATGGCTTCAACTTCACAGTCTTCTTATCCAGTAAATTTAGTGCGAACTCCTCCAACTCCATTTTGCCAGGTTGTTCTGTCAAAATGCTTGTATAGTCTTGGAGTAATGACTCCCTTTCTTTACATTGCTTTGATGTTAACATACCATCAAGTACAACGTTGACATAAGTTTCTTCCTTCATCAATGAACAACTAGGAAATACTTCTGTTTCTCCCCTGTTGTCATTGGGTTCTTCAGTTGTTTTAGAATTCTGTTGGTCTCTCTTTCATGGTAACATCTTTCAAGAGATTCACATAGTACAGTTTCTCCTTCTCTCCTACTCAGATATGGTAGTTCTGCCCACTCTTTCTCTCCGTCACCACAAACGGTCCCCTCCATGAGACTTGAAGCTTGTTGTGCTTTAACAGTAGCAATAACAACACCATGCCACCCACCTCAAGGTGATGTTCCTTCATCTTTCTGTTGTAGTAATTGGCTTGATGTCTCATCTTGGGTGGCTGAGATTCTCCTGAGCCAAATTAGTAACCTCTTCAAATGGTTAAAAACCACTGGAAGGTATCAATCCCAATCCCTGGGTTGACCTTCACATAGCTTTTTCAGAGCCTGTTTTATAGTCCCATTGAACCACTCCATAAACCATTGCACTACAGGTGTTACAGGGTAGTAGTCAGATGTCTAATGGATAGTAACTTATTCACCTCTTCCAACACCTGGCTCACAAACTGCATTCCCTGGTCAGTCAGTATCTCATCTGGGACACCAACCCTCTACCAAATGCATAACAAGGCCTCAGCCACTGTGACTGAGTTAATGGTTTTCAATGCCATGGCTTCCAGGCACCTGCTTTATCAGGACCCACTAGGTCCATCACCACCCTTGAGAAAGCTTCATCAATCAGTGGGGTGGTTCCTAGTGGCACTGGGCAATGGAATGTCTTAGGTGCCACCCTATGACACTTGTCACATGACAAACAGAACCACCGAACATCCCCATACACACCTGGCCAGTAGAATTCCCTCACTAAATTCTCCCTGGTTTTCATCACGCTCATGTGGCTTCCATGTAGACCTTCATGTGCTAGCATAAGCACTTCCTCTTGCTAAAATAAAATTAGAAAATACAGTATCTACAAACTAGATTAATGTTAGCAGTTATTGACTATTGTAACTCAGCCAATTCTGGATGCTCTCTTTGACACTTGATATATTATTCTTTTCTATGAAATAAAGTGACTTCAAATAAATGAGAGAATAAACTTTCAAAAGGCAGTACTTATTTAAAAATGTTGCAATATGCACAATGGTATAAGAGAACTATTTGTTGACAATTATGGGCCATATGCTTTGTGGTTGATCTCACAATGAGAACTATTTGTTGACAATTTGGGCCATATGCTTTGTGGTTGATCTCACAGTGAGAACTATTTGTTGACAATTATGGGCCATATGCTTTGTGGTTGATCTCACAATGAGAACTATTTGTTGACAATTATGGGCCATATGCTTTGTGGTTGATCTCACAATGAGAACTATTTGTTGACAATTATGGGCCATATGCTTTGTGGTTGATCTCACATGGTTAATTGGTCATTCTAAAACTTAAGACTGAACAATTCTGATGTAGTTTTGAATATTCTGAAAAAACATATGGAATTCATTTCCTACATCTGTGAGTTCAGCTATTTCTGTTGAAAATAAAAAAAGTCTCTTAAATATACCAATCTTGACTTTGATTGATTTCTATGTTATAATATTTTTGTAAATCCCTGTTGCCGTTCTTATTCATGTATGCTTGAGTATGCTAATGTCTTTTGGTTCAAAATGATTGATATGTTTAGAATAATGTAAAGTATATTACTTAATTATTTCTCTATTAAATATTGTGACATTTTCTACACATATTTGTTAGTAAGATACATGATTGTAGATTTAGAAAGAACTCAAGGAAAATTAGATAGGCAAAGAAGATTGCAATACCCATGGAATAACAAAGTTTTTTCATTGCCCCCACCCCCACTGTCAATGTTAACCAAAAGTTGTTTACCTCACTATATTGTGCCTTCACCTGTCTAGTGCTGATGTTTAAGGACCTTATTGATTGCTAGTCATTGAGAAAGTAAAACTCCTGCCAGTCAAACCATACCTGTGATTATTGATTAAACAAATTATATGGACCAAATCAGAAATTTACAAATCATGCAATCTCCTAATCATAATATTATGATATTATTATGAGTTTTTGTTTAAACAGAAAACCAAACTTTCCATCTTCTACAACATGATGATTTAACCAGCACCTGGTGAAAGAAATGACAAGTGATTTCTAATCCTGGCTTTAAATCATTTAGAATGTTTAAAATACAACACAGAACATGGCACCACATTGATTTCCTATATTTTTCTATTTGTTATAAATCTGCAGTACAGTCTTTTGTCCAGTCATGATTTATTAATTTCTGAAATAATATCCTTTTGAAAACTCATAACAATGTACGATATTTACAAATGGGATGGCTATGACTAATACTATGAGAGATTTTATCCAAATGTATGGCATATCAATTTCTAATAGCAAACTTCTAACGAAGAATTTCCCTCCAATTACTACTTCCTTTCTTCAATGATTTAATATTATTTATTATGATGACATGTTAAAGTAGAAAATTATATTGACTATATAACTTGCAGAAAGTCCTGAAAAGATTGTATACGGCATACAAGCTTTCACCAATAATTGAGAAAGAATAATTGCAGGAAACTATTTGATTCAGAATCAGACAAAGGCACTGAACTAAACTTGGCCCATGATAAAAACACCATTATTCATTATTTTGTATAGAAACAGAGGAGCAAAGGATGAAAAAGCATCAGAAATGACTAAGTTGATCACCATAGCAAAGACTCCATGCCTAGATTCTCACTGTACCACTATTTTATTTGGACAGTTATAAACATTTTTAGACTACAAAATTAGAAGAAACAGATAATTACAACAATGAAATCTAAGCCATTTATTTTATAATTATGTCTCTTCAAAACAAACCAATTGTTATAATAATGGTAAAGCCATCCATTTTATATATGTTGGTTAAGATATAACTCTGGGTGATTGATTTATAAGTGAACAACAGAGTTTATACATTCTCTCTCTCTCTCTCTCTCTCTCTCTCTCTCTCTCTCTCTCTCTCTCTCTCTCTCTCTCTCTCTCTCTCTCTCTCACACACACACACACACACACACACACACACACACACAATCTATGGACTAATCCTATTAGGACATAATCATGATTCTGGTAATTGATAATCTGCACCAACCATTGAGGACTTTTCATCAGATTGCAATGAGAAGCAATATAATACTAGGCATGACATGCATTTTCCACAGTGAAGATAATTTGTTAACTTACTATGGAAAAAACATTACTATGTATTATTACATAAACTGAATATGGAAAAAACATATTACTAGGTATTATTACATAATACTAAACATAAAACATATTAAAGTACTAGGTATTAGTACATAAAACAACATTGAAAAAACATATTACTAGGTATTATTACATAATACAAAACATGAAAAAAACATTACTATGTATTATTACATAATGCTCAACATGGAAAAAACATTACTATGTATTTTTACATAATATCTAAGTGGAAAAAACATATTACTAGGTATTATTACATAATACTCAAAATGGAAAATCATTAATATGTATTCTTTCCTAATAATCAACATGGAAAAACATTACTATGTATTATTACATAATACTCAACATGGAAAAACATATTACTAGGTATTATTACATAAAACTCAACATGGAACAAACATTACTAGGTACTATTATGTAATAGTCAAAATGGAAAAACATTACTAGGTATTATTACATAAAACTCAACATGGAAAAAACATTACTAGGTATTATTACATAATACTTAACATGGATAAAACGTTACTAGGTATTATTACATAAAACTCAACATGGAAAAAACATATTAATAGGTATTATTACATAAAACTCAACCAGCATAGTCTCTATGTAAAGTATACATCTGCAAAATCATCAGCACATTCACTAATAAGGGATTTGCAGATAGCCATCTTCAACAATCTGTGTAATTTTTCTAAAAAACGTTGCACTCCAGACATAGATAAAAGTTACAAAATTAACACTTTCCCTTGCCCTAACTTTGACCTTATCTATGTTATTCCAAACAATGTATAGTCATTATGTATGCTTGGGCAAAGTTTCATTAAAATATCTTTACTGGTTTAAATGTTTAATTAAAATATCTTCATTCATTTAAATGTTTCAATAAAATATCTTCATTGGTTTAAAAGTTTCTGACATGATTGGTTCTGATAGAAGGGGATCCAACACATGTGCCAAATGACACTGTGATTCATGAAAATGAAGATCATACAGAGACATATGCCAAAAGACAATGTGATTCATGATGGTGGAGATCATACAGAGACATGTGCCAAACGACAATGTGATTCATGATGGTGGAGATCATACAGAGACATGTGCCAAACGACAATGTGATTCATGATGGTGGAGATCATACAGAGACATGTGGCAAAAGACAATGTGATTCATGACAATGTAGATCATACAGAGACGTGTGACAAAAGACAATGTGATTCATGACAATGTAGATCATGCAGAGACATGTGCCAAAAGACAATGTGATTCATGACAGTGTAGATCATACAGAGACATGTGCCAAAAGACAATGTGATTCATGACAATGTAGATCATACAGAGACATGTGACAAAAGACAATGTGATTCATGATGGTGTAGATCATACAGAGACATGTGACAAAAGACAATGTGATTCATGATGGTGTAGATCATGCAGAGACATGTGCCAAAAGACAATGTGATTCATGACAATATAGATCATGCAAAAACATGTGCCAAAAGACAATGTGATTCATGACAATGTAGATCATACAGAGACGTGTGACAAAAGACAATGTGATTCATGATGGTGTAGATCATACAGAGACATGTGCCAAAAGACAATGTGATTCATGACAATGTAGATCATACAGAGACATGTGCCAAAAGACAATGTGATTCATGACAATGTAGATCATACAGAGACATATGCCAAACGACAATGTGATTCATGACAATTTAGATCATGCAGAGACATGTGCCAAAAGACAATGTGATTCATGACAATTTAGATCATGCAGAGACATGTGCCAAAAGACAATGTGATTCATGATGGTGGAGATCATACAGAGACATGTGGCAAAAGACAATGTGATTCATGACAATGTAGATCATGCAGAGACATGTGCCAAAAGACAATGTGATTCATGACAGTGTAGATCATGCAGAGACATGTGCCAAAAGACAATGTGATTCATGACAATGTAGATCATACAGAGACATGTGACAAAAGACAATGTGATTCATGATGGTGTAGATCATACAGAGACATGTGACAAAAGACAATGTGATTCATGATGGTGTAGATCATACAGAGACATGTGACAAAAGACAATGTGATTCATGATGGTGTAGATCATGCAGAGAAAATGTGCCAAAAGACAATGTGATTCATGACAATATAGATCATGCAAAAACATGTGCCAAAAGACAATGTGATTCATGACAATGTAGATCATACAGAGACGTGTGACAAAAGACAATGTGATTCATGATGGTGTAGATCATACAGAGACATGTGCCAAAAGACAATGTGATTCATGACAATGTAGATCATGCAGAGACATCTGGCAAAAGACAATGTGATTCATGACAATGTAGATCATGCAGAGACATATGCCAAAAGATAATGTGATTCATGACAATTTAGATCATGCAGAGACATGTGCCAAAAGACAATGTGATTCATGACAATGTAGATCATGCAGAGACATGTGCCAAAAGACAATGTGATTCATGATGGTGTAGATCATGCAGAGACATGTGGCAAAAGACAATGTGATTCATGACAATGTAGATCATGCAGAGACATGTGCCAAAAGACAATGTGATTCATGACAGTGTATATCATGCAGAGACATGTGCCAAAAGACAATGTGAATAATGACAATGTAGATGATGCAGAGACATGCCAAAAGACAAAGTGATTATTTCATGACAATTTAGATCATGCAGAGACATGGGCCAAAAGACAATGTGATGCATGACAGTGTAGATCATGCAGAGACATGTGAAAAAGACAATGTGATTCATGACAATGTAGATGATGCAGAGACATGCCAAAAGACAATGTGATTCATGACAATTTAGATCATGCAGAGACATGGGCCAAAACACAATGTGATCCATGACAGTGTAGATCATGCAGAGACATGTGCCAAAAGACAATGTGATTCATGACAATGTAGATCATACAGAGACTTGTGCCAAAAGACAATGTTGTTCATGACAATATAGATCATACAGAGACATGTGCCAAAAGACAATGTGATTCATGACAATTTAGATCATGCAGAGACATGGGCAAAAAGACAATGTGATTCATGACAGTGTAGATCATACAGAGACATGGGCCAAAAGACAATGTGATTCATGATGGTGTAGATCATGCAGAGACATGTGCCAAAAGACAATGTGATTCATGACAATGTAGATCATACAGAGACTTGTGCCAAAAGACAATGTTGTTCATGACAATATAGATCATACAGAGACATGTGCCAAAAGACAATGTGATTCATGGCAATGTAGATCATACAGAGATATGTGGCAAAAGACAATGTGATTCATGACAATGTAGATCATGCAGAGACATGTGCCAAAAGACAATGTGATTCATGACAATGTAGATCATGCAGAGACATGTGCCAAAAGACAATGTGATTCATGACAATGTAGATCATTCAGAGACATGTGCCAAAAGACAATGTGATTCCAGGGTGCAAAAACTTGGATCATTATGGATCATAATATTTTTTTTCTCTCATTATTTTATTAAAATGCTTTTTAGAATTCATATTTATCTCCTCAAACAACTAAATGGTACATGTGTCAATGATAGAGATAAACACTGATTTGATGATTCTTATATTGGTTTCTGGATAACTGTAAAATTTTTGGACCAATGAGAAAAGAAGATGCAATTATATATTAAGTAATTGTAGAAGAGTCACACCAGAAAGCAAGCCTGAAAGGTTTATAACAGATTTTAGTTAAGAGGAATTTGGGTTCTTTGTTGCTTCTAATGTAGTAACTTTTTTTTACAGTGAAGTATCTTAAAAATTAATAAAAAGCAAAATCAGGACTAAACATCTTTCTGTGGAGATTGTGAACCAGATTTTGAGACCATCTATTAACTTAAGTTTGGTAACAATGGAATAATTTCTTTATATATCTATAATCTAGAATAAAGACTGGCTTGCTTTATGACAAATTATACAAGATGATGGAACAAAAGTAATTAAATTATTTTAAAAACAGCTGCAATCCTGGAATTTGTGGTTGAAATCTGCAAGTCTGATCAGCTTACTATTCCTAGTACACCAGAAGTACCTACATAGTTTGTATAGAATTACACAAACACTAGAAGTACCTACATAGTTTGTATAGAATTACACAAACACTAGTAGTACCTACATAGTTTGTATAGAATTACACAAACACTAGAAGTACCTACATAGTTTGTATAGAATTACACAAACACTAGAAGTACCTACATAGTGTGTATAGAATTACATAAACATTAGTAGTACCTACATAGTGTGTATAGAATTACAAAAACACTAGAAGTACCTACATAGTGTGTATAGAATTACACAAACACTAGTAGTACCTACATAGTGTGTATAGAATTACACAAACACTAGAAGTACCTACATAGTGTGTATAGAATTACATAAACATTAGTAGTACCTACATAGTGTGTATATAATTACAAAAACACTAGAAGTACCTACATAGTGTGTATAGAATTACACAAACACTAGAAGTACCTACATAGTGTGTATAGAATTACACAAACACTAGTAGTACCTACATAGTTTGTATAGAATTACACAAACACTAGAAGTACCTACATAGTGTGTATAGAATTACATAAACATTAGTAGTACCTACATAGTGTGTATATAATTACAAAAACACTAGAAGTACCTACATAGTGTGTATAGAATTACACAAACACTAGTAGTACCTACATAGTTTGTATAGAATTACACAAACACTAGTACTACCTACATAGTGTGTATAGAATTACATAAACATTAGTAGTACCTACATAGTGTGTATATAATTACAAAACACTAGAAGTACCTACCTAGTGTGTATAGAATTACACAAACACTAGAAGTACCTACATAGTGTGTATAGAATTACACAAACACTAGTAGTACCTACATAGTTTGTATAGAATTACACAAACACTAGTACTACCTACATAGTGTGTATAGAATTACATAAACATTAGTAGTACCTACATAGTGTGTATATAATTACAAAACACTAGAAGTACCTACATAGTGTGTATAGAATTACACAAACACTAGTAGCACCTACACATTGTGTATAGAATTACACAAACACTAGTAGTACCTACATAGTGTGTACAGAATTACACAAACACTAGAAGTATCTACATAGTGTGTATAGAATTATGCAAACACTAGTAGTTCCTACATAGTGTGTATAGAATTACACAAACACTAGTAGTACCTACATAGCATACATAAAATTACACAAACATTAGTACTGGTAGTACCAACATAGTGTGTATAGAATTACACAAACACTAGTACCTACATAGTGCATATAGAATTACACAAACACTAGTAGCACCTACACATTGTGTATAGAATTACACAAACACTATTAGTACCTACATAGTATACATAAAATTATGCAAACACTTAGTGTTTAAGTGCTGGTACTAACCACATATTGTGTATAGAATTACACAAACATTAGTAGAACCTACATACTGTGTATATAATTTTAACACAAACACTATTATTACCTACATAGTATACATAAAATTATACCAACTTAAGTGCTGGTAGTGCCCACATAGTGTGCATAGAATTACACAAATGCTAGTAGTACCTACAGAGTGTATAGAAGTACACAAACACTAGTACTGGTAATACTTACATAGTGTATATAGAATTACACAAACATTATTCATTACACATATTTACCAAGCAGTGACAGTTTTCAAGAAGTCTATTTCCTGCTATCCACTTCAGGGAAAACAAATGTATTAAAACATTATCAATTTTGAGATTTTAAACAAGGACCCAATAATAATGAAAGATAGATAAATAATTTATATAAACTAGACTACATTTCTGTCTCTGGACAATCCCTATGCAGTTTTAAATCCAGAATCAGAATCCTTTAACTTTGCTTGCACTTTATTTGATTGCATTTATAATTAGCCAGCAGGAATTATGGGTAATTTCAAACTGATATCTTATCTTACATTTATGTAGACCTAGAAAATGTTAATAAGGAACACTGATGAACAAAAATAGTAGGGTCTTATTAAATTAATTTTCAATAAACGGCAATGAATTTCCATATGTGATATATACAAGTAGGTACATTAGGATACTTTCTGCTTTTATCTTGTTCATAATCAAATAGCATCTTCATGTCAGAATAATGGCAGAATAATGGCAGATGACAGAATAAAATCTTATGCTACACTGCACAAGTTTTATAAAATTTCTATCACACAGTACCACCAATCCAGTGGCCTAGTGGTTAGAGTGTCTGCCAAAGTCAGGATGTCATGGGTTCAAACCAAGGCTGAGTCATACCAAAGACTTATAAACATGGTACTAACAGCTGCCTGGCTAGGTGCTCAGCATTAAGAGATTAGTGTTGGGACTGGTTGACCTGGTGTCAGGATAATGTTTCTGGGTGGGACATCATGCTACATGTTTGCAGTATGATGCCCCAGTGCTTAGACATCACTATAAACTGCCATACTGCATACATCATATCAAATGACTGCAAAATTGTTTAAGCTACATTAAAAATCCAGATCACACACACATACTATCCTACAAGTCACTGCTAGATTTCAGAATTCATTGAACCTGGAAAGTTTGGCAGACATTCAGCATGTGTGATGCATAACCATAGAGACTCATTGATAATATTAATTAATCATAGTCTCCATGAATAGGTTGTAAACTGAGATTACTCTGGCATTTAAACACTCTAAACCTATAAGCAGAAATAATGTTCAGGTATAATTTCTTTGAGATAATTTACAGAATACAGGAGTGGGTTAAACACAGTTGGAAAACATTTCTGAGAATGAAATATGAAGGTGGAGTGTCAATACATTAGCAAACAAACATGAATCATGTCTTACATTTAAAGGAAATGATTATACAGTGTAGTTGCCTGTACTATTCAGCACTAAAGATTTCCCAGCAAAATAACTTAATTTTTCTTCCATGCTAAACCTGATGATCATGCTTTAAAAATGATTTTATAAAACTGCAGGTAGATTTATCATTAGAAAATGTTGTCATACATAAAATTTGTTCTCAATTGTTGTAAAATGTTCCTTGGGATGTGAATTTAATTGGAGAATTAGGACAGACATGTGTCTCATATTTTTCTACCAGTAATCATTTCTCTACATGAACCAATCTCCTATAATCTTGCCATATAGATTTCAAATCAGTTTATTTTGGTACTATTCTTTTAGTGGTTGTTTGATGACAGTTGAGCAAAGATTTTCTTTTTATCTTTCATGGAAATTGCCATTGTTTTGGAATAGATATTTTTGTCAGCACACATTCTACTAGTATGCATTTCATACAATCATCATTTGCATACATTATTATAATCTAGGCCATAGGCATGGTTAGAGATCAATTTTAGGGATGAAACTCGTTCAAATTTCATCAATAGATTTATAAATAATTTATTTAAATTCACAAAGATTAAGCAATATGATATCTGAGTTTTTGAATTTGCTCATACTATATGGAGATTATAATAATTATATAATTTATAGTCAGTCAGAGAAGACATTCTTTATTTGTTTACATGTAAACACCAACAACTGGGGCCCCAACTGGCTGAGTGGTCTAAAGCACTGACTGTTACAGATCACTGCCATCTCACCTCTATCTGTGTGAGTTGAGTCCAGACTAACATGGGTAAGTGAGAAAGCCTGCCAGTAGCTTCTTGTGGGTCAGTGGGTTTTCCCTGGGTTTTCCAGGGTTCTTCCTCCACCATTAATACTGGCTGCCATGTATAACCTATCTTGTGCTGAAAAATGGTGTTAAACCCTACAACAACAACAACAACAACAACTAACATGCACATTACATACAGACATAGTTTTAAGAGCAAAAGGTAAAACATACACCAGAACTGCATCCAACACCCTTAAAGTAAAAGAATATACCAAAACATTTTTATGTGGGATCTTATTGAACCACACTTAGGCAGACTGCTATTACTGTTTGTTTTAAAAAATGCCTATTATTTCCTTAAAGCTGTTGGCAGTGTCTGAGACAGCTGTGGGACAGTTTTTGATGCTTTGTTACAGATTTTGATAGTTTAAAATAGTACAGACAAGTTATAATATATATTTTTGAAAATCACTATGAAGCTGTTAGAATAGTTACTTGAGGACAACTTGAATGCTTTGCATTAATTTTTTGAGACACCCACTATAAAGCAGTCCAATAAGTACATTTCTGCCAAACAGACATATGCTCTGCAGATTGAAATGAATTCCCAGGAATTCAAGAAAATTCCATTCATTTCAACTGTTGAATGTTTGAACCATCTCTAATATTTTGAAGCAACATCAAGATTTCTGTGCTGGCCTTATTGAATATGAGATTGGCACCATCACTGTGCTAACCTTATTGGATATGAGATTGGCACCATCACTGTGCTGGCTTTATTGAATATGAGATTGGCACCATCACTATGCTAACCTTTTTGGATATGAGATTGGCACCATCACTGTGCTGGGCTTATTGGATATGAGATTGGCACCATCACTGTGCTGGCATTATTGGATATGAGATTGGCACCATCACTGTGCTGGCCTTATTGGATATGAGATTGGCACCACCACTGTGCTGGCCTTATTGGATATGAGATTGGCACCATCACTGTGCTGGCCTTATTGGATATGAGATTGGCACCATCACTGTGCTGGCCTTATTGGATATGAGATTGGTACCATCACTGTGCTGGCCTTATTGGATATGAGATTGGCACCATTACCATCACTGTGCTAACCTTATTGGATATGAGATTGGCACCATCACTGTGCTGGCCTTATTGGATATGAGATTGGCACCATCACTGTGCCGGCCTTATTGGATATGAGATTGGCACCATCACCATCACTGTGCTGGCCTTATTGGATTTGAGATTGGCACCATCACCATCACTGTGCTAACCTTATTGGATATGAGATTGGCACCATCACCATCACTGTGCTGGCCTTATTGGATATGAGATTGGCACCATCACTGTGCTGGCCTTATTGGATATGAGATTGGCACCATCATTGTGCTGGCCTTATTGGATATGACATTGGCACCATCACTGTGCTGGCCTTATTGGATATGAGATTGCACCATCACTGTGCTGGCCTTATTGGATATGAGATTGGAACCATTTTCATTTATGACCTGTATATAAGGCATCATTTAAAACATTCAGTGAAAACCCATGTGAATATGAACATACATTCAAGAGGGCATGTGTGATGGCAATTTTGACAGTCATATTGGCATGCTTTTCATCTAGACCCCAAAAGACACCACATCAAAAGTCTTCTGTTGATAAGACTTTTTATATAAAATGAGTAAAAAGAACATGATTTTCAGCATGGCTGCAGTGATGGCCATACTGGATGTCAAATTCACATAATTTTAATTTTGGGCCAAATAGATCATATGGTGAAAACCCAATGCTATCATGCATCCAGAATCATAACAAGGTTTTCAAGATGGCTACGGTCAAAGCCATAATGGAAATCATATTAGTACTGATTTCATTTAGAATTAAGTAGACATCATTACAAATAATTTAATGAAAATTTCATGTTGATCTGACTTACCATTCAGGTAAAGCAGCAATGTGTGTGTGTGTGCCCATCTGTGTGTATGTGTTTATGTGTGTGTGTGTATGTGTGTGTAAACTAATTTAAAGAATATCAGACATCATGTTATTGCATAGTTTACCCTTTCATGGACAAATATAACATTGTCAATATGATGAGAAAACAAACACCTATAGGGTGACATGAAGAAGATTCTATAAGTTGACCTTTATGACCCAGCACATATCTAGTATGCCTTTTCCTTTCCTAAAGATATAGAACATTAGTATGAACATATCAGTATTACATTAAAACTGGTTTATCTTCTGCCAAAAAAAAGAATCTACATTGGAAAATCAGTACTAGGGTACCCTTTGTTGCTGCATAGCTGAATTTGCCAGGTCAATGAAGGCCAGTGTTCCCCCTGAACTGGATAAGAAAAAGAAATACTCACCCTTATGGTAGAAGTGACCACTACTATATGATGGTATCTGCTTAGGTCACTTTTGGTGCCATGATGGTAGGCCTGTAAGAAAAACAATGCCTATGATTTGATGTACCAAAGAATGAAGGTAGAAGTGGGAGAGGCAGGGCTTCCCTTTTTTCTTTACACCTGGTACTTAAAAAAAAACTGTATCCCTGTTGGTCCCCAAACACCCTGTCTACTTTGGAAACACACACTCAGACTTTAAATCTAATGGAAGGCCTTGAGAATTGTAATGTGATATCAGAATCCAGACCAATGACTGAGCCATTTTAAAATCTGTGTTTGTTGGATGGGCTGCCCAATAACCCCATATATAGTAGAAACTAAGGATTATATCTTTTCATCGAGTAATTAATAAATTCAGTGACTGCATTCATAGTGGACATAATAATAAGCTTGATGTTTATATTCAAGAAAAGAAGCAATAACAACACTTCTAAGGTAGTCACCACAGCCATTTTGTTATCTCTGAAGAGCACCATTTCACTTAGAACCAAGAAGATATCACAAGAAATATTCTGGAGAAACCCTATGTTGATCTATTTCTCCATTCAACAACAAGATTTTTATCGTGACTGTCATAGTAGCTATACCTGATCTCAGCTCAGCACCATTATTGTTTAGGACCAACTAGAAATCACAAGAAGTCTTTTGTTTAAAAGTCAAGGTCAATAGGATCATCTATTCAGGAAGTCTTCAATCTGGTCAATTTGATAGCAATATTGAAAGTCTATGTAGCACCATTTTCATTCTGGAATAACTAGACCAGTGGATGAATGTGTGTGTGTGTTATGTTTCATGGCAATTGTCCAAGTAGTTTAGATGCAGCAACAGCAAGCATATGCTAATGGATGGACAGATCATAAATGGTGGATGACAGAAAACATAGCACACCATTGCATCATGATGAATGATGGATGACAGACAGCAGACAGCATGCCATCCCATCATGATGAATGATGGATAACAGACAGCATGCCATCCCATCATGATGGATGACAGACAACAGACAGCATGCCATCCCATCATGACACATGACAGACAACAGACAGCATGCCATCCTATCATGATGGATGACAGACAACAGACAGCATGCCATCCCATCATGATGAATGACAGATAACAGACAGCATGCCATCCCATCATGATGGATGACAGACAACAGACAGCATGCCATCCCATCATGATGGATGACAGACAACAGACAGCATGCCATCCCATCATGATGGATGACAGACAACAAACAGCATGCCATCCCATCATGATGAATGATGGATGACAGACAGCAGACAGCATGCCATCCCATCATGATGGATGACAGACAATAGGAGCATGCCATCCCATCATGATGGATGACATACAACAGACAGCATGCCATCCCATCATGATGGATGACAGACAACAGACAGCATACCATTTAATCATGATGGATGACAGACAACAGACAGCATGCCATCCAATCATGATGGATGACAGACAACAGACAGCATGCCATCCCATCATGATGAATGACAGATAACAGACAGCATGCCATCCCATCATGTTGAATGACAGACAACAAGAGCATGCCATCCCATCATGATGAATGATAGACAACAGACAGCATACCATTTCATCATGATGGATGACAGATAACAGACAGCATGCCATCCCATCATGATGGATGACAGCATGCCATCCTATCATGGTCCATGATCAGAAGACCTAAACTTAAAATGCAATAATTCTTTAGCCCTCTTGATGTTATTTTAATTTTCTAGCAAAGATAAACAGGTCATACTGGCGTTTCTTCTCAAGGGTAAAAACAGGATATGCCTAATTATCTCCAATATACATAATGAGCAACATTAAAGTCACATTATATGCCCACTACATGTTTAATATTCCTTCATGATAAATAGCTGAAGTTTTGTACAGAACCATTTCTCTTCTTTCAGTCACACTGACTTTGACTTTTGACCTTCAGCCCAAAATAGATAAGCTAATTCCTTGCATTAAGTCATCCAGAACATGTGTTCCATGATGTGGAACTAATGTTGTTTTGCAGAAACATTTTACTTCAGTCAGTCATAGGCACAATGGCTATTTGAATCCCAAAAGAAATAGGCTTCTACCTCATGCAAGGCAGCCACATCATCATGATATTATTGTACAGGAACCATTTTTATCCTTCCAGTCACAGTAGCTGTGAAACTGTAGTAGCTGTAGTAGCTGATGTGGCAGCTACTTTGGGGAATTAGCTGGTAGAGCAAACAAACAAATGTCTAGGCTACATATTTCTTTAATGGTTACTTTTCACTGTCTCCAAATTCCCACCACCCATTCAAATTCAAATTCTCATTATATATCTTAGTCTTAGTGGAAATCACAGGAGACAACAGATATATTTCTATAAATGGCTTGATTGTTTATGGTACACATAATCTGTGTTTCCTACATTAAACTAAACATTTTATATCTCTTTAATGAGTTGTTCAGAAGTTGATTTGAAAACATATCAATGATTATAATATATCTGATCAGATTCACACTCACTGTCAACTTCTCCCTCAAAATATAAATCATAAATAAATGAAGTTTATAGGTAAGGGTTGGCAAAGATTGTCAAATTTCAAGTATAAAATATATATTTCTTTCAAAACAATATACAAATTATTCTTGCTTGTCAAAGAAATTTAATATACTATTTTGTCTCTAATATCATCAACATTTTCAAAATCTAAAACTAATTATAAGTCTTGTAAATTATCATTTAATTAATTTGCACAAATGCAATGTCTGTTGTTCTCACTAGCTAAAAGACCATGGAGCTAGACTGTTAAACCCAATGATTAATGTCCCTAAGGCCATGGGGTGAGCTTGCTGTAAAGATTCTACTTGTCTTATTTTTAGACTGCAGAAGCAGAACATTTCTTGAAAAGTGAATTCTAAACAGCATGGCTATGTACAATACCAGAAAATTGGAAAATAGTTGAATCATAACAAATGTCCCATCTACATTGACCTTGGATCTTAGCACTCCACAGTCAGTAACATTCTTCCCCACCCCAATTGCAAGCTTTAAACAAAGTTTGGTAACTGTAGATGGTGAGAAAACAAAGTTATTGTGTACAAATCATTTTTCTTCTTTCAGTAACAGTTATCATTACCTTTGATGTTTGACTTTGAAGCTGACAGGGATTTTTACTACCTCAAGCACAAACCATCCTTAAAGTTTGGTAACTTTACCTGGTAGAAAACTTGAGTTAATGTGCAGAGAAACCTTTTTTAAGTAACAGTAATCTTGCCCTTTGACCTTCAGATCTATAAATCAGTAGGGTTCCTCTTTATCCCAAGTTCAAGCTATAAATGAAGTTTTGTAACAATAGCTGTGGAGAACTCTAGTTATAGTGAAAAAACATTTTTTTTTCAGCCATAATGGCCTTGACTTTTGAGCTTTTGAGCCTGAAATTGAAAAGATTCTTCCTTAGTACAACTGAAAGTCAGCCACAAAGTTTGTGACTGTAGATGGTGGACAAGTTTGAGTTACTATGCAGAAACCAACTTGGCAACAGATAGATGGATGGATATATGGATAGATGGACAATATCATCATTACATTAACAACCTCTGTCTTATGGTGAGCATATAAAAATAAACTAACCAAACTTCCATTATTTCAAATAGTATTTTTCTTTTCCTTGGACTTTGTTTAGTTCTCCTGGCTCTTGGTGCTCAATGGCTTTCATCATCTAAATTGTTGTGTGGCATATTTACATTGCAAGTAAATATGTATATCCAGGAAAACTCAATTGTGTGATTATATGCTAGAATTTGTAATGTATAAATCATACAGAAAAGATTATGAAATGATGATTGCAAAGCACAAATAACTTTTCTGCTCATAGCAATGTTTACAAATGATGACTTTATTTAATTAATTTTGCAAATATTAACAGACTAAAATGAATTCATATGCTAAAAAAGCTATGAATGAATGAATTTCTCTTCATAGAAAAAATGGATAAATAATTATAAAATACTAAAGTCATGATAACAGGTGGAAAGAATAATTATGTGTAATTTGTGTTAATTTATCCAAAACAACAAAAGTCTTCACCATGGTTAAAGATATACTACCAAAAAAAGTAGAGAAATTGGCATGAAGGCTAAATATTATGAACTGCATACTATTTTTGTTACCCTTACAACATAATGATTGCTGCATTCTGCAATTCAGGATGTTACAGATTTTCCAAATGGGGTTTCACAATGATGCTGTATTAGTGTTCTTTATTTGCAAACAACTTAGAAAAATCAAGCAGAACAAAATTGGATGGGTAATACTTATCCTAACACCATTTGCCAAGACAGGGGCAATAATGTTGTTGTTGTTGTTGTTGTTGTAGGGTTTAACGCCATTTGTCAGCACAAGATAGGCTATATATGGCAGCCAGTATTAATGGTGGAGGAAGAACCCTGGAAAACCCCGGGAAGAACCACTGACCCACGAGAAGCTACTGGCAAGCTTTCTCACTTACCCACGTTAGCCGAATCTGGACTCGAACTCAAGCAGACAGAGGTGAGATGGCAGTGATCTGTAATGGATGGGGGTAATAATGAAAGACCACCTTTTTGCTGATAAGGTAAAAAAGCCCCTCCCCCAATTAATTAAATAGGACAAACATCAAAATGATTTACACAATGTCAAGAGCAAAAATTTCAATTCCAAGACAAAAATGTATAGAATGTAGATATGCCACACAACTAATTAGATGATGAAAAACATTAAGCACCCAGAGCCACATCAGAACTAAACAAAGTCCAAGGAAAGAAAAACACTATATTAAATGAATAAGGTATCAGACTGGAATCATGTTTGACCAACATTTGTGAATCATGGAATTATGTTTGGCCAACATTTGTTCAATGTGCACCCCTCACCAAGTTTCATCATTCTAGGATTTAACAGTACAATCGTATATGTGCTGTACAAACATTGCAAAAACCTATCCATAATGTAACTCTAATAAAATATAATCTTTTAGTCAAACCAACTTTGAAAGAAGGAATGAATTACAAAATACTGAATGCTTACAAGAATTTTCTATACTCCACTGATTACTTCACCACACAAAATTTTTAATTAATCCTCAACAACGGTACCTCTCCCACATGGCCCATATGTTCACATTCCCCCACAGCCATACTTTCTCTTTCTTGTGTGACTGTCACTTGAGTACAAATTTCCAGGTACTCATTGAAGGGTCTAGTACTCCTAGACTGCTTTCAGTTTCAACCATAGGATTTGGGCCATAAGATTATCCACTATTTCTTGTTATATTGTGAACACAGTCAAATCTGCCTGATGTTGATTTGGGAAGTGAGAACATTGTCTCCATTTTTGGGCTTGGATTAACCAGGTTACCCTGGTTTAGGTTCTGAAAAACTCATATTTGAAGTCCTGATTAATTTATCTTGTTCAACCCATGAGATTTGCAAGTCTTTACTCTGATGGGTCTGCAGTGGTAGCTGCTGAATGGTATCTCCATCTGGCAAATAACTGTTGTCATTGCTGATATTATTTTTTGTTGCTTTTTCATTAACATAGTTTTATTTATTTTGATTCTGGAACCTTAATATTTACTGCTATTTACAGACCTGTACAGGGTGCTGATTTCACTTTCATCATGACTGTATACCTGGGGGTAGGTCAAAGAACAACTGATTTCTTCAGTAACATGGTTAGGTTTAATTCAGATGTTGTTTTGATAAGCTTAGATAACAGAAACATGGTAGAACTGGTTAGATGGATTTAACATTAGCACAAATTTCATTTAAGACCAACATGACATCATCAGATGTCTTTGGATGCATACAGAGTAATGATGAATTCTTGTCGAACATATCATCATGGCAGACTAAGATTGTCTTCATTATTTTCAGTTAGGACAAAGTAGCTGTCACAAGTCTTGGAGTGAAATCTTATGTTGATATGACTCTCCATTCAAAAGAAGTAGTAATAAGATGATTTTCAATATGTCTACCATGATGGACATATTGGACATGTTTTATTTAGGACCAGATAGACATACTAAGAAGTCTTCTGGGGAAAACCCTCATCTTTGCTAGACAAGGTTTCAGTATAATTTCCACCTTGGTGGATTGAACATATAGTGCTTTGTCCTAGCAACATCTTTTGGATTTTATAAGTTGCCTCCCTAAGTATGTAATGCCAGCTAACCAGCAGCATGTAACAAAAGTGCATCCTACATCGGCCAGAAATGGTGGAGACAACTGACTTAAAAAGGATACTTTGTAAATTTAACATAAAAGTTATGACTTTGTACAAGAGGCAAGCCATTAATGGTCTATTTAAGTAAAAGGACTATTTGTACAGTATTTACTTATTTATCAGTCCATTCAAATTGCATGCTCCCATTGTCTCGATCATGTAAGAACAGTGTTCTAATTTGAACAACTTAATTTTGATTGGCTGCAGTGGCTTGCCACCACATCCAATGAAATTTATAGACCTAAAGCTCAAAAATATCTGCTTGATATGCCAAGGTGTAGATAGGGTTATCATACCAGAATCTTGGTCTTTGAAGTTGGAAATCATAATGCTGATATTTGACTTTCCATATAGATGGTAGCCACAGGCAAGATTTTCAAGATGGCTTTCAGATCAGCCATATATGATGTCAGATTGCCACCATTTTCATTCAAAACCATTACTAGACATCATCAAAAGTCTTTGGTGAAAGACCCCATGTCAATAAGACATTCCTCCAGGTGCAATAGCATCAACAATATTTTATAAAGGTTTTTAAGATGATGTATTTTATATAATATTGGCACCATTTTCATTTAGGACCAAACAGATATCATAAGCAATTTTTTTTGTGAAAACCCTTTGTCCATTTTTTGAGTAGCAATAAGATATTCAAATTTAGCATAATTTTTATTAAGGACCAACCCTGACCCTAAAAAGTATCTGTTGAAAACTACTTATATTTGACTGTTCCTTTAGGATGACTGAAGGTCAGATTGGTATCAACTTCATTTAGGACTAACTTAATATTTCATAAGAAGGCCTTTGGTGAAAACCTAGTGTAGATATTTCCATCCATTTAGAATAAGTAGCAACAATAAGATTTTTGTTAGATAATATTAGCTGTTGGATCATTATTATTTTTATTTGTGACCAATCAAATACCATCACTAATCTTCTGGTGAAAATCTCACATGACTTTCTAATCAGAGACAAACCTTTTATGATGCTGATCTGGTGGCCATATGAGATACAAGATCAGCAGCAATTGTTTATGTGATAAGCTGGTTATCAGAAAAAAACTTCTCTTGTGGTTAAAGACCACCCTTCAGGTAGGAGTAGTGAGAACACGATTTTCATTGTAACCATGTTAAATGTCAGATGAGTACCATTTTCATTAAGGACCAATACAATGAGAAGTAATTTAGTATAGACCTCATGACCATCAGTCTAGGACCAATAATGAGTTTCAAAATGCCCATCAGAGTTGCCATACTGGATGTAAGATTGTCACCATTCTTATTTAGGACCAACAAAACATTTAAAAACGTATTTCAGTAAAAATACTGATATGACTTCCTGTTCATGAGGAATAGTAATAACAAGATTTTGAAGATGAATGTTTTGGCAGTCTCTAATGACACCATTTTCATTTATGACCAATTTGACAATAGTATGAATTTGTAAAGTTTCATGGCAATCCTACAAGACGTAATAGTAATCTGGAGCAATGGAAGATGGATAATATATCATTAGCTCTTCTGTTTAGTCTATAACCAGTAGAGCTAAAACTAGGTTTTAATTATAAAAACACAATTATCAACGATGATATCATTTTTCTATATAGTGTGACAACAAGGTAAACCAGTTTTCAACACTGTTATAAAATATTCAAATGAAATGTAATTTGATTCTAAGACATATATAATGTAAAAAATAGTACCTCAGTGGGACTATACGAAGTGTCCATAAAGAACTTCCAGGAATTTAATATAAGGCTGAGTATGAAAACTCTTGAGCAAGAAGATGTTTTAAATTAGTCACTGTGTCAGCCATACTGGATGTAAGATTGACATAATTTTCAATCAAGATAAGTAATATTAGATATATTCATATTGTCAGCCATATTGGATGTCTGTGGGGACTATTTTCCTTTAGGACTATCTAGATATCATATATCTTCAGGTGAAAACTCTAAGCTGCTAAGATCATCTGTTCTTGAGGAGTAGCAATAATGTGAGTATAAAGATGGCCACCAAGGTGACCTTGGCATAATTTTCATTCAGAACCGACTACACATGATGCAAAGTCTTATAATTTTCATTTTCAGTAATAGCAACAAGAATATGTCTATGATGGCTGCTTTGGCAGCTGTATTTGAGATGAGGTGGACATCATTTCCATTCAAAACCAATCAGATATTATAATTAGTTTTCTGGTGAAAACTCCATGTCAATATTACTTTCCATTTAGAAGTAACAATAAATAGATTTTCTAGCTGGATGCCAATTGGTGCCCATTTTGGATATTACATGAGCACCAATTTGATTAGGACTAACAAGACATTATAAGAAGTCTTTTAATGAAAACCCTATGTTAATATTATTATCCATCTAGGTGAAGTTGCAAAATAAATTTAATATAGCTCTTGTATGCCTGTATTTGATGTCAGGGCATTTTCATTCCGGACACGTTGAACATAATAAAAAGTAACTAGTCTTCTCTTGTCATCCGCATGTCAACATGACTTTCCTTTCATTAGAAGAAGGAACAGCAAGATCTACAAACAGCAAAATCTTAAATATGGCTTCTGCACCATTTCCATTTTGGTCCAACTAAGCAGCTTAAAAGTCTGTTAGCAAAAATCCCCTTTTGATAGGACAAGAGGAGTGGTGATAATAACATTTTATGATGGCTACCTTGGTAGTCATATTGAATGTCAGATCACCAAGCCTTATAGAAAAAAATCCCATGTTGAAATGACCATCCATTCAGGAAGAATAATAAACAAAAAAATATGTTCAAGATGGTTGTAATAGCCCTTGTCCCTGTTCAGTTTTGGTTTGTGTGGAGTGGAGTGGGTTGGGGTGGGGTGTTAAGGAAACTGATGCTGAAAAGGAATGGGGGCATTTACAACCTGCTGTTAACTTCACTAACCATGGCACTGAGTGATGTTGACAGTCAGTAGAGATCAAATCAGTCTGTTGATGAAGTCCGCATAAGGATGAAAGCTTCAGATTAGCTTTCTCTATTTTGATTGTGTATGTAGTTAAATACATTGTCAAATATGAATACTAAGCTTTCACTTCAAGATGGCTGTTGTGGTGGCTGTATTAAATATCTGATCTGCACAACTTTCATTTAAGACCAATTAGACCATAGACGAATGTGTGTGCAAAGTTTAATGGCATTCGTCCAAGTAGCTTAGGAACAATAGCATAACAAACTTGCACTAATGGACAGAATGATGATGGACAATGGATAACAAGCCATCCCGTAAGCTGTTCTGGTATGTGACCACTGAAGCTAACAACACAATTGTATTTATATGTTAATTCTGGACAAAAAGACCAAACAAATTTCATTTAGATGTCCAATACAATTAATTTAATGAAACATATTATTAGTGTCACAAAGCATAACCATAAAAAGAAAAAAGGCAATACTCATGGAAATATCAATAAAAACACAAGAAGACATTGAATTTATCAAACCAAGTGATCTGGTTTGGAGATATCATTTTTTTATCTGGGATATATTTAGCAAATTAGGATTGTTTTCTTTTCTTCCCTTCAAGTGTTTAAGTCTAATCTTGAATGACTTTGGTGTGAATTTGAATCCTGTGTATGGCAATGTGTCATGGGTTGCAAACAATTTACTGTTTCCTCATTAGTTAAGAATTGTACACTCAGGTTGGAGAACCAGTTAATGATAAATGTATGACTTTAGTAACTAGCTGATTTGTTTCTTGGAAAACAGATATGCTTTCTGACATTAAATATTTACCCTCATGGAAAACTGTAAGAATAAGTCATTCACTGTTTGATTTGATTTCAAGTCAGCCTCCTTGCACTGTTAACTGTGCCCTTCTGAGTCAACTCATTGCATTTCAACAGTGTCATGTATCATTTTGTAATGAAAAGTATTAATCACTCTATACAGTGTCATGTATCATTTTGTAATGAAAAGTATTAATCGCTCTATACAGTGTCATGTATCATTTTGTAATGAAAAGTATTAATCGCTCTATACAGTGTCATGTATCATTTTGTAATGAAAAGTATTAATCACTCTATACAGTGTCATGTATCATTTTGTAATGAAAAGTATTAATCACTCTATATAGTGTCATGTATCATTTTGTAATCAAAAGTATTAATCACTCTATACAGTGTCATGTATCATTTTGTAATTAAAAGTATTAATCTCTATTTTATTTCTTGTCCAAAGCAATGGCAAGGCTATGAAGGAAACATTTTCCAAGCTGAAAAAGACCTTGTGTTTTAGGCATACACTGAATCTATGGATATAATATATTATTAACTGTCATTTTATGCAATAAACTTACTTAACCTTTTTGTAGTTCAATTGCACATATAATGTTGTTTATGACAAAACACATAGGAGACACAATATCTATAGTATAATATAAAACACAAATATGACACATCTGAAATTCAATGAACAAATAAAAGTTTTTCTAAAGCTATTAGCCTTCTATTTTTGCTGTCCAAAATATCTTTAACAGGCAAGCCATGATAGAAATCAGTAAAACCCACTTACAATTGTGAAAGAGATGAACACAAAATAGTCAGCTTAATCTGAACAAAATCATCATAATAAATCATGGATGTTATTGACTTCTATTGGTTATTAACTTCTATTGTTTTCCTATGCTCCAGCTGATGACCAATCAAGCCAAAAACATTAAATGACCCTTCTATTTCATCTTTGGCACAAGAAGTTGCCTCAATGGCACCAACCAGATGCATGAAAAGACCCCATAAAATGAAGATAAAATATGAATGCTTTTAGACTTTTTGAATCAACTATACCCCAAGCTGGTTTACTGATAAGAGTATGCTCACTGCCAGAAAGATATACAACAACCAATTGTATTTGGCTAACAGAAATGTTGTACTGATTTTTTTTTAGCTTGGGGATTCCAATCAAAAACATTAATCATAGATAGTAAATGTGAAGGGAAAATGAAATCTTCAGCAAAAACCGTGCAGTATTTATTTCCAAAGAAGCATACTTAAAAGAAGAAATGTCCATAATTCCAAAATAAAATATGGCAAGGAATCATTATTCAAGTGTGATGAATTAAACTTCATTAGAGAAGTCTTATAGCAGGAAATGCAGATAATGAGATGGTTTGTATGGTTATTAATAAAGATCAAGAAAAAGGTAAGGGTATTTTTAACCTCTATTTCTTCTAAATAAACATACCTCTTGACCTGGTAGGGGATCTTGGGTCCCAGATTTGTACTTTTGTGAATGAACACTGGTTTGTAACATAGATTGGTGACATTTCAAATTTCATCAATTGACAAGGTCTGCATTTTTAATATGTTTGCTTGGTCCAACAGTGGCTAAACATACTAGTCAAAAGCAGAAAATATCAACAACAAAACTATAAAAAGCAATAGATTTATGTAATTTACATGATACAATTTTTGATGCATGTATGCTTTGTTAGCTAAAAACATGACAAGTTGTAAGCCAGTTGATTGAAAATTTACCAAATGCATCAGTCCTCTGACAAATACATCAATACCAGACATACAATCTGATGGTAATAGACCTAAGAAAATAACTTTTACACTACTTATGCCATAAATGCTCAAAATGAATATTCCTGCTACAAACTGATCATCTGAATAGGTTCTCCAGCATCTTGGACCAAACTAATTTTTTCTAAAATTGTTTCCTTATTTACAAAACTAAAGAATCAAATCATTATAAGCTAATAATTCTACCAATTATATACTATGGAAAAAGTATCCTCCATATAAATATAGACACACACTGTGTGTGTATATATATATATATATATATATATATATATATATATATATATATATATATATATATATATAATATATATAAAGAATACAAATCATATGGTGAATATAACAACCCTCTCACAAGTGCACTGCATCCAGCAAGGGAGGGATCATGTGTGTTAAGGATTGATTAAGATTGATGCAATATATATATATATATATATATATATATATATATATATATATATATATATATATATATATATATATATATATATATATATATATATATATATATATATATATGCAATAAACTGACAATGAATAGTGTGAAACTAGTAACTAACTAGCCTAGTTAGTTACTAGTTTCGCACTGTTCGTCATCAGTTTTTTGCATATATATATATATATATATATATATATATATATATATATATATATATATATATATATATATATATATATATATATATATATATATATATATATATATATAAATACATCATCAACCCCAAAAGCAAATAAAACCTCTTGCATGACTAAAAATTATGCCATTTTCATACCAGTTTAGTCATTTTAGATTTTATAGTTGCATAAATTGGTTATATTTTTCTCCAAAACTCTGATATTAAATGCCCATCAGTCTTAGGGATAGATGTAACTCAGGCTAGCATTTTGAAAAGGCATTGATTTATTTATGCTATGTCTGATTCAAATATAGTCATAATTATATACACTTCAACCAGCCCTAAATTTCTATATTATAAACCTAGATCTACCTTTGAATAGTGCACTGCAGGAAAGGGACTAGCCTTGTCTAAATAGTACACTGCAGGAAAGGGACTAGCCTTGTTTTAATAGTATACTGATAATGTACTAGAGGAAAAGGACTAGCCTTGTTTTAATAGTGCACTGCAAGAAATGGACTAGCCTTGTTTGAATAGTGCACTGCAGGAAAGGGACTAGCCTTGTTTGAATAGTGCACTGCAGGAAAGGGACTAGCCTTATTTGAATAGTGCACTACAGGAAAAGGACTAGCCTTGTTTGAATAGTGCACTGCAGGAAAAGGACTAGCCTTGTTTGAATAGTGCACTGCAGGAAAGGGACTAGCCTTGTTTGAATAGTGTACTAGAGGAAAGGGACTAGCCTTGTTTGAATAGTGCACTGCAGAAATGGGACTAGCCTTGTTTGAATAGTGCACTGCAGGAAAGGGACTAACCTTGTTTGAATAGTGCACTGCAGGAAATGGACTAGCCTTGTTTGAATAGTGCACTGCAGGAAAGGGACTAACCTTGTTTGAATAGTGCACTGCAGGAAAAGGACTAGCCTTGTTTGAATAGTGCACTGCAAGAAATGGACTAGTCTTGTTTGAATGGTGTACTAGAAGAAAGGGTTTAGTCTTTTTTGAACAGTGTACTACAGGAAAAGATCTAGCCTTGTTTGAATAGTGCACTGCAGGAAAGAGTCTAGTCTTGTTTGAATAGTGTACTTGAGCAAAGGGTCTAGCCTTGGTTGAATAGTGCACTGCATAAAAGAATCTTGTCTTGTTGGAATAGTGTATTACAGGAAAGGGTCTAGTCTTGTTCAAAGTGACTTTTTGTAATAAATGCAAAATTTATAACATGTACCACATATCCCTTAATAATGAAAGTGGTCATGTCTACTTGACCTTAGCATGAAGCAAAGTGGTGCGCCCATAAAAATTCAACAATTTTAGATAGGGTAACTCATATGCTCTTGTATTTGCTGGAATATGGACTCAAAGGCATTACCAATTAGGTCCAAATCAAGTGTACTAATACAATACTACTGTATTACATAAGAATGTTTTCTTTTCCTAATGATTTAGGCCACCTCTTCTCACAAGTACCAGTATATGGTAGTAGCAAGCATTTCATTAAAAGCTCCTTCATCTGCCATTTAATGAGAAAAATGGCTTTGTTATCATCAGCATTCCTCATCAAAACTTTGGTTTTCATTATAGGGAACTGTTCAAAAGCTATTTGACTGATTATGCTTGCAAATAAAGGATATCAGGAGACATTTTTTACAGTGGAATTTTATCTTTTGAACTGCATTGGTAATAAAACTGTCATTAAGATTGCTATTTGCCATCTTAATGATGGATGGTTTTGATTCAACTAATGTTTAGATGATCATGAAGAACAAGAAATGCTTACACAAAGCTTTCTAAATATTCCTAATGGGTCATGAATTGTACAACTTTCATGCCTGATTTGTCAAGAAACAAAGAAAATGTCAACTAATAAAGATTAATTTTCACCTAAAACAAGAACATTTTTAACATCAAATGCAACTGCGAAAACTGCTAAAACTGCATTGATTAATAGCTGTTCATAATTTTAACGATAATGCTCTCCTTAACGTCACAGTTTAAGGGGTTATTGCTTTTTTAATTTTAATAAGACTTGAGGAATAAGAGTGATCATCATTCCAACTATAAATTATATATAAAAGACAATGGAATTAAAGATATGGTATAAATAGATGGCAATAGATAATGAAATTAGATGTATGGTATAGATAGATGGCAAAAGGCAATGGAATGACAGGTATGGTATAGATAGGTGGCAAAAGGAAATGGAATGACAGGTATGGTATAGATAGATGACAAAAGGAAATGGAATGACTGGTATGGTATAGATAGATGGCAAAAGGCAATGGAATGACAGGTATGGTATAGATAGATGACAAAAGGAAATGGAATGACAGGTATGGTATAGATGGATGGGGAAATGAAATGGAATGACAGGTATGGTATAGATAGATGGCAAAAGGAAATGGAATGACAGGTATGGTATAGATAGGTGGCAAAAGGAAATGGAATGACAGGTATGGTATAGATAGATGACAAAATGAAATGGAATGACAGGTATGGTATAGATAGATGGCAAAAGGCAATGGAATGACAGGTATGGTATAGATAGATGACAAAAGGAAATGGAATGACAGGTATGGTATAGATGGATGGTAAAATGAAATGGAATGACAGGTATGGTATAGATAGATGGCAAAAGGAAATGGAATGACAGGTATGGTATAGATAGATGACAAAAGGAAATGGAATGACAGGTATGGTATAGATGGATGGTAAAATGAAATGGAATGACAGGTATGGTATAGATAGATGGCAAAAGGAAATGGAATGACAGGTATGGTATAGATAGATGACAAAAGGAAATGGAATGACAGGTATGGTATAGATGGATGGTAAAATGAAATGGAATGACAGGTATGGTATAGATAGATGGCAAAAGGAAATGGAATGACAGGTATGGTATAGATAGATGACAAAAGGAAATGGAATGACAGGTATGGTATAGATGGATGGTAAAATGAAATGGAATGACAGGTATGGTATAGAGATGACAAAAGGAAATGGAATGACAGGTATGGTATAGATAGATGGCAAAAGGAAATGGAATGACAGGTATGGTATAGAGATGACAAAAGGAAATGGAATGAAGGATATGGTTTAGAAATATGGCAAAAGGCAATGGAATAAAGGGCTTGGCATACATATAGGGCAAAAGGCAATGGAAAATAGATGGTATACATTGAGACTGAATATTCCTCAGTCATATCTTCAAACAATTATGTCAAAGTGTTTGCATGCTTTCTGTAGTATAATAATGTCAAAGTGTTAGCATTCATTCTGCTGCATAATACTTATGTAATAATGTCAGTGTTAGCATTCATTCTATTGCATAATACTTTTGTAATAATGTCAGTGTTAACATGTTCTGTTGCATAATAATTATGTAATAATATCAGTGTTAGCATTCATTCTGTTGCATAATACTAATGCAATAATGTAAGTGTTAGCATTCATTCTGTTGCATAATACTTATGTAATAATGTCAATGTGTTAGTATTCATTCTGTTGCATAATACTTATGTAATAATGTCAGTGTTAGCATTCATTCTGTTGCATAATACTTATGTAATAATGTCAGTGTTAGCATTCATTCTGTTCCATAATACTGATGTAATAATGTTAGTGTTAGCATTCATTCTGTTGCATGATACTTATGTAATAATGTCAAAGTGTTAGCATTCATTCTGTTTTATACTTCTTATGTAATAATGTCAGTGTTAGCATTCATTCTGTTGCATAATACTTATGTAACAATGTCAGTGTTAGCATTCATTCCATTGCATAATACTTATGTAATAATGTCAGTGTTAGCATTTGTTCTGTTGCATAATACTAATGTAATAATGTTAGTGATAGCATTCATTCTGTTGCATGATACTTATGTAATAATGTCAGTGTTAGCATTCGTTCTGTTGCTTAATACTTATGCAATAATGTCAGTGTTAGCATTTGTTCTGTTGCATAATATTAATGTAATAATGTTAGTGATAGCATTCATTCTGTTGCATAATACTTATGTAACAATGTCAGTGTTAGCATTTGCTCTGTTGCAAAATACTTATGTAATAATGTCAGTGTTAGCATTCATTCTGTTGCATAATACTTATGTAATAATGTCAGTGTTAGCATTCATTCTGTTGCATAATACTTATGTAATAATGTCAGTGTTATCATTCATTCTGTTGCATAATTCTTATATAATATGTCAGTGTTATCATTTGTTCTGTTGCATAATACTTATTAATAATGTCAGTGTTTGCATTTCTGTTGCATAATACTTATGTAATATGTCAGTGTTATCATTTGTTCTGTTGCATAATACTTATGTAATAATGTCAGTGTTAGCATTGGTTCTGTTGTATAATACTTATGTAATAATGTCAGTGTTAGCATTCATTCTGTTGCATAATACTTATGTAATAATGTCAGTGTTAGCATGCTTTTCTATAGTATAATAATGTAAAAAACAGCCAAATGTTGACATACTTCTGTAGTATAATACAAATGTAATAATGTTCAATGCTTTCTCTAATGTAATTATAATGAAATAATGTCCAAGTTTGAGCACTTTCTGTAGTGAAATAATAAATTCCTAGTGCTAGCATGCTGTCTGTAGTTATTTTCTTAGGCTATTTGCTGAACCAAATATCAGTTTATATCAGATACAAACATCATTCTGTTCTTGATTATTTCATCTTGTCCGTAAAAATCTTCATAGTATTTTAGATACAGTTCACACATCTCTGACTGAAATATTAATAATTATTTTAATACCACTTCAGCATCTGTATTTATGCAGTAATGCATAAAGGAATTTACAAGACTGTTAGAAATCTCCACTTAGCTCCTGTTAAAGGTGGGGGAAATTAATACGGGTTACTAGGAGAGGACCCACCCATCAAATACCCACTATCTAATAGTGATTGTGGGCAAACAGTCTCGTTTTGCTTCTCACTCTCCAGAACCTAATAATTTCCCCATAATCATACTTATGTCTTTTGCATGGGCAATCGGCCTCAGTAACACACATTATCTCCAAGTCATCTACCAAGTCATCTATCAGTTCTTTCAAGTTCAGACAAAGTATTTCTGGCTGGCTTATTTTGCACCAGTTGCCAACATTTATATCCTCTCACCTTTCAATACTCTGATGGAAACAAAAGCCAAAAGAAAACATATTATCCATTTCATTATTTCATGACCAATGTAACATAATGGTAAGTGCTACATAAAACAACTTCTGATGTGTTCAAGCACCATAGTAGCAATTTGGATAACCAACTAGTCACAAAAGCATGTACACATGTATATCAGCTATTTTTTGAGGAATTCCCATTTTAAAAATAAACTGTGCATTATGATATTGGCTTATGGAAAGGAGACTGTTGAGCTTGGATGGAATGATTTAAATTTACTGTACTGATGGAATGATTTAAATTTACTGTACTGTTTTCTGTTCATCATATAATATACCATAAGTCCCTCTTTAAACTTGCATCCTTGTGGGAATCTTACATGCAACAATGTCTCTTTAATATCACTGTGATGCATCTAAGAATGTCAGACTGTGATCAGATCTTATCTATCACTGTGATGCATTTAAGTGTGTCAGACAGTAATCAGATCTTATCCTGAAGAATCAAGACCAATACATTAGTAGTCAGTGAACCAGACACATTAAATCAGCAGTCAGTGAACCAGACACATTAAATCAGCAGTCAATGAACCAGACACATTAAATCAGCAGTCATTGAACTAGACATTAAATCAGCAGTCAATGAACCAAACACAATAAATCAACAGTCAATTAACTAGACACATTAACAGGATTTGATAGGTATCCTGTGCTCATATTATCTTAAATATTATACACATTAAAAATAGTCCGATAGAGATCATACAAATGTGTTAAGCTTACCTCCATCTTTTTTATTTCTATTTTTGTCAATAAAACTGAGGACAACCACTATTGTTATTGGACTTTCAAAAGATAATGATAGACTTCTATATGTCCAGTATGAAACCTTCAATAATCTGTCTATACATCCAGTATGAAACCTTCAATAATCTGCCTATACATCCAGTATGAAACCTTCAATAATCTGTCTATAAATCCAGTATGAAACTTTCAATAATCTGTTTATACATCCAGTATGAAACCTTCAATAATCTGCCCATACATCCAGTATGAAACCTTCAATAATCTGCCTATATGTCCAGTATGAAACCTTCAATAATCTGTCTATACATCCAGTATGAAACCTTCAATAATCTGCCTATACATCCAGTATGAAACCTTCAAAAATCTGTCTATACATCCAGTATGAAACTTTCAATAATCTGTTTATACATCCAGTATGAAACCTTCAATAATCTGCCCATACATCCAGTATGAAACCTTCAATAATCTGCCTATATGTCCAGTATGAAACCTTCAATAATCTGTCTATACATCCAGTATGAAACATTCAATCATCTGTCTATGTACAGTATGAAACCTTCAATAATCTGCCTATACATCCAGTATGAAACCTTCAATAATCTGTCTATGTACAGTATGAAACCTTCAATAATCTGCCTATATGTCAAGTATGAAACCTTCAATAATCTGTCTATAAGTCATAATTGCAAAGGTTGATCTACATTTTCAATGAGATATTAGTAGGGCTCAAAATAAGATTTTTTTTTAGTAACCCATAGGATTGTCAAAATAAAATGTGTACTGCATGATCCTGCCTACATTTCACTAATGCTGTTAAAATAAAAAAGAAGTCACTCAGTTCTTGGGGCAGTAAATCAGGCTAGTTCCATGAGTGTAAATACTGTTTTAACATCAATGACACTAACTTGTTTGATAAGTGGATGAGTAGTTTAACACCTGTCTATCATTTTACCTCTTCAATAGAACCATGTTGGTAGTTACTCAATTAACACAATAAACATTAAAGAAAGTTATGTCTCCTGACAAACATTTTGTAACTGTTATGACAGTGATCGGTGGTAATTTTCACTGCTCCATTTTAGGTATCCAAGAACACTGATCTTGAGGCAGTAAATCATCTTTGAACCCTTAATTAAAATTCTTTGTTATAAAATTAAACAACAATCAATCCTTGAACTTCTAAAATGGTTTAAAGACTTTCCTGTTGAAATATTATTGATGCAACACCATACAGTTCTAAATATTAGGTTTGACAATTTTCATATGTTCAATGCAAGCTTATAGAATGAAGCCAAACTTTCTATAGGTAGATCTGTCATTGAATACAGTAAAGTGAACAATATCCAAATGGTCTGTACATTCTGCAAAACCCCTAGTCATGCTATAACAAAAATGAAATAAAGTGTTCTATTTTAAATAGGTAAGTGTGAACGTTGGACTTGCCAATACCTTGACCAATTTTTAAATTTTAGGAAAGTGATGTTGGACTTAACAACTTTCTGGCTGGCATGCTTATTTCAGCTGATAGCAACCATTTAACAGCATTCACTTTAAAATTTGGGATGTCATCATTACTACATATGTTGAGAAATGTTTGATTTGGGATGTCATCATTACTGCATATCTTGAGAAATGTTTGATTAGGGATGTCATCATTTCTACATATCTTGAGAAATGTTTGATTTGGGATGTCATCATTACTACATATCTTGAGAAATGTTTGATTAGGGATGTCATCATTCATACATATCTTGAGAAATGTTTGATTTGGGATGTCATCATTACTGCATATCTTGAGAAATGTTTGATTTGGGATGTCATTATTACTACATATGTTGAGAAATGTTTGATTTGGGATGTCATCATTACTACATATGTTGAGAAATGTTTGATTTGGGATGTCATCATTACTGCATATCTTGAGAAATGTTTGATTAGGGATGTCATCATTCCTACATATCTTGAGAAATGTTTGATTTGGGATGTCATCATTACTACATATCTTGAGAAATGTTTGATTAGGGATGTCATCATTCATACATGTCTTGAGAAATGTTTGATTTGGGATGTCATCATTACTGCATATCTTGAGAAATGTTTGATTTGGGACGTCATTATTACTACATATCTTGAGAAATGTTTGATTTGGAATGTCATCATTACTACATATGTTGAGAAATGTTTGATTTGGGATGTCATCATTACTACATATGTTGAGAAATGTTTGATTTGGGATGTCATCATTCCTACATATCTTGAGAAATGTTTGATTTGGGATGTCATCATTACTGCATATCTCGAGAAATGTTTGATTTGGGATGTCATCATTACTACATATCTTGAGAAATGTTTGATTTGGGATGTCATCATTACTACATATCTTGAGAAATGTCTGATTTGGAATGTCATCATTACTACATATCTTGAGAAATACAATAAAACCAAACTGGTTATAATAATGCTAGATACATACTCATAAATTAACTGTAATAGAAAAGTTTGCAATGTAAAAGGCTTCATATACTAGATATGACATAAAATGAAAATAGGTTTCGTAAATCAAATTAAATATAAATTTAACACCTACCCCTACATCCAAAGAACATAACGGAGAATGTTCACCCCCCTGAAAAAATTCAATGACCTGTGTCTCCATTTGAAATGAATCAAGCCTAAATCTATAGGAGAGTGAACAATAGTCATGGTATTGATGTATACCATGCCTTTCTTGACTCTCATCGCATGTAGTTTGAGAAGTGAATAAAGGTGAAAAACAAATCTAAGGCAAAACCATGTTATTTTTTGCCTTATTCTGTGACAATCACTGTATAATCAGACTATTAGATAAAAAGAATTTCCAGATTTAAAATCTATTGGACAGTTGAAAGTAGTAGTGTTCATCATTATAGACCGAATTTTATTATTTAATGTTATAACTTTGCTAAAGAGCTTGGTGAATTTGAAAATCTGGAGTTCTGAAATTTAGTTTTGCTGGGCTTAGCTTGCTTCACTGATTGCTAATCCTTTACCTAATCACAGCCGATTTTTGAAATTTTACCTTAAATAGTGAATTACATGCCCTCACTCTTCCTAACTGTATCAGTTCAGCTACCAAAAGTAATCAAGTGTTGCACTTTATGTATGGAGTGAATTCCAAACAATGTTGCAGATGATCATGAACTAGCAAGTAATCTTTAATAAGGATGGCTTAAGCATTATCATTCAAGGAAAGAAAGCAATTATTGTATTTTCACCACACATCTCTGATTTACTTAACTTAAAACTAATTTAGTTGTTTCACTTGTTTACTTTGCCTATGCAAATTAGCTTAATTGGCTTTCCCACAATAATGCCAGTTGGATGTGCAAATCCAAATTCAGCCTAGCTGTTGTCAATCAATTAAGTAATCTGTTAAAATGGAGGCTATTTATCTCTAAAAACCTTTACTTTGTAGTTGCTTCCTATGAAAATTAAGTAATTAAACTGCCCAGTGTTGATAGTTTTCTACAAGCAAGTCATTAAACTGCCCAATGTTGATAGTTTTCTACAAGCAAGTCATTAAACTGCCCAATGTAATAATTTTCTACAAGCGAAAATTACTGTTTAACAGGCTACATGCATATATTATTGCCAAGAACGTCTCTTTTGTAAGATTTACTGGAGTTTTTATTTAAACTCTATTGTTATAATTTTAGAAACTAGAATAATGCTAGAAACTATTGATACATTGAACTTAAATATAAAATTTAGCATATATTTTTTAAAATCAAGCAATGTGTCTCTTTCTAGTAGATTTTTAATACATGTATTCACATGGATTTATTTTAACATTCTAAACAATATCACATTGTTGTTCTGCATTATTTTCTTCTTTTCTATTTACAGTCACAAAAATTTAAAATATAAGCATACATTCCTCAATTATCCCCAGTGGTAAAGGTAGCTTATTTCACCCAATATGACTGAATTTCTTAAAATTAGAAATATGAAACTGTTGAATAATTTAAAATGTTTAAAAATAAATTATTCTGATATTTTATAAGTTGAATGTTTCTGACTGTTAAAGTTGTACAAGTAGTTTAAGGCTAGGCGCGGTCTCTGTATTGCACGACAGGTCAGTTATGTAATACTCAGGGGCCATGTAATAAATAGTTAGATCATCTAAATCTACATCCACATTTGCCTCTTAATAATGTGTTCATAACCAAATTGAACTTCTCTTAGACATTGAAAATAATTTTCATTCAATTTTCAAGAATAATTACTTATTTAAAATTTAAGTTACATATAATTTTCACTTTCTGGGCGACCAAAATATTTTGTCAGTTCTCCTCTTGTTCCCATTTTCCTTATTGTCCTAAAAAATATGTTTTCTGAAGTTCTGTAGATACTGTGGAACCTAAATTCCTTCTTTTTATTTGCATTCTTTATATGAAGCTGAAGTAAATGGATTTGCAATGAATTTGGATCTAATATAAAAGTAATGAGTTAGATACATTTTCAACACTTCCATCATAATCTATAATTTCACTATAATGTTTACTTTCATTTACATAGTTATAATCATTTATTGAATTTACACAGACTACAAGAACAAAGTCAATTAAAAGGTTAATATTATGAAAGAGAAGTCACACCTTTATCTTCAATTATTACTGCACAAAAAACTCTCACATCAAAATAACACAGTATCAAATCCAGCTGGTTTTAAAAGGATAATCTCTCCTCAAAGCACATGTTTTATATGGATATAATTTAATAAATGCATTAACAAAACTAAAGGAACCTTATACTCCATAATAAATTGATAGTATTATATAGGATTATTTTCATATCTATAATTATTTTAATAAAATTTTTAATAAAATTCAGGATCTTGAACAAAATAAAATTTAATGAATCATTTTCATATTCACTCATAATGTAATTATCATTAATAACAAAATCCGGACAATCATTATTTGGTCCTTTAACTCATGTATGGGAATGCGGTTGAGGTGCCAAAAGGCACTTGTATGAGGTAAAGGGTTAAATATTAATCAGAGTGAAATAATGTCCATCTAACTGATGTGTAGTAAAGCTGCACCACCAAACTGTTGTAACTGGTGAATTGTATGTAGTTGTCATATGTGGGAGGAAGGCATTAATTAAATTAATTAAATTAATTAAATTTATTTAAAATTAAATTAACTTTTAGAAATTAGCTGGTATAGCAAACAAAACAAATGTCTAGGCTACATATTTCATTAATGGTTACCTTCCACTGTCTCCAATTTCCCACCTCCTGGTTCAAATTCAAAACTCAATATATATCTACTCCTAGCAGGACTTCACACGAGACTACTGATATCATATTTCTATAACTGGCTTGATTGTTTATGGTACACAGAATCTGTGTTTCCTACATTAAACTAAACGTTTGATATCTCACTAATGAGTTGACAAGAAGTTGATTTAAAAACATATAAATGATTATAATATGTCTGATCAGATTCACACACACTTTCAACTTCTACTTCCAAATATAAATAGTAAATAAATATCATTTAAAGGTAAGTGTTGGCAAATACTGTCAGAATTCAAGTATAAAATATCTATTTCTTTCAAAACAATATACAAATTATTTTTGCTAGTTAGAGAAACATAATCTGCTATCATCAACATTTTCAAAGTCTAAACTAATTAATAAGTCTTGGAAATAATCAATTAATTAATTTTGAACAAATACACAGTACGTTCTCATTAGGTAGAACTTGGACAGCTAGACCGAGTTAAAATATGAGACTGTTTTCTCCTAAGATGATCAAATACATTCTTAAAAGTTTCAAAATCTACTAATCTCCAACAGTTTGTGGATAATATATATATATATATATATATATATATATATATATATATATATATATATATATATATATATATTTATATATATATATATATATTTATATATATTTATATATATATATATATATATATATATATATATATATATATATATATATATATATATATAATAGAGAGAGAGAGAGAGAGAGAGAGAGAGAGAGAGAGAGAGAGAGAGAGAGAGAATAAAAACATATAACCTATGTTAGAAATCAATTTTTTTATATAAATACACTGGCACATCAGCAATCACTGGCTGAATACAGCCATGATTTTTTTTCAATATTGCTAAGAATCACATATCATTTATGGTGTTGACCTTTGTTTAGACATTTGTAACTACAGTCACTGAGATTCTGTTCTAAACCCAAATGAAAAATAAAAAGTTGAGTCTGGCTGCTGTTTTTTTTTAAACTTACAGGAAGCATCATTTGCTAATTTCCATAAACCTCTGTAAAGAACTGGTCACTAACTGCCATTTTAGTTCCAAGGTCTATCTATGCTATTTCTTCTTTAGAGGAAGTGGTCATGAATGTGCAAAGTTCAGTAGTTCATATTTGCTCTTGAATTGTAATGAAACAACACCTATGATGAGTGATGAACGAAGACTTTCCAGTAAAACATTTTATTATGGAGTTAACATGTAATATCTATGATGAATTAGGTCTTTGTCCCTTTAATAAGTTCTTTTTATTTTCTTGAGTTTAATTTTACAGTTATTGCAAATGGTGTCTATACTGGTAGCTACTATATTTGTGTTGTTATTTATCTATCTATAATTAAATACGTTGACACAGTCACTCTTGACTATTAAGTAATGGATGATGTAGTCAAAACAAATATAAAAAATTTGCCATAGAATAGTCAGAAGAGAATGATAGGACAGCCAGAAATAAGTAGAAGAGTGTCAGTGTACATTTTCTTGTTGACACTATCCCTTCCATCCCAGCACATAGCTGGTAAAGTCAGGAAGTAACACCCTGTGTTTCGAATTTCCCATGTTTTGTTTGTGATGTGTTTTATTTTGTTCATTTTTGCAGGGTTGCTTTTTGTTTTTGTTTTACCAAATGTTTTGAGTTTTGTTATCCCATGGAGTTTGGGTGGTTATGTACTCCTTCCCCTTTGCCTTGGCTGGCAGTGGGTCTCAGGTTTCTATTCCCTCCTTCGCTCAAAACTTAGGGTCATACTCTCACTTCTTGGTACTATTTGTGCCAGGTTCAATTTCTTCCCCTTATTCATTATGTTTTCTGAGTTCTGCAGTGACTTTGCCAGAGTCGCCCTTGTCCTGTCTTGTGTGTTTATATGTTACATGTACTTGTATTTGTTTTTGTAGGACAGCATAAACCATATTTCTATAGTTGTCTTAATAGTTGGTCTTTCTTCCTTATTTTGTTTATGTGTGCATGTGTTGTGATTAAGGGGGACTGTACTGGTGACATGTGTGCACTTCAGTTTTCCTTGACATAATGCCTTGGCATCATTTAGGGGTCAGAAAGGGGTTGGTGCTTGTTAAGGGCTATCGTTTGTATCATGTCAGGGGGTTTGTTTATTTTTCCTTTCCATTTAGTTTTAGTTGGAAGGCGCCATGGCATATTGGTCATTTGCTATCAGTGGGAGTTGTCAGTAGCTGTATCTTTCAAGCTGGAATCTGTCATGCATCTCCTGATCTGTGATCATAGTATTGCTGCTCATCTGGGTCTATTGGACATGTGTGGGGTGCCACCTGGATGGACTGTGCATTTCGATGGATGTATTTTCATCCCTTCCTACTTGACCAATCTGTCTGCAATGAGATAATGAACCTTAACTGGCATAGCCCTGAGAATCACTAGGTCTTACCTTCAGCTGACTATTTCATTAGAGTGTGATTATGGAAAGCTCATGCTTATGAGATACCAAGTCAGTAACTTCTGCAATTACTGATGGTAATTTGTTCCAAGTAACTATAACTATTGTAGTTGGAATCAGCTGAACTTGAAAATATTTGAATCTAACTTTAACTGAAACCTTATTTATGTGGTTTGCCTTCGTTTAGCTACATGCTAGGATAAAATATTTATCTGCTGGTATGTTCACTAGAATGTTTACTATCTTGAGCAACATGGTCAGCTGGACCTTGATTTGATTCAAGTGACTCCCACTTAAGAGATGATCCAACATTGCACTGATGCTGATAGTATTATGGTATATATTGGTGGGGAATCTTGCATCTCTCCTCTGAACTATCTGTATCTTATTTATTAGGTCTTTATTATGTGGGTTCCACATGGCTGAGTAGTACTCAAGGCCTTGACAAACAAGTGTGAAATATGCTGCACTTTTTACATCTTCATTGCTGATTTGGAGGCTTGACACAGGAAACCAAGTCTAAGTGCCTTTGTCAAGAGAGGTCTCTGGAGAATTCCACCACAAGATATTTTGTTGCCTTTAAACACAAATTCAGATATACCAACTGTTGCCAAAAAGGGGAAAGGGGAATAGGGTGTACATTTGAATATGTTAGGTGGAGTGTTTTGCACTTTGGTTCATATTTAAGTAATACATATATAAAATATATGCATTATACCATTTATAGAGTAATTATAGTAAGCAATATGATATTTCCTAGTTGTGTTTTGAAACATAATGCATCAGATATGATAACTTAGGTCTCTTCCACCATGCTTAATGAGAATGACCTCTCATGACTTTGCATCTCACTAATTTCTTTGAGAAAATGTTTTGAAACTTCATGTTTTTCTATTTTAAAAGACTTGTGTCTGCTATTTTTTAAGTTTAAATTATATGTCTTCTTTTGCTCATTAATTACATTAATTATATGCTGGTATTTCAGTATCAAATTAAAAAGAGATAAATGGTGATATTTAAAAAGAAGACTCTTATTGGACAACTTTATTTTAATACTTTTTCCTGTTTTTTTAAAAAAAGCTCAAATATTTAAATGTTGCCTGAAATGCACCATTGCACATTAGGTGAAAATGAACTTGCAATATAATTTAATATTCCTAAAGTAATCATGGATAAGCAGAACTATGCACATTGCTTACTTATGTATTGAACTTATTCCTAGGGCTGTCAAGAAAATCAAGGGTGTCTGTCATACTCTTACACTCTTGATAATACTATTCTTTGCATGAGTCGCAGCACAAACAAGGTGTTGTCATGATTTACAGATTTTACTGCAGACCCGATAAAGAACTTGATGGTTCATTCTTGGGCTCTGGTTTGTTTCTGGTGCATATGATTCAGCTAACAAAAGGCTACGTAGAACAAGCTTGTTGCTACAGACTGGTCCTTTTACCTTCTACATTATAATTTTCAGATTGGTCAAAATTGAAGTAGGTGGAGAGCATGGATGATCGCTAATCAATAGTGGTTATATGCTATTACTATCATTTGCTGGTTGTATGCTATTACTATCATTTGCTGGTTGTATGCTATTATTAGTGGATCAGAGCATGGATGATACATAATCAATAGTGGTTGTATGCTATTACTATCATTTGCTGGTTGTATGGTATTACTAGTGGATCAGAGATGGATGATCCCTAATCAATAGTGGTTGTATGCTATTACTATCATTTGCTGGTTGTATGCTATTACTATCATTTGCTGGTTGTATGCTATTACTAGTGGATCAGGGCATGGATGATTCCTAATCAATAGTGGTTGTATGCTATTACTATCATTTGCTGGTTGTATGCTATTACTATCATTTGCTGGTTGTATGCTATTATTAGTGGATCACGGCATGGATGATTCCTAATCAATAGTGGTTGTATGCTATTACTATCATTTGCTGGTTGTATGCTATTACTATCATTTGCTGGTTGTATGCTATTATTAGTGGATCACGGCATGGATGATTCCTAATCAATAGTGATTGTATGCTATTAGTATCATTTGCTGGTTGTATGCTATTACTATCATTTGCTGGTTGTATGCTATTACTAGTGGATCAGAGCATGGATGATTCCTAATCAATAGTGGTTGTATGCTATTACTATCATTTGCTGGTTGTATGCTATCACTAATGGATCAGAGCATGGATGATTCCTAATCAATAGTGGTTGTATGCTATTACTATCATTTGCTGGTTGTATGCTATTATTAGTGGATCAGGGCATGGATGATTCCTAATCAATAGTGGTTGTATGCTATTACTATCATTTGCTGGTTGTATGCTATTACTATCATTTGCTGGTTGTATGCTATTATTAGTGGATCACGGCATGGATGATTCCTAATCAATAGTGGTTGTATGCTATTACTATCATTTGCTGGTTGCATGCTATTACTATCATTTGCTGGCTGTATGCTATTACTAATGGACCAGAGCATGGATGATCCCTAATCAATTGTGGTTGTATGCTATTACTATCATTTGCTGGTTGTATGCTATTACTATCATTTGCTGGTTGTATGCTATTACTATCATTTGCTGGTTGTATGCTATTATTAGTGGATCAGGGCATGGATGATCCCTAATCAATAGTAGTTGTATGCTATTACTATCATTTGCTGGCTGTATGCTGTTACTACTGGATCAGAGATGGATAATCCCTAATCAATAGTGGTTGTATGCTATTACTATCATTTGCTGGTTGTATGCTATTACTAGTGGATCAGGGCATGGATGATTCCTAATCAATAGTGGTTGTATGCTATTACTATCATTTGCTGGTTGTATGCTATTATTAGTGGATCAGAGCATGGATGATCCCTAATCAATAGTGGTTGTATGCTATTACTATCATTTGCTGGTTGTATGCTTTTACTAGTGGATCAGAGCATGGATGATTCCTAATCAATAGTGGTTGTATGCTATTACTATCATTTGCTGGCTGTATGCTGTTACTAGTGGATCAGAGCATGGATAATCCCAAATCAATAGTGGTTGTATGCTATTACTATCATTTGCTGGTTGTATGCTATTACTAGTGGATCAGGGCATGGATGATCCCTAATCAATAGTAGTTGTATGCTATTACTATCATTTGCTGGTTGTATACTATTACTAGTGGATCAGAGTGTGGATGATACATAATCAATAGTGGTTGTTTGCTATTACTATCATTTGCTGGTAACATTAGAGTACCAGTAAGTACTTTGTGTATGATGAGGGCAAGGGAAGATTAAAGTCAAAAAAAGGCAAGATTTACCAGTTGAGGTTGCATTGTGGGATATGATGGTGAGTAACTAGCATTGATTAGCAGAATACATGCAAATCTAAACAGAAAATAGTTTGTATCAAGGATTTCATTATATTGCATTTAAAAAGTTGTTAACAATACCAGAGAAGTGACTTTGTTATATTGGAGCTGGTATGATTTAGTTCAAAAGAGTCATGATTTAGAACAGGAAATGACAGAGTTAATTCTGTCTTTTGATTGATTGGTACATATATATATATTTCACATTTACCAAATACCAGATCAGAATTGTTGCTATAACATTAGAATAGGTAAAGTACATCTTCATAGCTATATAACATTATTTTCAGATGGGTGCATAATGCACTTATCAAGAATAAGGTCTAAATCTAAAATACATCTATGGTCTTTAGGCCAGTTGAAATTTTACTTGATAATGTGGCCTCAAGCACAAACCTGTATATGAGATAAATTTTTGTTGGCAGATTGTATGGTCACTCAAAATAGGTTTTGGTAATTATAAATGTGTGTGTGTGTGTGTGTGTGTGTGTGTGTGTGTGTGTGTGTGTGTGTGTGTGATGCCTTCTCCCACTTACCAATTGTTTGCAAAACAAGGAGAAAAATAAAATAAAACGGAAAAAACTAAATACTATGTCTCGTGGTGAATTAAGTAAACATTTGCAGTAAAAACTAGTTTTTGTGTCACAGACAATTAATTCCATGATGTCACTTTTTGTCAATAATTATAAACAAAGCCACCCAATATAAATTTTACTCAACTTTACCTGATAAGAATACTGACTTTTACAAAACTAATTTTCATGCTAATATCAAACACAAAACCTATAATATTTCAGTTGAAATACACTGGAAAGATAATACTATCATAAAGATTCCATCAAAAGGTGTGCCAAAGTAAAATGCCACTGAGGTAATCTCTAATGAAAGATTTCTTCTTATTTTCACAAAGAAACCAGATTTCATAAATAGTTTCCAAACTACAATAAAGACCCTTTGATTATTTTGTTTTCAGATCTCAGTGGCTCATGATCACACTTCAGGTCATTGTAGAAATTATAAAAGCCTCTTTTAAGGGACAGTAAGTTAAAGTTTCTTTTCCAGAGCTTCTGATGATAATTTTCAAAAGTATTGTCAGTTTAACTTGACCTAGGGAGTCAGACATAAGTGATTTCATCGATAGTTAATTTGGTTTCATTATTGGCTTTCTTTGAAGGCATCAGATTAACTTCAACTGCACCAATGATCACAAGCAGCAGTCTAATACAAGCACAACAGAGTGAAAGAAAATGAATGGATCTTGAAGCCATTGTGCACACTTCTTTGTCTGGTTGAATGAAAATTTCAATTTCACCTTCCACTGACCCAAAGATAATGCTATGTTGCAAAAGTCAAACTTTTTAAGCATCAATACATGACAGCAATAGAAAGCATGTGAAACATACAAACCATTTAATTCATTTTCTTTCACTCATAAACAGTACAAAAACCATTCAAGCAATGAATTGACTGTCATATTTTGAAGCAAATGGTAGATTAGAAAAATATGACACTAAATTTACACCCAAAATATAACACTTTCTAGAAAAGTGATGGTCATGACATGAAAACAATCACAGTTAGATTATTGCAACATGATTTAATTCATTCAGACATTTTGAAGCTTATTCCTTCCATTCTTATGTGGAAGTTAATATGCTGAATGTCAGAAGAAAGAAATTTCTAATGAAAAAAGTTTTAGATTACTAATTGGCTTTAAAGTCAACATTCATGTACAAAAGTTTTAATCTAGAATACAGAACCAGACACAGCTATTGATTAATCCAAACTGATTGACTTTCATGCCTTAATGTCAAATGAGAACCAATCTTTCTAGCATCAATGCAGATAAAGACCAACTGTAGGCAAGCACAAGCTAAGGACAACAACTTCTGTAAAGATGTGATAAGGTTATCAGTTTTTCTCACTGACAAAGAAAAAGTAACTGGAATAAATTATTTTCTATTTCCTTAAAATCATGTAACCTAATTATTTATCCTAAAAGAAATCTGAATCTCTTCTCTGTACTGGGCAAAAAATAAATTTATTTCGGTAACTAGGAATTTTTAGTCATCACTTGCTTGTGTTAATTGTCCAAAAATTGATAATCTCATAAATAAAGTGGATAATGGCCTTCAGTGATATAACACTGGCATTCTTTGTGCCTATCAGCTTAGGGGCCCCGAGTGGCTGAGTCGTCTAAAGCACTGTCTGTTACGTATCACTGCCATCTCACCTCTGTCTGTGTGGGTTCGAGTCTAGGATTCATCGAATGTGGATATGTGAGAAAGCTTGCCAGTAGCTTCTTGTGGGTCAGTGGTTCTTTCTGGTGATTTTCCGGTTTCTTCCTCCACCATTAATACTGGCTGCCATGAATAGCCTATTGTGTGCTGAAAAATGGCATTAAACCCAACAAACAACAACAACAACAAAGCTTTTCAGCTTAACATACTTTCCATACTAACACAGTGCCATGTTTCATACACTATGGGCAAGTTGATTTCCTCAGACAGCATGGGCAAGTTGATTTCCTCAGACAGCATTGTAACAATAGTTCACCCTATTCAGTAACTGCCAGGTAATTCTGTAAATTACTATAATGTTGATAGTTTAGAGTTATATCAGTGGCACACATGTATACAGAAATTATTCTGTTGTTTAATCAAAGTGAAGGGCAAATTTGTAATTGTTATTTCCATCAATTGATTTGACATTGTAAATATTGGAAGCAGACACCATAGTATTTTCCTTCTACATGTAGAATTATACATGTTTAATCATGAATACACCCTTTTGCTGAAAATGGTCTTGTCAAAGAGCTGAAAATGACTAGTGAACAGGGTCAAGACTATGTAAAGTGTAAAAGACTTACACTGAAAACTTCCATTTGGAATGAAACATGCAAATGATAATGGTGTTAGCGTCCCATCTAGACATTATCAGGTTTGAAATTATAAATCAGATGACATAGTATTTTCTTTCTACATACATATTGTGTAGTCATGACACACCCATTCACTGAAAATGAACTTGTCCAGGAACTGGAAATGATAGGTGAACAGGATCATCTCTTACACTGAAAACTTCCATTTGGAATGAAAAGTGCAAACAATAATGGCATTAGGGTCTCATCTAGACATCATCAGGTTTGAAATTATAGATCAATAAATTAACTAAGTTCTGTTCATCTTTTATCTCATTCATCTTTAAATTGTTAGGGGGTACAAAAAAGAAGCTGTATATTTAGACTCGAGAGTAAACTTTATCACAAAATTGAGAGTTTATGCTGTATGAAAGGAAAAAGCCTTCAAACATTTCTGGATATAACTTCTACTTAATATCTAGAATCTTTCAGCCACAGTTATGTCTTGCACAAAAATCAAAATTCTGTAAACACTCCATTGACTTATTATTAGTGATAAACCCACATTAATCATCAATGCTTGACACTTTATTGATAGAAAAGCACCAAGAATATTGATTCTTAGTTATTACAGTGAAATGTTTGAAAACCAGTGAAAAAATTTAACCTCAACATTTAATTAGTACTTCTTCAGAATTTAGCTCATCTCCATCCAAACAAATTTCCACCTCAGATGGATATTAGTTGAGAAATTTACTATGAGTACACACCAGTCTAAATGATAACATCCCACAATACACTTTATTGCAAAAATGGAGTGCCTTTGAAGATGAAATCAACTAGCCTAAGGCATGCAATTTCCTAGATGTAAATCGGGATACACAATTAGTATAGAAATGAGTGTCCATTGAGAATCAAACTGTCCTATTAAGACTCATCAATATTTCTCAAGTAGCTGTAAATAAATATTGCCCAAATTGCTTTCTTTATTAGTTTAATGGCAATATCCATTAGGATGTACAACTGGAATACTGACAATGGAATATGTCCCTTGCACCTATTCCAATATTTCCCACTATTACATGTACAACTGGAATACTGACAATGGAAAATGTCCCTTGCACCTATTCCAATATTTCCCACTATTACATGTACAACTGGAATACTGACAATGGAAAATGTCCCTTGCACCTATTCCAATATTTCCCACTATTACATGTACAACTGGAATACTGACAATGGAATATGTCCCTTGCACCTATTCCAATATTTCCCACTATTACATGTACAACTGGAATACTGACAATGGAATATGTCCCTTGCACCTATTCCAATATTTCCCACTATTACATGTACAACTGGAATACTGACAATGGAAAATGTCCCTTGCACCTATTCCAATATTTCCCACTATTACATGTACAACTGGAATACTGACAATGGAAAATGTCCCTTGCACCTATTCCAATATTTCCCACTATTACATGTACAACTGAAATACTGACAATGGAATATGTCCCTAGCACCTCTTCCAATATTTCCCACTATTACATGAACAACTGAAATACTGAAAATGGAATATGTCCCTAGCACCTCTTCCAATATTTCCCACTATTATGATGTACAACTGGAATACTGACAATGGAATATGTCCCTTGCACCTCATCCAAATATTTCCCACTATTACATGTACAACTGAAATACAGACAATGGATTATGTCCCTTGCACCTCTTCCAAATATTTCCCACTATTACATGTACAACTAGAATACAGACAATGGATTATGTTCCTTGCATCTCTTCCAAATATTTCCCACTATTACATGTACAACTGGTATACTGACAATGGAATATGTCCCTTGCACCTCTTCCAATATTTCCCACTATTATGATGTACAACTGGAATACTGACAATGGAATATGTCCCTTGCACCTCTTCCAAATATTTCCCACTATTACATGTACAACTAGAATACAGACAATGGATTATGTTCCTTGCATCACATCCTAAATATTTCCCACTATTACATGTACAACTGGAATACTGACAATGGAATATGTCCCTTGCACCTCTTCCAAATATTTCCCACTATTACATGTACAACTAGAATACAAACAATGGATTATGTTCCTTGCATCTCTTCCAAATATTTCCCACTATTACATGTACAACTAGAATACAGACAATGGATTATGTCCCTAGCACCTCTTCCAATATTTCCCACTATTACATGTACAACTGAAATACTGACAATGAATATGTCCCTAACACCTCTTCCAATATTTCCCACTATTATGATGTACAACTGGAATACTGACAATGGAATATGTCCCTTGCACCTCATCCAAATATTTCCCACTATTACATGTACAACTAGAATACAGACAATGGATTATGTTCCTTGCATCTCTTCCAAATATTTCCCACTATTACATGTACAACTGGTATACTGACAATGGAATATGTCCCTTGCACCTCTTCCAATACTTCCCACTATTATGATGTACAACTGGAATACTGACAATGGAATATGTCCCTTGCATCTCTTCCAAATATTTCCCACTATTACATGTACAACTAGAATACAGACAATGGATTATGTTCCTTGCATCTCTTCCAAATATTTCCCACTATTACATGTACAACTGGTATACTGACAATGGAATATGTCCCTTGCACCTCTTCCAATACTTCCCACTATTATGATGTACAACTGGAATACTGACATTGGAATATGTCCCTTGCACCTCATCCAAATATTTCCCACTATTACATGTACAACTGAAATACAGACAATGGATTATGTCCCTTGCACCTCTTCCAAATATTTCCCACTATTACATGTACAACTGGAATACTGACAATGGAATATGTCCCTTACACCTTTTCCAAATATTTCCCACTATTACATGTACAACTGGAATACTGACAATGGAATATGTCCCTTGCACCTCTTCCAAATATTTCCCACTATTACATGTACAACTAGAATACAAACAATGGATTATGTTCCTTGCATCTCTTCCAAATATTTCCCACTATTACATGTACAACTAGAATACAGACAATGGATTATGTTCTTTGCATCTCTTCCAAATATTTCCCACTATTACATGTACAACTGGAATACTGACAATGGAATATGTCCCTTGCACCTCTTCCAAATATTTCCCACTATTACATGTACAACTAGAATACAAACAATGGATTATGTTCCTTGCATCTCTTCCAAATATTTCCCACTATTACATGTACAACTAGAATACAGACAATGGATTATGTTCCTTGCATCTCTTCCAAATATTTCCCACTATTACATGTACAACTGGAATACTGACAATGGAAAATGTCCCTTGCATCTATTCCAATATTTCCCACTATTATGATGTACAACTGGAATACTGACAATGGAATATGTCCCTTGCACCTCATCCAAATATTTCCCACTATTACATGTACAACTGAAATACAGACAATGGATTATGTCCCTTGCACCTCTTCCAAATATTTCCCACTATTACATGTACAACTAGAATACAGACAATGGATTATGTTCCTTGCATCTCTTCCAAATATTTCCCACTATTACATGTACAACTGGAATACTGACAATGGAATATGTCCCTTGCACCTCTTCCAAATATTTCCCACTATTACATGTACAACTAGAATACAGACAATGGATTATGTTCCTTGCGTCTCTTCCAAATATTTCCCACTATTACATGTACAACTGGTATACTGACAATGGAATATGTCCCTTGCACCTCTTCCAATACTTACCACTATTATGATGTACAACTGGAATACTGACAATGGAATATGTCCCTTGCACCTCTTCCAAATATTTCCCACTATTACATGTACAACTAGAATACAGACAATGGATTATGTTCCTTGCATCTCTTCCAAATATTTCCCACTATTACATGTACAACTGGAATACTGACAATGGAATATGTCCCTTGCACCTCTTCCAAATATTTCCCACTATTACATGTACAACTGGAATACTGACAATGGAATATGTCCCTTGCACCTCTTCCAAATATTTCCCACTATTACATGTACAACTAGAATACAAACAATGGATTATGTTCCTTGCATCTCTTCCAAATATTTCCCACTATTACATGTACAACTAGAATACAGACAATGGATTATGTTCCTTGCATCTCTTCCAAATATTTCCCACTATTACATATACAACTGGAATACTGACAATGGAATATGTCCCTTGCACCTCTTCCAAATATTTCCCACTATTACATGTACAACTAGAATACAAACAATGGATTATGTTCCTTGCATCTCTTCCAAATATTTCCCACTATTACATGTACAACTAGAATACAGACAATGGATTATGTTCCTTGCATCTCTTCCAAATATTTCCCACTATTACATGTACAACTGGAATACTGACAATGGAATATGTCCCTTGCATCTATTCCAATATTTCCCACTATTATGATGTACAACTGGAATACTGACAATGGAATATGTCCCTAGCACCTATTCCAATATTTCCCACTATTATAAATTACAACTGGAATACTGACAATGGAATATACCTCTTACAACTCTTCCAATATTTCACACAGTAAGTTCTTCCACAGTAAAAACAAGGTGCATATATTAGTAATGCAATTTGAATTTTAAAAGAAAAATTACAGAAAAATTACAGTCATTGATAATGATTTAGTATATTGATAAAAACAATCTGCCTTTTTGACCTTTATTTTGTATTTGAATGACCTTGTAAGGAATGTGACTTCTTTGCATTTTATCTTTTTTTGTTATATTTCATTATATTTTTACTTTCATTTGAAATGGTTTTTCCCCCTAATTTGGTAAATATTTTAACTTTACACTTTAAAACTAACCTTGAATCATCACTACTGATATAAACCAGTACAGTGCTGATTTGTCATTAAACCCTACATATACCTATAATACTTTAAAAAGTGTTTAAACTCCAGTCTGGTAAATACTAGTCGAAAACTAGTCTTTAAACTCCAGTCAGGTACAACACTTGTCCAATGCTAATGTTTAAGCTTCAGTCAGGTACAATACTATTCTAGTACTAGTTTTTAAGCTCCAGTCAGGTAAAATACTTTTCTAGTACTAGTTTTTAAGCTAAATTCAGGTGAAATACTATTCCAGTACTAGTTTTTAAGCTCCAGTCAGATAACATACTATTCTTACTAGTTTTTAAGCTCTAGTCAGGTAAAATACTAGTCCAGAACTATTTTCAAGGTATTATGCAATCTTAATGCAGAATATAGAACTAATGAGCAAATATTATTTAGAAATCTCATTTCATAATCAAATATTTTATGTAGGACATTACTTACATCTCACCTCTGTCTTCATGGGTTCAAGTCTAAGATTCAGCAAATGCGGATATGTGGGAAAGCTTACTAGTAGCTTCTCGTGGGTCAGTGGTTCTTTCCATATAATTTCCCTGTTTCTTCCTCCACCATTAATACTGGCTGCCATGTATAGTAGTAGATGAAAGTAAGAATCCGAGCTCAACAACCCCCTCCAGACCTCCAAACAAATACAAAATACCTAGGCAACGTAATAGAAAACCTATTGCAATCAATAATTGCGTTAAGAATGCGAGCAAAACAACCCCTTTCCCCACCCCTCTAGACCTCCAAACAAATACAATAGAACACCTGTTGCAAAATACCTAGGTAACAGGTAAAATTTAATTAAGTGATCTTCCAAAATAGGCAAAATGATATGTCAGACTCAATTTTCCAAATCATTACAATTTAGCAGAGCATGGCGATTGTGGACTAAATTAAGCATTAGAATTCCAGTAAGGTAAGTGGTATTATATCTTAATTTTATGCTATATCATACTTCTTTTGATAATCTTTCTCATATTTGCTGATCCTCATGGGTAGAATATCTGTTAACATATTGTCAATAATACGAAATTCACGTATTAAATCGTCCATACTATATTTTATTCCTCGTAGGTAAGATCTTATTTGATCAAGTAGTTTTTTGTAAGTTATAATTGATGTTAAGCAGCCGTGCTTTTTTATCAAAATTTTAGGTTCAACTTTTTTACAAGCTGCTGTAAGAGAAACACCAACACCGGATATGATTAACAAAAACGGGTTTAATGATATACCACTTGAAATTATGCCAGAACTAGTCATTAACAAGGGTAGATATGATATTACTCGAAGTATTTTGTTATAATATTTGTAACATTTTTTAATGCACCAAAGTTTTTTATGATAATATTTGTAGTATTGTATTAGTGCGTCAACATCCTGTTCTGGAATATCTTTTGAAATATGATTGAAATCAACTATACTTTTTTCATTATAATATTTGTTCACATAATCTCAGGCTTGATTAAGTAACTAGTTGAGGTGTTTCAGCCACAAATTCCAGACAATACCAATATGACGCAGCAGTTAATTTTTTGTCATCAGCTATTAGCATAAAAGTTTCTTCAACATCTTTGTTTAACACAATAGACACAGTTCCAGAGAAATTATCAGTCGAGTGACGCCATGGAAATAATGTAAATATATTAAACTTTGCACTGCTCAACACGGACAATCTATACACACCAGTGACCTCTGCATTATGTTTGAGAGTGTTATTTTGCGGCGACCAAGTAGACATTCCAGAAGCAACAGTATAGACAATATTTTTAATCTGCTTGTGAGGAATTTTAATCATACTCGTTTTCTCAACAATACTAGGAATTCCACTAATAATATCGTTGAGTTTTGTGTTAATATTATCGAGTGTAATATCAACAGATGGCGGACTTCCAAAAAATTCGTTATTGGTTTTGTTTATGTTTCTGCGAAAATTTATAAACGTGGTGATGTGATTAGTAAAATCAGTTTTGAACTTGGTGATTTCATTGTTGATATCATCAACATATTTCTTTGTTACAGCATCAAAATCAGATTTTGGTGTTCTAAGATTATTGATGCCATTATTGTTCATGTTGAGAAATGCACGCATTATACCGCCATGCGCCGACACGTACTTTGATTCCTGATCATCAACATATTTCTTAGTAGCAGCGTCATTATCCTCAGTTGGGTTTCCAAGGTATGTGATCTTGTTCTGGTTCATAGCAATGTTTCCCGTAAATAAATCACCTGCTTTTCTAACATAATCGTTAACTGACCTACCCGAATCTTCTATCTTACCTTGATTGTTAAAAGTAACAATATTATTAGCAACTGCAGTAGGATTTCGTACTAGTACATCTGATAGTTGTACATTACTCGTCTTTAATCGTCCTTGTTTGTCCTGGAAAACTACAACTTCATTTGGATCTACACTTGCAACGTTTAACAAATTGTTGATTTCATTTTTGAGCTTATCAAGAGTCGCATACTTGGATAAGTCACCCTGGTAACCTTCTGTTAATAAATCTACTGCTAATGTTCCAAATTTTGTATAGTAGCTCATTATACATACCGTTCTACACAAAATTGTTGGATTAATATAACATAAAATTATACGATGGCGAAGATAATAAACTTTGACACCGAGCGATTGGTGAAGCATAAACATAACAATGAACTTCCAGACTGTCATTATCTTATTGTTGGGCGAACTGGATCTGGTAAAACAAATTTGTTATTAAATCTTTTACTCAATAATAACTTTAACTATGATAAGGTGTATATTTACACCATCAACCCCCAACAAGACAAATACAAATTATTAAACGAGTATAATGATAAACTTCGTGATGACCTTGGCATTGGTGATGATATATTTTTGATAAAACAACCAGAAGAACTCGTTCCAGTGAATGAACTCGATTCGTCAGAGCAGAAGTTAATCGTCTTTGATGATATTCCGCTAAACAATGAGGAGATGAACAAGATTAGATCATATTTTTCACTATCACGTAATAAAAGATGCAATTCTGTTTATCTTGCCCAAGGTTTTTATAATGTTGATAGGTTTATTAGGCGAAATACGGGTTGTTTCATATTATTTCCCGGACTAGATAATGTGGATGTGAGAAATATTGCAAACGAACAATGTGGTGATGTTACAAAAGATAAATTTATCGAATTATATCATCGAGCAACTAAAGATCGATATAGTTTCTTTTTATTTGACAAGCTAGCGCGTGATCCAACCAAGATGTTTCGTTGTTGCCTTGAGACGTTTCTATGATATAATTTTGTAAAGCGTATAAAAATAATGGACAAACATCAACAGAAAATCGAATTACTAAAAAAGTTTCTCGAAACTGGAGCGGCTTTTAAGAAAAAGGTGGAAGAAGCTCGACGTGGACAAGTTCAAGCAGAAGAAGAAAGAACCAAATTTTTCAAACCTGTTACTGAGGCGATGCTTGGCAAGCAGCCAGAAATACAAACATCATCTCCAGAAGAACTAGCAAAAATGAAAGAAAAGGGTTTGTTTGGTTTACTTGGAGAAAGATCAAAAGAAGAAAATAAAAAAAATTGCAGAAGAACTTGTAAGAGACATTGTTGATCCTATTGCACAACAGGTTGAATTTGATAGATTAATAAACAACCCTCTTGCACTTCAGCAAGCTATAACAACAAAGGCTGTTAATCCCGACGAGTTAAGGAGGTTAATAGAAAAAGTGTCAGAACAAACTGAGGAATTAGCTGAGAAACAAAAAACGTTACAAGAAAGTATGATAAAAATAATGCCTCCTGAGGATACTATCATATTTTACAGAAGACAAGCTAGGTCTAAAATAGAATATGATGAGTATAAAGAGTTTATGAAAAAATATGATATCACTAATATTAATAGTATTCGAGATTGGCCAGAAGAAAACTATAACGATTTGATAGAAAAATTAAAAAGAATTGTAGAAGAGGGCTCACGTGCTGATGAAGAAATTAAAGATCAAAAAGATATTAAAGATATTTTAGTATTAGTTGATCGTATTAGAGATGGAATTATAGCTGAAATTTTTCATAAAACATCAGAACAATATCGAAATAAACCAGGAGGTTATAAGAAAAGTTGGAAATTTAAAAGATTGTTTAATAAATACGAAGATGATCGAGATAAAAGATTACCAGAAAAAAAAGGAAAAGGTGTGAAAATATTTACATCAAACGCAGACATAGTCGATCGGCTAATGCTGTTGATATCCTCTAAAGAAGCTGGTAATGAAAGTGTAGAGATTGATAACGAAATTATTGATATACTTGATCATCTAAGATCGAGTGGATTACTAACATCATCCGAGTACGAAATTTTACACCGCGATCTTATCTAAAATATTAGTATAATGCAAACATTATTGCTTGATTCATCACAAATAACAGGAAACAGCGCGAATTTTACAGTAAATTACAACCCACCAATAGAACTAGATCCTGCAAAACAGTATGAGATTGGATTAATTTCTTGTACTTGTTGGAACGCCATGCCGAATATTAAAACTGGGATTAATGATGAAATTTTAATCGTTAATGTTAAACAATCTCCAACATCACAAAAGAGTTTATTGATATACAATACAAACTACAGATTCCACAAGGAGCTTATAACATTACTGATCTAAACAGAACAATAAAAGAGCTTCTAACAAAAGCTGGTGGGAATGCTGATAATTTCGAATTAGCGGCGAATTATAACACCTTACGAGCTAGGATAACAGTGAAAAGAAATATGAAAGTCATCTTTGAAGAAAGAAGTTTTGGAAAGATGTTAGGTTTTACTAGAGTTTTATACTATACCACCGGTGAAGATAAATCTTTGACATTTGATGGAGAACTACCAGTAGATATCACAGAAGTAAATACAATACTCATCAATTGCTCTATCGCATCTGGATCTTATACGTCAAAAGGCAACCGCGGGCAAACGATCTACAGTTTCTCACCAGAAGTCCCACCAGGTTCTCTCATGCAAATCAATCCGCGACAGATTATCTACTATCCAATAACACCTGAGAATCAAATTACAAGCATTACAATGCAACTCACAGACCAATCTGGACGACAAATAGACGTGAACAACGAGATAGTCACGTATTACTTACACCTACGCACTGCCTAGGAATGTGATTTTGTGTACATAATTTTATAAAATGAGACGAAGAAAAGTTTATCGAAGAAAAATCGTAGGTGGATTTTTTGGAAATATATTTACAACAATTGCAGAGAATATTCCAGGAATCGCGCGTAAAGTAGCGCCCATTGCACTTGACGCCGGTAAAGCTTTCGCTACAGGGGCGGCATCTTCAGCAGGCACTGCAGTAGGGCAAAAGATTGCTGATAAGATTAAAGGACCTTCCCCATCAGAAATAAAACGAGTAATATCAGATATTGCGCCAACAGAAGAAACAAAACGAGCTATGATAGCTACAACAAAAAAATTATTGTCGCCGAGTGGTGAAGAAATAGTACGTAAACTTGTAAAGAAAACAAAACCGATGACCCCTGCTGCCTTTTAATTTTGTGTAACGATTATAAAATAAAATGTCAGCTAAAAACTATCTCGACTTTGCAGAAGAAATTGATACTGACGATGCTGTAACAGAATTAGAGTATGTCGAGTATTTAGATGAAAACTCGAACGAACCGAATAAAACCGGAGTTAGAACTTTTAACACAAGAGACGAGGACGTGTTTCTACTACCCCATAAGGCAATGTTAGAAGTGCGTGGTCAAATATTAACTGTGATAGGTGGTGATATTGCAGCTGGTGCAGAAATCGCTCTCGTCAATAATGGTTGGAGCTTGTTTAAGAGTGCACGATACCAACTGGCCAATCAAACCGTAGAAGATATTTCAATGCATTTACCCATAGCGAGTACAATACTAAACATCGTTTCGTTTAGCGATGACTATTCCAGATCAATAGCCACAAATATGATGTGGTTCAAAGATACTGGACTAGGGACAACTGTGTCGAACGAGTCTAAAACTGGAGAGCTAGGTGATGCTGATGTTGAAAACAGACTTATTCTAACCCCAGGTGGAGCTAATCCAGCTGCACAACATACTGTTCAAGCATTAACCGCAGATGCAGCTGGTGGTGTTATAGTAGCGAATGCAATAAGAAACGCAAATAAAAATCTACGACGATTAAATTTTAATGAAGGATTTGCTAAACGAAAAGCGTTTGCCGCAGATTCTCGCCAAATAACGATGATGCTTCCGTTAAGTACAATCTTTGGATTTTGCCGTGATTATAACAAAGTGTTTCGAGGAATAAAACATACGCTTATATTAGATCGAGCTGATCAAAACGATTGTATAATGCACGCCGGTGGAGTGGCTGAGGGACAGTTTTCTATTACAAGATTAACACTGTGGATGCCTCGGGTTGTCCCTTCATTAGCTAAAATGATGGAGCTCGAATCTTTACTAGCCACCTTTACAAAAAAGATACACTTCCAACAGAACAGGATTTATCAAACAGCCATTCCCAACGCGACTGATTACACGTGGCGTGTAACGACCACGCCCAGCGAACAACTACCGCGACACTTGTTCGTCGTATTTCAACGACAAGCAAGTCGTAACAATCAGGAAATGAACAACTCCGTATTCGATAACCCAGACGTTAGACGAATATTTGTGAGAGTAAATTCCAAACAGTATCCCGAACGTGCAATCGAATGTAATTTTGCCGTAGACGCCACCAGAAACATCTCTCGGCCGTACATGTATCTTATGGAAGCAATGCAAAAATATCAGAACGCGGACAGTGGATCTCAAATATCAATAGAAGAGTTTCGAACGCTCTATCCCATCTTTTATTTTGACGTATCAAAACATTTGGAGCGTGTTGTGGGATCGACTGCAGATATTGAGGTCACGTGGACACTGGGCGATGTGCCAGGTGAACAGTATAACGTATACGCGCTATTGGTTAGTGATCGATTTCTGACCATCGATTCAATCAAAGGAAGAATGACAGTACAAGTTTAATCTAACAACTTGGATATAACATTATGAAAACCAAATACACAACTCGAGAAATATACCTAACATCTGGTCAAGTTGAAAAATTATCAGCAGCTGTTGCTAAACGCAGCTCTGTTTCTTTGATGATCTCTCCGTTGACAGGCGTCGCTGAGACTTCAAATAAAATTGCAGTAAAAGTCATGCTAACGCAACAACAAATCAATATACTCGACAAAGGAAAACCATTTGTACTGAAACTATCTGTTTCTCAGGTAACTGCAATGTCAAAAGAAGGTGGATTTTTTGGACCAGCGTTATCAATAATAGCTAGCAAAGTTTTACCAGTACTTGGTACACTTGGACTTGCGGCTGCGTCAGGAGCAGTCTCTGGCGCAACGAAGAAAGCAGTCGAAGGTCGTGGTATCAAACAAATCTATCGTTAATTTTATGTAACAGTATAAAATAAAATGCAAATGAAAAACAAAATCATCGAAAAAAAAGAAAACAACGAAAACAAAATCACCAACAACAAAAACAAAATCACCAACACCGAAAACAAAATCACCAACAACAAAAACAAAATCACCAACACCAAAAACAAAATCACCAACAACAAAGAAATGCATATGCAATCAAACAAAACAAGGAGGAATTATTCCTTTCGCTCCACTGCTAGCGGGACTAGCGGGAAGTCTGCTGCCAAACTTACTAGGAATCGGACGCGGATTAACTCAACCAGGGACCAGACGTTATTGAGCAATTTTGACATCATTGAAAAATTGAAGGACGTTGTTGGATTTCGAGGAGTATTTTCCAAGGATGAACTCGATGACGTACCAACAGGCGGTTCTTGTGTTGTAAATATTCAAAACTTCAATGATGGCTCTGGCACCCACTGGGTTGCTGTCCACGATAACAATTATTTTGATTCGTTCGGACTTCCTCCAAGCGATCTCATAAAAAATATATTTTTAAAAAATTTGATAAAATAAATTATTCGTCTAATCAACTACAGCCGATTGGAACATCAGCTTGTGGTTATTATTGTATCATGTTTGTCAGACAAATGCACCAGAGTAAAAGCTCTGGGAGTAAAAACTTTTTAAAGTTTATTTTACAATTTGATGAGCTTCCTTCTCATGCGAATGATAATATTGCAATCAATTTTATATTAACTCCTTGATATAATAATGTCAACATACTGTCTCAAATGCAAAACTAAAACAGAGAACAAGGATGAGATGACGGAAAAATCGAAAAATAATAGAACGATGTTAAAAAGTATTTGTGCAATCTGTGGTAGAAAGAAAAGTATGTTTTTGAAAAAACAAGTAGGATCTAGCGTTGATAGAGTTATCTTGATCGACGATTAATCTTATGAAACAAAATAAAATAAAATGAAATGCAATTGTGATTGTGACAAAGATCTTTGCATAGAACAAGATAAAATCATTACGTACTGTCAACGTTGTAACAACAGAGAAATAATAGGGTTAGGTATAGATATACATAAACTAATTGGTAAATTACCAAAACCAAAAGGCGGTTGGACATTGCCAGGTCATCGGTATACTGGTCCTTACAATCCGCTAGACCAACAACTAGATGAAAACGACAATCCATTGCCAGGACAAGAACCTTATAATCAAGTGGATGCAATAGCAATGCGTCACGATATCTGTTATCGTGATCATGAAAACTCGAAAGCAGATTGTGATAAAGTAATGTTAGACGAATTACATGATATGGAGCCAACAAATCTACGAGAACGTTTTGACAGAAGATTTGTTCAAGGAATGATAGGAGCAAAATATAAACTCGGACTCGGAAAGAATTATACGATGATCTTGCAGTCGAACTACACAGACCTAAAAAAAAAAGTTTCCGAGACGCAAAGTTGTTGCAAACGCTGTAGATGATATCTGGGCAATAGATTTGGTAGATGTATCTAATATGGCTCAGTTTAACGATAATAAGAAATATTTGTTTAATGTCACAGATGTTTTCAGCAAATACGCTTTTAGTGTGCCAGTTTCAGATAAAACAGGAACGTCAATCACTGATGCGTTAAAACAAATAATAACGAGTACCGAAAGAAAACCAAACAAAATCTGGACTGATCACGGAGCAGAGTTTTTTAACAAAAAGTTTGAGCAGTTTCTAGAACAAAATAATATTAAAAAATACGTTACAGGAAACGAAGGAAAAAGCGTTGTTGTCGAGAGATTTAATCGCACGCTAAACGAAAAATTACATAAACATATGACAGCTAAAAACACAAACAGGTACATCGATGACCTTTCTCAAATCGTAGGCGAATATAATAACACGAAACATCGAACCATCAAAATGTCACCCAATGACGCTATCAAAAATCCAATATTAGCAAACGAAAACATGTACCGCAGACATAAATTTAAGGTCGGTGATAAAGTTAGAATCTCTTTGACTAAAAAGATATTTGAAAAAGGATTTACTCCAAACTGGAGCGAAGAAGTATTTGTTGTTGATAAAGTACTCTTAACAGTACCTGTAACGTACGCGTTAAAAGATCGGGCAGGTGAGCCTATAGTAGGTAGTTTTTACGAACAAGAACTACAAAAAACTGAACAAGATGTTTTCGTTATCGAAAAAGTGATTAGGAAAAAAGGAGATAAAAGTTTAGTCAAATGGCGTGGGTATAGCGATAAATTTAACAGCTGGATTCCAACCCGGTCGATTTTATCGACTGTGAAATAATGCTATTATAAATTTCCTCATACTTTCGTTTGATAGATTTGCATTTTACTGGTTTACATAATGATATTAGATATTGTCTGCGATCGTCAGAGATCGTCATAAGATTAAAAATCTTGACAAATATGAAATCGAATTTGATATTTTTCTGTCGGTCTGGAATTTTAATGTTTAAGAAAGGTCTGATTAACTGCAAAAATACCTGCTGTTCGGTAACGGTAAAATCAAATTTTATAATTTTTTTAGCAATGTGATACTTGACATTATATTTTCCAGTGGTTGGTCTGCTATAATTAGATCTGTCAGTAACAGTGACTATTTCACCATCATCAGACTCGTTGTTATATAAAATATCATCTTCGTTATAACCAACAGATTTGTCTATCATATCATTAGAGATTGTGGAGACCTTATCGCTAGCAAGTCGTTTCATCATATCCATATTATAATATACTTTTTATCTAATTTGTTGTTATAAGATGACTGACAAGGTAAAATATCACCAAAAAGTTAATATAATAAACTACCACGAACTGACCGAAGCGGTAAGAAAATGCCTGTCAGGTTATAGTTCATATTCCGTTGACGTTATTGTAATGCAAGGTGATTCTCATAAAATATTACTAACAGAAGCAGAAAAAAATAAAATTAATGAAAGTGCAGTAACGACGCTAAAATTTGATTGCGATGATATTATAGCATTTGCTCATCATTGTTTGACTAAAACCGAATTACAAAATATTATTGATCATCATATCTAAAACGAATCCTAGCATTGTATTCGCTTGAAAAAGTTGATTTTATTACTCCATCAGCTACAAATTTTACGACTGCGGGATTTATATTATAATATTTCGCCGCAGCTGTAATTGATTTGAATTTGATCTCGTCGTCAGTTTTGAGGTTTAACGAAATAACAGGTTTTATTGGGCATCTAAAATTAATACCACCACCTCGTCCTTTTCTTACATTTTCCTGTTGGGTAACTAGTTCTAGATTTTCCAATCGATTGTCTGTTTTTACGTTATTAATATGATTAATAACCAGACCATTGGGTATAGATCCGTTGAACACCTCGTAAATAAAACGATGACCATAATAACGAACTTGATTTGGCGATGTTCCTCTAACAGTTACCCTGATATATCCCATATTGCTAATAGAACTAAACTTTTTTAGTTTTTCTGTTTCTAATAATACCGCGATCGTTAGCCTCGGATGCGGCTGAAACTCGTCTTGTAAGGATAAATTTTCAATATTATCATCAGTGACTTTACCGTTATAATGATATACTCGTTTCCCCTCTGGAATGTCATCGCAAAATAACGTAATTCTTTCAGTATTATCTCCCTTTACACTAATCGTATAACCCGCTGGCGTTGCTTTACCAACAGATATTCCAGTAATGATATTAATAACCGAACCAAGTGCATTTCCAGCGTACAGGTTGTACTTCGGATAAACATGATATACCTCTTGCTCACTTGCGCTTGTCAGATTTACTGTCATTATATTATAGGTGATATTTTTTATCTCTAATTGTTGTTTAGCGCATGCGCAGTGTGCGGTAAATTATCAATTAGATATTAGACTATAGTATAGCGATGTTGAAATTGCGTGATATAGCCAAGAAGAGACTTATTGGAGAACCTGTTAAAATAGCGACTGCTTTTGCAGGTTTTGATAATAGTTATCAGTTTGATAATCAAAACGTTTTAGTAAATTTTTCTGAAACAAATCTCTTTCATCTGCTACAGACGACTGTAAAACGTGAGCTTGAAAAACACAAGGGTCTAAGATTGTTAGTGCAATATCACGTTATATTTTCAAAACTACTTGTGACGGAAGAATCTACTAACAAGGAAATTGCAGACCCTTACATCAACGCAAAATCTAGACGTGTTTTACTTGGTAGTGATCTTTTGTCACTATCTAATGAAATACACCAAGAAATTTGGAAAAAAATAGAAGAATTTACCGAATTAGGTTCGGGTTGGAAGTTTGAAATGATCAAGGAAATTTTGTTTCACACGATGAAATATGACGCATTACGCGGTAGTTCGTATATCGACCTGCCACCAAAAATAAAAAATAAACAGTGCTGTATAAACATAAAAAACGTCGATAGCAAATGTTTCCAATGGGCTGTTCTTTCCGCGCTATTTCCAGCAGAAAAAAATGCTGATCGTGTTGAGAAGTATATCAGTCACGTGTCAAGATTAAATTGTGCTGGTATTGACTTTCCAGTGGCAGAAAATCAAATACCAAAGTTTGAAAAGCAAAATAATGTTTCGATTAACGTTTTCGGATTAGATGAAAAAGAAAATGTCTATCCGAGGTATATTTCAGAAAAAGCTTCACAATCGACTATCAATTTACTGTTTTATAAAAATCATTATGTTTGGATCAAAAACTTTAACAGACTAGTTGGAAGACAGTATAATAAAAATAACAACAAAAAGTTCTTTTGATATCGCTGCTTGCACGGTTGTAGAGACAATGAAACATTACAAAAGCATTTGCAGTACTGTAGTGACGTACAAAGAATAACAATGCCATCTAAAAAAGATAGCGTGTTACAGTTTGTCCATCATAATCATAAACTAAAAATTCCTTTCGTCATATACGTCGATTTCGAATGCTTACTTCAACCTGTACTTGGCGTAGAAAATGATCCTAACCAATCGAGTACAAGAAAAATTCAAAATCATGTTCCGTGCGGAGTAGCGTACAAGGTAGTTTGTTGCGCTGATTCGAGATTATCTAAACCAATCCAACTCTATCGTGGTAAAAATCCAGCTGTCTGGCTTCTCAAGCAGTTGATTAATGAAGTTGATAATATTACTTATCGTTTGAAAAAAGTAACGCCAATGTTAAAATTAACACCTCAACAAGAATCTGATCACGAGCAAGCGAAAATTTGTTATATTTGTGAAAAAGCTTTTGATACTGACAACAAAAAAGTACGTGACCATTGCCATTTGACCGGACAGTATCGTGGAGCGGCTCATGACCAGTGTAATTTAAAATTTCACGCTCCAGATTTTATTCCAGTTATTCTTCACAATTTTCGAGGATATGATAGTCATATTATAGTAGAAGCTTTTGGTGATCCTGATATAAAATCTCGTCTAAAACTCGATAACATCATCAAATGCATCCCAAATAATTTTGAAAAGTACATGTCTGTTACGTTAGGTAAATTGCGTTTTATTGACAGCCTGCAGTTTATGGCAGCCTCGTTAGATGAGCTAGTAAAAGGTTGTAGTAAATTTAATAACCTAAGAGACTGTTTTGGAGATAAATTTAATCTATTAGCTAAAAAAGGAGTTTTTCCATACGAATATCTCGACGATTGGAGTAAATTTGATGAAACATCTTTACCTAGCAAAGACAAATTTTACTCGAAACTTAAAAATGAAAATATCACTGATGATGAGTACAAGTATGCACAAGATATTTGGAAAGAGTTTGATTGTGAGACTTTTGGTGATTATCACGATTTGTATTTGAAAACTGACGTGTTATTATTAGCAGATGTTTTTGAAAGTTTTCGAGAAGTGAGTTATAATAATTACGGACTAGATCCTTGCTGGTATTATTCTGCCCCCGGACTGTCATGGGATGCTCTGTTAAAGTTTAGTAAGGTAAGGTTGGAATTATTGACAGACGTGGATATGTTCAATTTTATTGAAAAAGGTATCCGAGGCGGTATTAGCGTGATAACGAAGAAATATGCTGAAGCAAACAACAAATATTTGAAAGAGTATAATCCTGACCTTCCTTCGAAGTATATAGTTTATCTAGATTGCAATAACTTGTACGGGTATTCGATGGCAGAACCAATGCCGTTTGGTGGCTTTCATTGGATCACGGCTGATCAATTTCTATCAGAGACAGAAAAAAAGATACCCGACGATGTTTCGTATTTCGTTGAAGTTGATCTCGATTATCCAACTTCGCTACACAAATTACATAACGATTACCCTTTCTGTGCGGAATCGATGGTTATAGAATATAGTTTGTTATCAAAAGAACAACAAGCGTCAGCATTACCAAGACAACATTCTATGGTAAAGAAACTAGTACCAAATTTGCTTGATAAACGTAATTATGTTTTGCATTACAAAGCTTTAAAACAAGCAGTCGATGCTGGTCTCGTGTTGAGAAAAGTTCATCGCGTACTAAAATTTAATCAGTCGCCGTGGATGAGAGGTTATATTAACTCGAACACTACAAGAAGAGCTGCGGCAAAAACTGATTTTGAGAAAAACTTTTTCAAACTGATGAACAATTCTGTTTTTGGTAAGACGATGGAGAAAATTAGGAAACGCGTAAATATCGAACTAGTCAATGATGTCAATCGCAGAAACAAACTTGTGTCAGACGATGATTTTGTGAGCATGAAAATTTTTAATGAGAATCTTGTCGCGGTACAAAGAAGAAAAACAAATCTAAAACTAAACAAGCCGATCTACGTTGGAGCTGCAGTGTTAGATTTATCAAAGTGGCTGATGTACGATTTTCATTATAATTTTGTTAAAAATCAGTGGCCGGCTAGTAGATTATTGTTTACTGATACTGATTCGCTCGTATATGAAATCGAATGCGAGGACATCTATCAGGATATGCATGATAATAGATATCTGTTTGATCTTTCTGATTACCCACGTGACAGTAAATTTCATGACGACACAAATAAAAAGGTTATTGGTAAGTTCAAAGATGAAATGAACTCGAGCGCTATCAAATACTTTATCGGATTACGTAGTAAAATGTATGCCGTATTGTTAGACAATAATAAAATAACAAAAAAAGCAAAAGGTCTGCCTCGTGACTTTGTTAAAAAGTTTATAAAATTTGATGACTACAAGTATGCGCTTGATGGCGGTGTTAGTTTTATAAGAGCTATGTCAATTCGGACAAATCATCATAAGCTCGAAACAGATGTCCTTATCAAACGCGGTTTGAGCAATTTTGATGATAAACGTTATTGCGAAAATGGGGTAGATACATTTGCACTTGGGTATTGTCATGATGATAGAGATATATTTGACATTATCTTTGCAAACTAAAATTTTATCTAAAATTTAAAAATAATGTTTGAAAATTTGACAGTAACAAATAGCTACAGTAGCAAAATCAAATATCTAATGATGGACGGCAAACCATTGACAGTTGAAATTAATAATGAAACATCAGGCATATGCTTTAGTAGTACCCGTGACAAGTTAAAACTTTCGCTCATCAGATCTGATAACAGCGAGTATTTTAATTATCTCGAACAATTGTATCAAAAGTTGCTAGCGGAATTTAACAACTTTCACTGTCCGATTAGTCAGCATAAATACACCAAACTTACAATTGATCTTGATCGGTCAAAGGTGTATTTTATCGACAAAAAATACCCTCTTAACAAATCACAAATAAAAGATTTGTTTGAGTCCCGTCGTTATGTGAGCGGTAAAATAAAGTTTAGCCTCTATCACCATGATAATGAAATATTTTTGATATCTACAGTTGAGACATTAACAGTTGGTAATGAGGTATAATACCACTTACCTTACTGGAATTCTAATGCTTAATTTAGTCCACAATCGCCACGCTCTGCTAAATCGTAATGATTTGGAAAATTGAGTCTGACATATCATTTTGCCTATTTTGGAAGATCACTTAATTAAATTTTACCTGTTACCTAGGTATTTTGCAACAGGTGTTCTATTGTATTTGTTTGGAGGTCTAGAGGGGTGGGGAAAGGGGTTGTTGAGCTCGGATTCTTAACGCAATTATTGATTGCAATAGGTTTTCTATTACGTTGCCTAGGTATTTTGTATTTGTTTGGAGGTCTGGAGGGGGTTGTTGAGCTCGGATTCTTACTTTCATCTACTACTTGTATAGCCTATCGTGTGCTGAAAAATGGTGTTAAGCCCCACAACAACAATAACATTACTTACACACAATAATCAGTTGAAATATTGTTATTAAATTAACCCCTTGAGTGCTGCAAAACTGTTTCCTTATAGATTATAGAACCATTAATACAAACTCAGGCATGAGTCAAATCTGAATAAAACATTCTAGCAATCTTTTTGTTTTCTTCTGGTGTGACAAAAAATTTAAATGAAAGCAACATGTAATTAGATATATTAGGTGCAAAACTAAAGTTAATCAAATCATTCATTTAAAATACAAGAATTTTCAGAATACAAAATGTGAAAACTACCATGAATATAAATATGAAATGTGAAGTGTAAAAAGTAACAGGATTATAAGTATGAAATGTGAAATGCAAAAACTACCAGCAATATTAAAACTTTGGAATAAACATATTAATGACAATTAAAAATAAAGAACATTAACATGACTTGATTGTATCAGGAAATATTTCATTTTAAAAATGGCATTAGTAGGTTCTATCAGGAAGTATTTGTCTCTTAAACCAGTGGGGTTTCATAATTCTTACATTTTGTCTAACAAATGGTTCAAAATCTCATTTCAAGAGAAAATAGACTAAAAATATAAGTGCACAGATAAATTATTAATATTTCACATTACATCTAAAGATCTTTTTTCTTAATTTCATCTTCATCTAATGGATGAAACTTGTAGATATAATAATTTAAGATAAATCTTGTATGTACCAATACAGCAGCTCCTAAAACTCTTGAAATAAATTTTTGATTTGAAAATGATCACAGAATAATTGCCAAATACCAAGGTCACAAATGGAGAGATTAGAATGAAGTCTTTAATATGCAAAAGATATGGAATCCCTCCCATAAAATAAAAAGAATAATTCCCTTTTGCATATATGACTTTATAGTTAGAATATTTTCTTGTGTGTGCAATTATGTATACATGTGTGTGTGTGTGTGTGTGTGTGTGAAGTGGCAAAATTTTAGGACATATTTGAACTTAAGGTTGAATAAATTGTGCTTTGAAGTTAACACAGTCAAGCCAGATAGGTCTGGAGAAAGTTCACTGCTTATTTTTTATTTCATCTCAGGAACATAAAAGGGTCTATGTTTAAGTTTCAGCAACACTGTCTTAATGGTACAGTGACATACATGCTTTAGAACTCCAACCGCATCAATTCAAAAGGGGCACATGTCAAATAATTGATTTTTCAAAGGAAAGCTAATAGCAATAGGTTTTTTAGGCTCTCAAAATCAGATGAAAGACATGATTATTTGGAGAGAATTTTGTGAACAGATATTTCCAATTTGTCAGGGAAACTAAGGGCATACACTTGGGAAACCAGAATTTATGGTACTGATTTGCTTAGAATTTTTAGTCAAGAATTTGGCTTGGGAGAAGTGACAGAATGACCCTGTGGGAACATTAGCATTGTGTTTCCCTCTTTAATGAAGAAAGATCAGATAGCGGTCTTAAAAAGGAAGACAGGCTATAGGCTAGGACATGGTTGTGTGAAAAAAAAAGGCAAAAAGGTACACAATTTTAGTTTCTGTTTAATATTATATTTTATTTGTTTTGGTTTTTGCAAATGTGTTGATATGCTTATGATTCACGCATGTATCATGTATTCATTTCATGGGGTTTTATTGATATGTTAGTGTTATGTAATTTAATTCTTAATTTGATAATTATTAGTTCATTGAGAGAATTGACAGATTGCATGTAATCAAATATTCAGCATGCAGTATTTCATAGGGATTTATGTTATAACTCAAAAGTATGCAAATATGCAGTATAACATAGGGATTTAAAAATTAGCCATAAGGTACAATTGTGTCATGTTTTTCATATTTACATTGATTAACTGTGTAGGATGAGATTATTATGAGCTAATGACAAGTGTATAATATATATGATTTTGCAATGTTTAAATGATCTTAAAGGTTATTGGTTATTGTAGCTAGATTTAGTGGATATTATGCCATAAGTAATTGAGCATTTATTTTATTGTACAGAATTGACTAGCCAAAGGTAAATAAGATGTTTAGTAATGTATGCTCAGGTATATGTGGCCACATTTGTCTGAAAAAACACATATTAATTCATAATCAACTGCCCACACTCTGAGCAATGGACAATGAGCTAAGGTCATTTGTATTAATGTAAAGGTACCTTACCAAAACACAGAATCTGTGAAGATAGTAAGACAGCATTAAGTCAGAATTTGTGCAATATGAATTGCCTAATCTGAATACAAGCAGAGTTAAATATCTCTACACATACAATTGTTGAACCATAATTAGCTCTTGTAATACTCTCATATTTAAGGAAACAGCTTCATACTTTGAAAGAGGGAGAGAGAGGAAAAGGGAGAAGAAGTAAAGGAAAATCCAATGAGTCAATGGGAAAGGTTAGGGTTAAACAGGGATCAAAACAATGACCAAAGCACACACATTAGATATGGAAAATGACGAGAGGAGACAGGTGCCAGGTGATGTGGTCGAGGATTTAACACAGAATTCCCTACTAGCAATATGATGTAAATTGACCACTGCAATTAAATTCTATCAATATGAATCAGTTGGATCAAAAATGAAATTTTGGCCATGTATTAATTGAAAGTGAGATTTTGGTTATTCATTAATTCCTTATATTTGTAAATCTGTTGCATTAGTTGAAAGTGTAATTTTAGTTATGTACTAATTGATTAAATTTATTTTTATTTATTGTAAAAGTGGGCTCATAGTTGTTTATTTCTTTCAATCACATGCTTAGCTATTTGTTAATGTTTCATCTAGTTGTCCACACTGGGGAATAACACTATGGGTGGTCATTTCCTAGTTAATGAAGGCTAATTAATTAAGGAGGTTTTATTGTTTTAAAATCCTCCATTTACAGTGTTTGTTCATGTGTGTGTGTTTGCATGTTATCTTTATCTAACAAATATCAAATTATACTTAACTAACAAATATAAAATTCACTTAACTTACAAATATCAAATTACATAGTTACATTTGATGCTGACTGCTTGAGCATATATGCCCTTCCCTATTAAATTTTTTCAAAGTATGGAGAATTTCACTTTGTCAGGACAAAATTTTTATAATAAACGTTTAAAATTTATACCTTAAAGGAGACCAGAAATCAAAATAAATATAGAATAATAATAAAAGTACTTTAGAGTTAAACCTTATTCCGAAGTATTATCTGCAACCATAATGCCAATATATAAATATTGGTATATCTTTTAGGTGCTGAATTTCCATGACCTCATATGCAAAATTTCCGCGCCTATTTGGTTACTTTCGTGATGAGACGTCATACTAGCGACTCGGCATTTTGACTGGCAGTTGCCAGCATAAAAGATATTTTAAATCCTGGGAAAATTGTTAAACATGTGAGTTTGGAAGATAGGGAGAACAACTACAACAACAACAACAACAACAAAGTCTACAAACAACAAATAAGGAGAACCATGAATTACAGCAACAATGGCAGCAACGACCAAAACCAAAAATGCTGAGGAATGAATAACAGACAGCAATGCCAAAGAAACCACAACCACCAGATGACTTAACAAGAAACCAAACTAAAGAACCCTCAAATTTGAAACAACAAACACAACAACAAGAAACGATGAATCCTCAAGCTCCACCAAGAAGAAAACAACCAAGAGAAGATCAATTTACAGTACAAAAACAACATGAAACCAAAACCTAAGTACAGCATTAACATTAGCAACATTAGGAACAAGAGAGAAAGTCCAGGAAGTAGAACAAGAGAGAAAGACCAGGAAAGTGAGAAGGAGAAAGAAAGAAAATGACCAAAAATATCTCCTTAAAGGAGACGAATGTCTTGAATGAAAAAAAAACAAAAAAAAAACAAGCCATACATTTACACAATAAAGAAATAATAAATAATATATAGCACAACATTACATTAAGGCAGGGAGGCCTCCCTAAATGGTCTGAGAAGATCAACCAGGGAGAGCACCCTCCACACCTGCCCATTTGGTTTGTGGGGTAAAAAATGTTTGCCTGAGGAAATGAGTAAATGTATTTCAGGATATTGACATACATGCCATAACATAGCACAATTTAAATCAAATCACTGCAGCCCTCTGCGAAATTGAGATCTGATTTTAATGAAATGGGAGCTCTACTGAAAATTAAGATTCTAAACCCCTTGCATGGTCATGTTTCGAGACAACACAATTTTTCAGTATAATTTTAACATTTAAAATTTAAAAGAAAAACAAACAACAAAAAGGAACTTTTCACTCTATGCCAGTTACATGTAGTATGTATAAACTGTATTCTATAGTGAATGTAGCTGATATATAAAAATTTTCTTGGGGAGTTTGAGTAGCAGCATTTAAAATAAAAGAGGTCTGGTAAAAAAAAAGTATCACATTAACTGGCTGACAATAGAAATTGGGGTAAGGCGACTATTGACCCCACCCCATTCCCCAATGGGCGAGTGTTCAAAGGGATGTGATATTTCTCCCTGCGATAACCTTATAATCCCCAGGTACAAGACCATTTTTCATATTCTGGTCAGCTGTGGCTAAACTGCAAAATAGCTGAAGTTTTGATTTAAGTACACAAGAAATCTTTATCCTTGTATTTATCTTGTAAAAAAGATGTATGTAGGCACCCACAATTTAATTGATAAATAAATGATTCCCTATTTTGTTATAACTTACCATGTATATAGGTTTAGGTCTTCAGGCCTGTAACACTTGCTTACTGAATGAAAATATTTATTCTGAATTATTTATTTATTTATTTTTTGGGGGGTTGGGGGCACATATCCTGCATGGTATTATAGTTTTATTGCTCCTTTTAATTTAATAATGAGATGAAAACTTTACATATACAGTAGAGAAATGTCAGGTGTTAGCCGAGTTTCTTTGGTGGAAATGGAGATGCTAATATGCTTGTAGAGAAATTACACATCATTCACTGTGATCATTCATGGGATTTAAGTAAATGGGTGACAATTTTTTTTAAAATTTGTTTTACTATGGTAATGTTGTAGTGGTTCTAAAAACTCTGAAAATTACTTGAATAATTATATATTAATACTATAGGTAATTAGCTAAATTTGTCGAAACGTCACAAACAGCTACCTGCAAATGGTCTATACATGTTTTTTTTTTAAGAAAATACAATGAGCAGGGAAAAAACATGGAAGTGAATTGAGTTATTGTATTACACTCAAATAAAAATATATCAATAATGGGCAATCTAATAAATATGGAAAATATGCTAATGCATCAATTCGATAGTATTTTGTAAACTGAAACAAATAATCTATACTACTATAGCCTTATTGTTTGCTGCATTATACAGGTTTTGTTAGAAATGGACTCTACTAGGAGATTTATTTATTTAAAACACTGAATTCAATTGTTTAAATCTTGCATTTATCCCATTCAACACATGAATTATCGATATCATTTGACATGAACGTTATAATGTTGCATGAAATGAATGAGTACTATTTTTTTAAAAAATGACAGAAAAATTAAGCATGAAAATTTATTAGATAACTACTCTGCAAAGGTAACTTTGTGAACCTGTCTCTGATTTTGATTTCCCAATAAGATATTAATCATTTTCTAGTGATAAATTGATGTATCATTTGCTAAATACATTTTGATTTGAAACCAAATAAGTGCGCCTTACTCTAGTTGCGTGAAAACTATAAAATACAATTTTCTTACTATAATATATTAAAAATTTTTAAAAGATATGATCAGCAACATTTTGTGTTATGTATATACAGCGTAGACGATTTCATTGTTGTTTCTGCTGAACAATACAACTATCTGCATCGCATCCGTAGAGGGTGTTATCTTGATCATCACATGAAGACTGAGACTGCATAGAACTTTCATCATCATCAATGTTAACAATGCCAGAGCCATCTCAAAGCGGTTCAAATTAGTATGGCTTGATGTTTGTCTCACTAGTCATGTTTCTGTTTATATTCGAGGACTCGCTAGTATGACGTCACGGGACCACGTGAACTGTTGTCTCATAAAAACTAGGAAATACTCAGTAATTTATGGAATCTTTTTCGCAATAAAATCTCTATCCGCTCACAATAATTTTTTTATGAACATCATAGTCAAATTAGAATTTGTAAAGAATTAAATACATAAAAAATAAATTTTCATTTCTGGTCTCCTTTAAGCCAACAAAAAGGGCACATCAGATACTCATCTGCAAAATGAATACAGGTAATGCAAACAATTCTTTTTTCTTCAAGTAAAATTTGATATACAAAATGTGTCAGACTTTAAACTTTTTCCTCAACATTCTTCAATATTAGGCCCCTTTTAATATAAACATTTTCATGTATTTCTTTTTTTTCAGACAGTAAAGAGATTGTAGATGCCAAATCTGAGTTAGGTCTAGGATTTTCAGTCTGAAAAATGGCCCAGACAAAGCAGACAGCAGAAGTATGCATTTATTTTTTCACTTTCATTTTCATTTTAAGTTTTTGTACTTTATTCTGTGTTGAATATTATTTTGACACAACATTTTGAAAATTTACTTTTCATCTTCAATTTCCATTGAACTTAATGAATGTGAATTGAATTTGTTTTTCTTGTGTTGAATATCAGTGTAACATCTACTTTTTTGATGTAGAAATATGTGTAGTAGCATGAAATTCACTGGATTCTGGTTTGGATAGACTGGGTTAACCAGCGATTTATTGGAAAAATAGCTTTTCTAGAAAATAATTTTGAACTAAAAGTGGTATGAGACCCGTGTTTTGTAGTTACAAAATTATAGGTAAGCTATACTCACCAAGTGATCATGGCTCAAGTACAACTACAAGGACTGATCCCTGCTGGATCTAAACTTAAGAAATATTTTGTGGCACAAATAGAGGGTCATAGGCTTTTTGCTTTTCCCCCACCAGGATGTCAAATATTAGATTTCAGAGAAATTTAATAAATTGCCCTAGGCAATCGGACAAACTGGTTGCAATAAGGACACAAGGGACTGAGATAAACCAAATCTATGGTATTCAAAACAGGGGGGAAAAAATTCATAATATATCCAAATGATTACTCAACCCCTGTTCTAGACAATGAATATCTAGAGGTCAAAGGTCTCAAAGCAAAAATAGAGGAGACAACTCCTGTTATAAGAGAAATAGAGGCCAAGCAAACATGTGTACATAACTGGACTCTGATTAGAGATACATAACGATGAGCTCGTTAACAAAGTTCAAAACAAACTCAAAGCACAATTGGTCAGCCATAAAATGGCATCCATTTTGGGGCTTTAATGAAGTTAAATCAGGAGTCAGGATTATAACGATGCTCAGAGATGAAGCAAAGAAAATTCCTACTTTTTTCTATGTGATGGGTTTCTTAGTCAAAACTTGGTATAGAGGTTGTGAATATGAAAGGATATGCTCAAGATGTAGACAGGTGGGACACAGACCAAAGGACTATCAACCTGCTCCAAAATCATATGCAAATCTTTTTAATAACCACAAAATTAATCTAAATGAAGCTAACCATGAAGAAATTCAGGGAAACATTAGCATTGTATTACAGCAAATAAGAAATGAACAAGAAAATCAAACAGAACAGGAGAAACAGACAGATAAGAGATTGGACATGGGACAGCGACAAACAACCAAACTACTGAGGTTTTGAAAACACCACAAGAGACCAACGTCATAGCAGTGACCTCTGAACCTAAAGAGATGGAAATTTAAGAACCGAAAATCCAGAAAGAAAAGGCAAAGGAATGGGAGCACTATCTCAGTCCAAACATCACAGGAATTACCAACACATCAAATGTGGAACTCTTAAAAGAGAACAAATATTTTCTACATTCCAAAGATGAGCCAGAGAACACCCAAGAAGACCGGAAAATGAAATACTTAATGACTTAATTGGAATAAAACCATTTTCCTCAAGACCAGTGCCTAAAGCTAGAACCAAAATGATGAAGAGAAAAATGGCCCTATCTTTGTCAGAATCGTCTTCCAATAATAGTGAATAAGCAATTCCAGGAGAGACAATATCATCAGATAAGAAGAAAAAGATAGGGAAAAAAAAAAGAAAGAGGACATTAAAGAAAATGAAAATTAAAAAGAGAAAAACAGATTGACTTGGAAACGGACAAGGAAATGGACAATGGAAAGAACAAAGAAACAGATCTTGACAAACCAAGTAATAGCTTCAAAACTAACACAAATGTTGATAACACTGACAATCTAACACCAACGAAAAAGGGGTGTCCCAGACATCCTCTACACAAACTTCATAAAAACGAGTAAACAAATTCTATAGCTCAAAGGTACTTAACTATGACCTTAGAAACTACTAAATATTTACTTTCAGAAAAGAAATGAATGGAAGATCAAAGTCAGCTACCTGGTGGAAAAATGGAGGGAATAAAACTCCATATAAGCGATAGTTAGTCAATATTAATGGAATAAGTGAGGAAAATTTTTTAAAACTAAGTAATGAAAACAAATGAGATATAATAATGATACAATAGATACAAATGGTTTTACAAAGGAATTAATAGCACTAATAGAAGAAAAAATAAACGGGATAGTAATATTGAGCAATTATAAACATTATGATATAAGGGGTGGTGTGGCAATGATTATTAAAAATGAGAGAGGTAGAAATTGGGAAAGAAAAATGGAAGGGGAATTTATGGCAAGGAGACGGTTACATATAGTAGTGAAAAAAAATGCACATTATAAATGTCTACTTTCCAGCTAATAAATATAAGAAACAAGAATTCATAGAACAACTAGATAAATTATCTAAGCGAATTTAGGATGGAAGATGTAGTAAAAGAGGGGGATATACATTGGGTAGGGGATCAAATAGATAGGAAAGGGGAACTAACAACTAACAATAAAATATTTAGAGGGGAAATAAAAAAGTTTCTGAATAAATATAAGTTGCATGACATTTTTAGGATGCTAAACCTTCCTCGATTAGAATATACATATGATTATGGAAATGGTCATGTCAGTAGGCTGGATAAATTCTATGGTACTAATTTTAGTGTAGAAAGATACAAAGATTCAAAACTTACTAATGTGAAAATATCGGATCATAAAATGATAGAATTAGAAATTGATATTACCAGAAGGAATAAATGGGGAAGGGGTATATGGAAATTAAATAATAAAATATTGGCAGATAAAGATATTGTAGAAGAAATCAAGGAGAAATAAAGAAAATGTTTAGAAAAAGAACATATAGATATAAAAGAGATATGCAAAACGAATAAAAGAAATAGCCATAAAGGATGAACTAAAGATAAAATTACAGTTAAACAGGGACAACTCTAAAGAAAAAGGAAAAATTTAGAAAAATAAACTTCAAAAAATAATGGAAGAAAAAGAAAGGGGCATGAAAAAAGAGCAGCGAATTCCAGAATATATATAGGAAAGCAAAGAAGTTACATAGAAAAGAGGAACTGAGGAAAAGTGGAAATAAAGGTAAAGGGGAAAAAAGAGACAAAACACAGCAAATGCTATTAGATACCTAGGGAAACAAATATCCTTAAAAAATTGTAAAAATAACATTTTTGATCAAAATTCTGTATATAAGGAAAACATAACAACACATCTGGGGAAAAACAGAAACACATAAAATACTTTACTGTTTGTTTGTTTTTTCAGCTAAGTAGCAGGGGGGGGCACCTATCTTGTTCCCTCCCCTCAAAAAAAGAAGAAGAAAAAAAGAAAAGATAAACCAGTCAACAAAATCTTTGGAAGTCATTATGGAATGTTGAGAAATATATGTGTATTAAAGAATATACAAGTCATTGAAGTATATTCATTAAAGATATATCTATGTACATGCATTATAGAGAATGCAAGTTATTGCAGAATCTTGATAAATATTTATGTATTATATAGAAATAAAAGTCGTTATAGAATATTTAGAAATATTTACATATTAAAGAGAATAAAAGTCTTAATATAATGATGAGAAATATCTATGTAATCACAGAGAATACCAGTCATTGTGGAATGTCCAAAGCAAACAGTTTATATGCTGTTTATTAGGTAGATAATAAACTACTTTTCATTTACATGATGTTGTTTGGCAGTTTTATACTGACTACTTTCGGTATATATAACAGGATGTTGTCTGACAGTTGAACATTGATCCCTGTTTGGTATGAATTACAAGATATTGTCTGGCAGTTATATGTTGTCCCCTATTTTTTATGTATTGCTGGATGTTTTCTAGCAGTTATACATTGATCCCTTTCTGTATTGTATTATAGGGTGTTTTCTAGCAGTTATACATTGACCCCTTTCTGTTTTGTATTATAGGGTGTTTTCTAGCAGCTATGCATTTGACCTCTATTTGGTATTATTACAGGATGTTGTCTGGCAATTATATATTGACCTCTATTTGTATACATTACTGAATGTTGTCTGGCATATATACATTGACCCTTCCTTAGTATATATTATTAGATGCTGTCTGGCAGTTATACATTGACCTCTATTTGTATGCATTACTGAATGTTGTCTGGCATATATAAATTGACCCTTCCTTAGTATATATTATTAGATGCTGTCTGGCAGTTATACATTGACTGCTTTTGGTAAGTATTATATGATGTTATTCTAGCAGTTTTGCATTGACCCTATTTTGATACATATTACTGGATGTTGTCTTGCAGTTATTCATTGACTCCATTTTTGTATGTATTACAGAATGTTGTCAAGCAGTGATACATTGAGTCACCTATGGTGACTGTACTTAATTCATCCCTGGGCTAAATAAAAACCATGATGTATTTGCCCCGACTGTGGCCATATTGTTTTCGGACAAAGCCACTAGCAATGCCTTATACGAATACTAGCAGCATTTTGAAATTTATAAACAAATTTATATTCATCATGAAAAGTAATTATTTAATATAGTTACCACTGATCATTGTTGCTATGTTTGGTTCATTGAATTTGGACACGGTTTTCCAAAGCCCGACAAGGAGAAAGGTGTATATGATGGGCGCATCATTACAGCCGATGTGATTTTAACGTAAATAAATGTGATGAAGGATACATATATATGCAGTCTGCACTAACTAAAGATATTGCCAAGCCCTATCCTATATACAAGTTGAATGGTCCATTGAGAGAATTAAGAAACTTAGACGTTACAGAAATCCAATCCCACTCAGTATTCAGCCTGTCTTTTCTCAGTGTGTATTTATTATAGGTTGTTTAGTCAATTTTCAAAATCCTCTTGTGCAAGAATTACAACCTAAGAAGTTTGTATTATTTTGAAATTCAACATACATATGCAGACAATAAAGTTATTTTGACATGTACTTCCCTGTTGTTTGTAAAATGTGTACCATTTTAAGGCTAGCTGTCATCTTTAGAGACGGCTGTTTTTGTATTACTTTTTCTATCAGCAAATTCAGACAAGTATACTTCCAGATAAAATGTAATTAAGAAAATGTGTTACACACATAGCATAATATATGACATGAAAATAAACAGAAATTTTCTCATTTTTTAGCATTGTTTCCAATTTACACATGATACTCCGAAAAAGGTTAATGAAATCATTAATGCATATTACCAAAACAACCTACATGGATATATTTCTTGATCAAATATCTTAAATATGTATGCAAAATTTGTAGAATGATGAATGAACCATATTTAATTTATCTCTTTTATACCTATATGCATCGAATAACATTCACTATGCAGAATTTGAATTGATGAACAAAGCAAAATAGAAATAGTAACTATAGAACATGTACATTCCTCTTTCTTTACATGTTTAAAACATCAATTACATGTAACAAGACTTCATTCTGATAATTTAATTGGAGACATATCCCCTGGAATTTTCATCTCAAAATATTCAGGGCATATGTATTGGTGTTGAAATTCTATCGACTTGTGCGTTATACAATTCCCAAAAGATTCATCAAATCTGATCCTAAGAATTACACAGTCTACATCTGACTAAGCCACAAAATCACACCAGGGAACAGTCATCGCAGCCCTCTGCAACAACAACAACAACAATAATAATAATAATAAGAAGATGAAGATAAAGATGATGAAGAAGAAGAATAGCAAAAATAATCATTAACAGATATAATAGTTACTTTTATTACTTACATATGCATGCAATTATGAGAAAATTACTAGGATTATTTGTGGTGATAATAATAATAATAATGATAATAATGATGATGATGATGAAAAATAATATAAGCACTGAAACAATAACAACAATAATAATAATAATAAATTGCACATGTAAATTTAAATATCAACATAATGGTGGGTGTTATGTGGTGCCTTGTTGTTTCAAGCGGACAAAACCATACAAGAATGTTCAGTCATAAAAAAAACAAATGTCACAGTGACTTTTGGTTTGTATGATTAATGTATACATAAAACATACAAAAGATAGGAAAAAAATATCTATATTTCTGTTATTTACAACACTTTGCATACAGTAGAGTACTGAAAATACAAGATACAAAATACACTATTGAAGAAACGATCATAGTCCAGAAAATATAAATAGACTCATTTTGGGGACAGGCCTAGACATTCTAACCATCAATGTAACTGAATATTGGAATTCTCATCTTTATTCAGATGAATAGATTTAGCGCCTGTTACAACGTTTTCAGTAAGAAGAATAATACGGAAAGTATCACTGGTTGCCATTAGGCTGGTGTTCACCTTGTCCGAAACTCTTTTTATAGAAACTGATGTCTTTGTGTGTGACGTACCAAATAGGTAAAAAGTACAAGTGCCATTGGTTTGGAATTTACAGGATGTTGTCTGGCAGTTTTACATTGAACCTTTTTTTGTATGTATTACAGGATGTTGTCTGGTAACTTTACATTGACCCCTTTTTGGTATGTATTACAGGATGATGTCTGGCAGTTTTACATTGATCCCTTTTGGTATGTATTACAGGATGATGTCTGGCAGTTTTACATTGACCCCTTTTGGTATGTATTACAGGATGTTGTCTGGCAGTTTTACATTGAACCTTTTTTTGTATGTATTACAGGATGATGTCTGGCAGTTTTACATTGACTACTTTTTGTATGCATTACATGATGTTGTTTGGCAGTTTTGGATTGACTCCTGTCAGTATATATTACTGGATATGGTCTGGCAGTTTTTCATTGACTCTTTTTTTTTATGTATTACAGGATGATGTCTGGCAGTTTTACATTGACTACTTTTTGGTATGTATTACAGGATGTTGTCTGGCAGTTTTACATTGACTACTTTTTGGTATATATTACAGGATGATGTCTGGCCGTTTTACATTGACTACTTTTTGGTATATATTACAGGATGTTGTCTGGCAGTTTTACATTGACCCCTTTTGGTATGTATTACAGGATGTTGTCTGGCAGTTTTACATTGACTCCTATTTGCATGTATTACAGGATGTTGTCTGGCAGTTTTACAGCGACTCCTTTTTGGTATGTATTACAGGATGTCAGGCAGTTATGAAAAGCAATGGAAATAAGGCATCAGACTGGAATATGTTTTTTTTCTTCCAAATCACAAAATTACATATTAGATCAGTGAACTGACTTTGAATGGTGATTAGTACTTATGATAGGAATCTAAAAATAGCACATAATATCACATTGCTACAAAAATATAATTAAGGTGCCAATTAACTGTTGGGTATGACAGACAAACATTACTTTTCCTTTATTATCAATAGTGAATGGGGTGTCAGTCATTAGCATTGCTAGATGTTCACAAGGATATGAAAATACAATGTTTAAAAGACATGAAAACACCATGTTATAACACATGAAAATACCATGTAATACTAACATGAAAATACCATGTTTTAACACATGAAAATACCATGTTATTATATTAACATGAAAATACCACGTTATAAAGGCATAAAAATACCAATACAATGAAGACCTAAGAGGGACATGAGGAATATGTCAGGCTTTGCAATTGATGGCAAAGTGAAGTATTTTTATCATGGCATAATAAATTTAAAATATAATAGACAAAATGGCAGAAAATTCCTATACATTTTCCACATGGCAAGTAGAGGAAGAAGCCAGTGGAAGATAATCTTATAAATATTCAGTGATGTTCTTAATTAGCTACAGACTGTTTTTAATTACACTCTGTTGAGCCCTACCTCAAAGTCCATTAATACTCTCTCTTACTTATCAAAAGAAGATATTGGAATCAGGTCACTAATTATTAATTGAGCAGATTCCAGTCGTAGGGTGGTGAAAAAATGAATATCATAGTTAATCTTTGGAAATCCAGACATTGGCTGTAATGTCTATCTGCAATCTTTTCTTTCTAATCTTTATAGACTATCAGTGCTTTAAATTCTAAATAGATTTGCATCAACATGATTTTGATTGTTTTTCCCCATCAGGTCAAATTTATCTTGAGCCTATCTAGTGTGAAACAGATGATTTATTGTTTGAAAATCCTGTAAAGCATATAATTTTGATTGTTCAGAATGTTTGAACTAACTTCAAACAAGGAATACTTGCATTGTATTGATCATTTAGTGCACAAAATAGTTTTGTTATTTGTAAGGAAAAAATTGAATTTAAACCTCAAATGATCCTATAGATCTATGCTCAATTCTGGTGATAAATTAGTGTAAACCTTTCTGAAGAGAACTCTCAATTAAAAAATAAAGAACTTCTCAATTACTTTAAAAATCACTACTGTTATCCTTAATTTTGACTTCATAATTTAATTCATCATATTTAAACAGATTATTAAAGTAGCATTAATTTAGGATTTAGTACAATGAATATATAAATATCTTCACTATAACATCATTTAATACAGCCATAGGAAATAAAAAACTTCTTTTATAAATACAGTTATGAAAGCAGGGTAGAAATATGATCCCCTATTTCCATGATATTTTGGTTATTCTTATTTGGGTGATTGCTGAACACTTTGTCTTAGAAACAGAATTAAAAACATTTATGCAAAAATCAAATCAAACTCAAATTGCTGCCATGTCAGCATAACCTGGTTGCTTCCAGTCTTTTCTAATAAACTGTTGGTGACAGGTTAGCATTGACATATTTCTTTTCCTTTTCTCACTCTCTCTCTCTTCACAACCTCTTTGGGTCCTCACCTATGGCTTGATTGTAGCCTTTTCTCACTACTTACTGCACATAACAGCATTATAATACAGCAATAGTGAATAGGAAACAGCTTTTTTATATTATAGTTATATAAATAAATAGCTTTAAATACATCCATGGGAAATAAATAACAACTTTTAATACAGCCATGGGAATTAAAAAAAAAACAGTTTTAATACTTCCATGGGAGTTAAAAAAACAGCTTTAATACAGTCATGGGAAATAAATAATAGTTATGTAAAGCAGCATTAGGAAATAAATAATGTTTACTTTATCTGCATACATCTGTCTAATGAATTCAACACACCTGAAATAATTCTAGATGACCTTCACTCAAAAGAAGATTTTGAGGATTCTCCTTATAAGAAATCTCTTGGAATGGAAGAAAACATTTGGTTACTAAACCTTTTGTAGAGTTTGAAGAATTATTTTGATAAAATTTCTTAACTGTGGTACTGGTTGGGTGTTGTCATATTAGTTCCAGATGAGTCCTGAATATCTGCAAGATTCAAGTGATTGTATTTAGGGGAATGGTATGTAATGCATAAAATAGGGCCAAAGCCAACTGTTGTTTATTAATTACAAAATTAATAAATGTTTGTAGCATGCCCAAAGAATATTTCAAGCTAAATTAGAATGTATTAGAATTTGTTAACTTGTTAATGGAAACATAAGTAATGTAAATGTACAAAATATCTGGTCATTTCCTTCTGCACTGTGGAGCTATGGTAGACTGGTTGTTCAAGCACTGGACTCAAAATCCAAGTGACATGGATTGGAAACCAGCCTGGATCAGCTGTTTCTTTGTGTGCTTGTGAAAGGCACTGATTCTAATTTTCTTGGTATGATATAGGTAATAATGAGTTAAAAGCACCAAAAAAACAGAAATCCAAACCAGTGTTTTATCTTGGATGCATAACTTTACAAATCCTTACTAAATTTACACAATTTGAGTAAGTGAAAGTCAAGCATGTACATTTTTCTATGATGCTAAGAAAACCACATAATAATGTAAGCCTTGATTTCAAGGCATACAACAAAAATAAGGAACTTAACTAGCATTTGGCATTTAAGCAATTACATATTTGAATTGTTCATCATGATGGTGGAAATCTAATTTTTATTATTCAGTGATAATATGTCTGCTGGTAAATACATTACTAATATATACAATATGGTGTTATTATCATAACATATGATCAATGCTGCTGTACTGTTACTGAGGATAAACAGATATAGGTTTTATCATTATACATTAAAAGTCATTTGTTAATGGAAACGTAAGCAAATGATCTTGGTCTTATGCAGTAAATATCATTTTCTTCCTGAAAAACTGCGACTCCCTCTTTAGGAAAATGACAGAGTGGAAGTTACCTTTATGTGCTAAATCCTGGAGAAATCACCAGCCATTGTGTGTTATTTTTTAATCATATTCAGATTTCCAAAATTAAAATGTTTGCAAGTATAAAGTATTTAATATTAATTAACATTTCATTTAAATTATGACACTGAGCTCACTAAAAATCAAGGAAATCAACCAATGAATGGGTAAGTGGTGGTACTTTAATTGCAGTTGTAGTGGTGGTACTTCAATAAAGTAATCAAACTACTGGAAATGTGTTACAAACATATATTAAAGGTAATAAATCTCTTTGTTTTCAATTAACAATGAACTTTTAAAGACAATAAAGTGGAACACAATAGTTTTATTTGGTTAAATGCTATAGTAGTTTCAAAAAGAAAAATAGTTGCTTATACTAAAAATAATTAGTCTTTGAGTAAACCATTGAATCAAGGAAGGATAATGCAACTATGAAAGCAGCAGTAAAAATGTCAAAGTGGAAATTATACATTACATGGTATATTTAATAATTTTCAATGTTTTCCTCTCTGCCACAACTTGTTATACCTCTTTTGAATGTTTTATATTACATTTCACAATTATTTAGCTTCCATGTAAATATTTGGGAAACAAATATAGCAATTAAAATTTCAGGATTGCTAATAATGTTTGAAACCATGTACATACATGCATAAATCCATGTAGGTACATATTAGAAATGCTGAAATTGTAATGTTTCCAGCCAGAATTCTTTTCTAAAAATTACATGGCTGGCAATTATTTATTAAATTTAATCTAAAAACATTCAAAAGTAATTTTAAAAAATTGTGACAAAATAGAAAACCTTGATATACATAATTCTTGAATGTACCAGAAAATGTTTCATTTTTGGCTCCATGTTTGCTGCTGTGATAGTATTAGTATTATCCTTCCATGTTTGACTGTTTTCATTTCAAACCAATTATTTAAAAAAGCAATTATTCCAGGACACATAAATTTTACCAGTCATAAGTATTTTCTTAAACACTTTTGAAAAATTAATTATTAATTGACAACAATCTGAAATTCTTAACACCTAATTATTGTGTGTTTCAGGTAAAGTCTGATGTGGTGTTTTATTTCATCAGATGACAGAGTTAGTCTTAAAGAATGGTTATAATTGTTAGTTATTCCTGTTAGATTCTTTGTATTTAAAATTTGGGCCCAGTCTTTACCATCTTTGCTCTAAAGATATAATGTGATGATACACTTTGATACAAACCACATGGTGTAATTGACTTATTTATGACAATTTCTGCTCTCATGGATCCATCATTCACTTGTAGGGATTTTGATTAGTCCAGAAGACTGGTTTCACAGCTCTTGTATTTGGTAGGAATAAAGTGTTAAAACAAATTAGAAAGCATAATAACCATACAAGCAAAGTCAATGACACCTCTAATGATGTTCCACCAAGAAACTTAGGTTTTACCACTTTTTGTAATGATTTAGGTTATGTATCTTTATTTACTCTCAGACAAATAACATTCTGTAAACTAGACCTGATGAACATTGAATCTGAATTTGTCTGGTATTTGTTTGAAGTTTAATAAATAATGAAAGCAAAGACGTAATGATATTTAAGAACTCTGTGACCAATATCTGGTTATTTTAAGTATTTGCTGGTCAAAATCTTTGACCTATTGGACATGTCTGGCAATTACAGTAGTTTTAGTGTGTGTGTGTGTGTGTGTGTGTGTGTGTGTGTGTGTCTGTGTCTGTGTTAATTGTATACCAGTGCAATCTTATCTATATACTATCAAGTTCATTTAGGTAATAAAAAACAAAAGAAAAAAAAGAGACATACAAAGCAAAGATTAGGGCAAATTTGGGTAAAATCTTCAAGTACTATATCAGTTTCTTGAAAAAAATGTCTAAACATCTGGCAGATCATTCTATGGTGCATCCAATGGCAAAATGGTTGCCTTCATTAGTAACCTATTACACTGAGGAGGGCATTAACAAACATCAGCATGTGAAACATGTGTTCCTAATTAACTTCCCTAACATCTATAGATATTTCCTGTTGAAGGTTCTTCAATATTTACCAACCTCTGGTTAATAAATGTCACCACACATGTCTGCCATTAAGGTGATGATTGTGCCTTACTTGAGAAGAACTGTATAAAATGAGACAAGACAGTACACACTTCCATATTGCCTTATTATTACAAACAATCTGTGTTTTGCAGAAAACCTTGAAATTACATACCTAAAATTTGGAGTAAACAGGAATCCAAGATAAGATTGTTTCTTTTTGTTAACTGCTGAATTTTAAAAAAAAAACCTTTGATGATATTTAATAACAAAAAGATTTTCACTATTGCTGTCTTGAATGTAAGAAAGACATTATGGTAGGTCTTTCAGTGAAAATCTCATGTCTCTATGACCATTCAGTCAGGAACAGCAATGACAAAATTTTCAAGATGTCTACCATGGCAGCCATAATGGATGTCAGATCTTCACTTTTCATTCGGCACCAGTTATACGTCCTAAAACATCTTTTGGTGAAATCCTATGTAAAAATCTCCATCCATTCAATAGAAGCAATCACAACACTACATTTGCTTAATAATAAAATAATACTTTATGTGTTTATAATCCCTATATTCTTGTGGTATAATTTAAAGTGTTTCTCATATATATTCATAAACTGGGATAAATAAAAAAAAGTGTCCATTCAAATTTCATTGTGTTGTTATGTTTACATGCCATTGTAGCTATTAAACTTAATCATCAATCTTAAAATGTCTGACTGTTTACATGCTGTGGTAGTGGAATGTGATTATCGTTATCTAGAGGGTGATTGCCTTCGGTGTTATTGCTCTGAGTAAATATTAATATAAAATATGAAATTTATAGGTGGAATAGATAGAAATCTGAGCAGATACATAAAACAGAATGACATGAGCCCCCATACATGGAAAGACAACAATTTAATAAAAATTCATAAACAAGTGTGATAATACCTTACATTAGGAGGATACAGCCCTTTTTGAAATAAATCATTCACCAAATTTCAAACACAAATATAATTGTATAAATAGCTGATCTGTTTAGGTGATAGAATTAGTTCATCATATTACTGAGTGAATGATCAAAGTCATTGCCATGTACAATTTCATAACCTGATTATTTCTGGTTCATTCCAAATTCACTGTGACTATTCTTTAACTTCACTGTGACTATTCTCACTGTGACTATTCTTTAACTTCACTGTGACTATTTGTCTGGGTCCTTTCCACTTTTCATTTCTCCAAACTCTCTAGTGTCTCACCTCTTTTGGCCCTAGAACTTTGTAGGGTAGGTGGATATGTAAGTATGTGATATGTAGATAGGTAATTATGAGAATACATCCTGAGGACTATTTCACCTTGTGTTTTCAAGATGTACTTCCAGAATTGTGTCCATTGATTTTCCAGATGCCCAATCCCATGGATAATTATTTACAAGTGAATTTCTTCTAAATTTGACATGGAGTCTCTTACATTTGTTTCTCTTGCAGAAAAAGCATAGACTGACTAAAATTTTTACGATGGGACATATTAAACCCCAGAATGTTTGTGTGGGAATCATGCCCCCTTATCTGGCATAACCTATCAGGATTAAATATCTCTCCTGTCTTAACCTAGGCACCAGAAATGTTGTAAGTCCAACTGATAAACCCAGATTACCAAATACTAATTCTGGAAAATTTCAAATCTGACAATCCCAATACAATATCAAAAGTTAAACTTATCTTTCCAGCCTGTCTGACTTGTTAAATAAACAAATGCTTAATTAAGAATTGTTTTTTTCCAGATCCACACATTATGGTGATTTAAACACATGACAGTCCCCATAAATCTAATTAATCATTAACCTGCCCAAATTAATGTGATCGGTCTAGATTGACAGAAATTTACACCTGACTGGAATTATAAATAATAAATCCATGAAACTGGGTTAATAATGCTCATTAAAATTAAGCCTTAAGTGAAAATTTTAAGCAAGAGGCCCAAGTGGGTTTAATCATCACTCACCTGGCTGGACTATGGGGGTTCAAAAATACCCGGCTTTTTGAAAATCTTTCTAATGAATTTCCTAAAAATATATGACAATGCTTTGAAAGAGAACACCAATTGCTTTACTATATTCAAACCTTGGTATGAAACAAATTGACATTTGTATTAAATATCACATGATTTTTTTTTAAATTTCAATAATAAATGAAAAATACTCTAAAATCTTCTCCCAAAATCCTGCAATATTGAGTCATATATATTTTCCAGATATATTTATAAATGGTTGGAACATAATAGAAATAGTCTGATTTCATTTGGAAGAATTTATCTGCTCTACCAGGCTTCAATATGTAACCCTCAAACTCTGAGAGAATGTGTTGCACAATGGAGTGTAAGATTAGAAGCTAGATTGAAACATGATTTACCAATTATTCACAAAAGACTTAAATGTATGTGATATCTTTGGATAGAAATGCTTATTTGAGTTTTTTTTATTAGTACATATATAGCACATTTTTATGTGCTATATATGTACAGTTAGTTGCTAGATTTGAATTACCTTTCATATGTTCTCCTTGTCATCCATTGTTTGCAATCTCCGTTGATCAGGAAACTTTATTTTTTATCACCATTACCATTTTTATCGTTTTACCTTTAGCTATTTGGTTTCATATCGCTGGCTGATACAGAACCTTTTTACCATTAGTACATAATGAAGGATATAACCTTTTGTATGGTGCAAAATGGCCTCTTTGTGCTGGTGTGCCATAAAAATTCAACCAACCAACCTTATTTGAGTTTGCTAAAAATTTATAACTATCAACAACAAACATACACTAAACACTTCATTAGAAAAACATACCAAGACATGCAGAAAATAGGGATGACGTGCTTTTTCTCAAAAGAAAGATGTAAATTCTTAACATCTTATTATTGAACTAATTTAATGTAATCAAGTTTTGTACTACTTCTAATGTAATCAAGTTTTGTACTAATTATAAAGTAATCAAGTTTAGTACTAATCCTAATGGAATCAAATTTGGTACTAATCCCAATGTAAGTTTGGTACTAATTCCAATGTAATCGAGTTTGGTACCAATTCTGATGTAAACAAGTTTGGTACTAATCCTAATGGAATCAAGTTTGGTACCAATACTTAAGTAATCAAATTTGGTACTAATTCGATGTAATCAAATTTGATACTAATTCTGATATCAATCAAGTTTGGTACTAATTCGATGTAATCAAGTTTGGTACTAATTCTGATATCAATCAAGTTTGGTACTAATTCTGATATCAATCAAGATTTAAATCAAATTTTGTACTAATTCTGATATAATCAAGCTTCATACTAATTCTAATGTAATCAAGTTTGGTACTAATTGTAATATAATCAAGTTGGTATGAAAGTTCACAGCAATCTCTGTATGCATCACACATATATTTAGCTATGGAAGTATACAATCCATGCACAAGTCACACATACATGTAGGTATGGAAGTACACAGCAATTCATGCACAAGTTACACATACATATAGGTATGGAAGTACACAGCAATCCATACACAAGTCACACATACATATAGATATGGAAGTACACAGCAATCCATGCACAAATCACACATTTATATAGGCATGGAAGAACACAGCAATCCATGCACAAATCACACATTTATATAAGTATGGAAGTACACAGCAATTCATGCACAAGTCACACATACATATAGGTATGGAAGTACATAGCAATCCATGCACAAATCACACATTTTATATAGGTATGGAAGTACACAGCAATCCATGCACAAGTTACACATACATATAGATATGTAAGTACACAGCAATCCATGCACAAATCACACATTTATATAGGCATGGAAGTACACTGCAATCCATGCACAAGTTACACATACATATAGATATGGAAGTACACAGCAATTCATGCACAAGTCACACATACATATAGGTATGGAAGTACACAGCAATCCATGCACAAATCACACATTTATATAGGTATGGAAGTACACAGCAAGCATGCACAAGTCACACATACATATAGGTATGGAAGTACACAGCAATCCATGCACAAGTTACACATACATATAGATATGGAAGTACATAGCAATCCATGCACAAGTCACACATCACATACATATAGGTATGGAAGTACAGCAATCCATGCACAAGTCACACATACATTTATGTATAGAAGTACATAGCAATCCATGAACAAATCACACATACATATAGGTATGGAAGTACACATCAATCCATGCACAAGTCACACATACATATAGGTATAGAAGTACATAGCAATCCACACACAAGTCACACATACATATAGGTATGGAAGTACACAGCAATCCATGCACATGTCACACATACATATAGGTATGGAAGTACATAGCAATCCTTGAACAAATCACACATACATATAGGTATGGAAGTATACAGCAATCCATGCACAAGTCACACATACATATAGGTATGGCAGTACTTAGCAATCCATGCACAAGTCACACATACATATAGGTATGGAAGTACACAGCAATGTCTGTATTTATAGACAAGTTTTTTTTAAATTATCACCCACTGAATTGATTGAGTTCACTTGGAGCACCATTGCTGTATCTGCCATTACATTACTGTAAAGCATGGTAAACAAACCGAAACTTACACTGAAAAGTGAAATGTCTGAAGCAAGATGGTTAATGACTGATGTATTTTGCAACATAAATGAATAGACTGAAGACATGAAAGAGTGGCCAAATGTCATGTGTGGAGACATTTACAACTATTTAATCTCATCAAAAGCAGTAGATGGAAAATAAATAAAGAACTTTAAAAGCTTCCAAAGTTATAACTACTTCCAGAGTGGAATTGTAGATACAGTTTTGCACAATACATCAAATTTGGAGAATAAAATTATCATGAAAGGAGAAAAACACTCACAGTTAGTGAATAAAATAAATTAAGGCATACATTATTTGTACTATAAAATGGGGTTGTTGAGAATGGGCTGTGTACATGCATGGCGGGGGGGGGGAAGGACACAGATGCAGTCAAGCTGGTGCTTTGTTGTGGAAAATTGAACAGGCTGTGAGAAATAATCTTCCTTGAGGGAATTGTATTGATAAGACTGCTAAGTGGAGAAGAGGTATGAAGAGAAATGTTGAACTAAAACTCCTTGTAAATATTAAATTAAGAAAAAACAAACTTGGTGACAGCCCAATTAAAGATGACAGAAGTAGTGACAGTTGCCTGAAATGCACCATTTTATTTGACAAAGGATGAGGTTAAAACTGCTGTTGACAATTCACCACTTAAAGCTTTGCTTTAAATTAAAGAAACGATAATGAACAAAAGTTTCACAAGTAAATCTTTGAACTGTACAGGTGTCATATCACTTCGTGATCACAGCAGTCATAAATGCTTACTTTCTTGTGGGAAATGTTTAACATTTTTTCACAAGTATATATGCCTGATGCAGATCATATTAATTAACTGTCAGTAAGTGTAAATGTCCTTTGTCGAGAGACTCTTAAAAATGAGAACTACAACTAGCAGTGCATGCTAGGTACCCATTAAAGAGTCAATTTTATTTCAAAATATATTGGAGAGTGAGGTTAAAGCAAAACAATTTTTGAATTTAAATGGATATACTGTTAACTGACTGTGGATTGTATGTGTCACTGAAGGATAATTGGATTTTTTTTGCAAGTCCTGATGTGATTTTAAATTTAGATGCTCTGATAGAAATTAAAAGTTAATTTCCAAATTCTGTGTAGTAGCTGTGTGTAGGGTGAGTGGCATTTACATTGGGGAAATAGCTGGTAGTGCAAAGAGACAAAAATCTGGGCTACATATTTCTTTAATGTTTTTTTTTTTTTCCACTGTCTCCAAATTCCCACCTTCAAATCTGCATCTGAGTTTTAAGTAGGTTAAGCACTTTTGTGATTTTACAACTGATTACAGCCCCTAGACTGGGCATTAGATCACCTGGGTGGCATACCACCAGAGCCAAGTATAGACATAGAGATGATACTGCTTTCTGAGGGAGGCACTTAGCCCTTGGCTTGGCCTTTGGCCCATGGGTTGGGTCTTTGGGAACCTGACCTATGACCTCTGACCAGTTTTCCTTTCATTCCTGTGCAGCAGAATGCATCCAGTGATGGAATGGTGGAGGGGTCTGGGAAAACACTTAGATCAGCCCACAAGTTAACCACCTCAGTGGGTGAGGTGATGGATGCACGCTTTAACAGCAAGACTGCTTTAGATTTATTCATGTTATATCCAGTTGTACTAGTGGATAGCCTTATGCCAATGTTGTGGGAGTCACTTGTGCAATATCGCCAAATATAAAACTTGTGAATTTCAAATAGATGGCTTATATTGTGGGAGTTGGAATTTCATGTACAGGGTATACTTCTAGTGTCCAAATATATTGTCAATGGATGAGGAGGTGGGCCCACCAATGCTTATGAAGTAATTTGTTTATTTGTAAGGGATTATAGATCTAGATGGAAGACCTAAAGGATCAAATTTGAAAAAGGGCCAACAAAAGTCTTATGTGCCAAAAAGATCATTAGTTGTAGTATTTATGAATGAGTCTTCTGTTCCAAAGAGAATGCTCTAGGCTTGTCTGGGTGAGTCCTCTGTTCCTAATAGAATGCTCTAGGCTTGTCTGGTGAGCCATCTGTTCCTAATAGAATGATCTAGGCTTGTCTGGGTGAGTCTTCTGTTCCTAATAGAATGCTCTAGGCTTGCCTGGTGAGTCCTGTGTTCCTAAGAGAATGCTCTAGGCTTGTCTGGGTGAGTCCTGTGTTCCTAAGAGAATGCTCTAGGCTTGTCTGGGTGAGTCTTCTGTTCCTAATAGAATGCTCTAGGCTTGTCTGGGTGAGTCCTGTGTTCCTAAGAGAATGCTCTAGGCTTGTCTGGGTGAGTCCTGTGTTCCTAAGAGAATGCTCTAGGCTTGTCTGGGTGAGTCCTGTGTTTCTAAGAAAAGGCTCTAGGCTTGTCTGGTGAACCATCTGTTCCTAAGAGAATGCTCTAGGCTTGTCTGGGTGAATCTTCTGTTCCTAATAGAATGCTCTAGGCTTGTCTGGTGAGTCCTCGGTTCATAAGAGAATGCTCTAGGCTTGTCTGGGTGAATCTTCTGTTCCTAATAGAATGCTCTAGGCTTGTCTGGTGAGTCCTCGGTTCATAAGAGAATGCTTTAGGCTTGTCTGGTGAGTCCTCAGTTCCTAAGAGAATGCTCTATGATTGTCCGGAGAGGTGTGGCTTTGTGTGGCAGCTGTTCAAGTTTTTGAGTTTTGACTTTTTGGGTCACGCAATGCTTGTCTGGGGGGATTGAGGTTTTGTGGGACAGCCGATGTTGTTTTGTTCCTTCTGTCCCTTATCTTTGATTCAATTCAGTTTCCTTGAACCAGCGACATGATGAAAAATTTTAGCTAAGCCCTTATAGGCTGAGGTCAGAATCACACCCAGGTATTATCTACTGTGTTGTTCCTAGCACCTGTTTAATGTCCCCAGTTGGGATGTATTTTCTGGTGTGTGTGGGGAGGGGGTTTCTGGGGCAGCAGGTAGAGCAGCCTGGACTGCTCCTTGATTTTATGATTGATTGGCAAGATTGAAAGCAGGCAGTGGTGAAAGTTTTTTTAATTAAATCTTTTCATATGGGCATCATCCCTTGGTTTTCTGTCTTCCCACATAAATGATTCATCCAGGTATGGTGTTATGGTGTTGATTCTGTATGCTGCATTCTGTGCTTGACTGGGCTTTTCCATCTTCTGTCATGGTGTGGAAGGTGTTACAGTTTCATCAAGTGGTATTGTTGCTGTTGGGCTTGGGAAAGCTCATATCTGCCTGGTCACTCGTTTTTGTGGCATGGTCTCATTGGAGTAAATGTCAGCTGTTCATAGCAGTCAGGAGGTTAGTTGTGTAATTGGGAGAGGAATTTTTTCTTTTTTACAAATAAAAGACTAAGTTTTAAATGAGTTTAAGTTTTTCAATGGTTTGGAGGAAATTAATTAAATTCTTATATGTCAAGTTGAAGTTTTTGTTTGTTTGGGTGTTGATTAATTCAGGGAATGTAGTTGATGCTCCAATTCTTCTTTGGCATTGCTGGAAGTCAAGTCAATGTTGTTGGTAGTGGTTACATTCATTAAAGATGTGTTTCAATGTTTCTAGTGCCGTACGGTGAGGTCATTGTTGGTCATTGTTACTCTGATGGCTAGGTATTTCCCATAGCTTGTATTAAGGTGTGTTTTTCTTAGCATTAGGCGGTTGATGGTTCATAAAGCACAATGTGCATCTTTGGAAATTGTAAGGGGGTTGATACTGTGTCTGGTGGTTGATGATTTCAGTGCCTTTGAGAGTGCATCCTATTGGCTTTGACACGCTTGATTCATTCTGGTCCTGACTTGGCTATACAGTTCATCAGTCAGCAATATTGTTGATGTCAGAATTCTGATCTCTTTGTTTGTCTGTTAAATCAGCTTTATCATTTCCTGAGAGGTTGATGTGTGATGGTACCCACATAAACTCTGCCATGGTGTTACAGTGTTCTCTTTGGATGTAGAAGATGTATCTGTCATATTGGGTCTGACTTTTGAGGTTTCCTTGTGGATGGATTGTAGAGCACTAAAGGAGTCAGTGATGATGACAAATTTATGTTCAAGTTGACTCCTGATCCAAAGAAGGGCTTGGTGAAGCACCCATAGCTCAGATGTGAAGATGGATCAGCCATCAGGTAGCCTGGTATCTATCTTGTGTCTTTGTTTGGGTATGATGACCGCAGCTGTGCATTGGTTGGTGTTAGGTGATTTTGATCCATCCATGTATACTTTAACATATGCTTGGTAGTGTTCATCAGTTTATTTCACAGAGTAGGTGCCAGAGATTGGATTGTTTGCTTCCCAGTGAGTGAATTTTTAGGTTGATTTTGGGTTGTTTGTTCCTACATGGTGTGGTGTCCATGATTTTTCATTCTTCAGCTTTTAGTTGCAAGCTGTCCTTCAGAAGATGTGCTTTCTTGCTAGCTGGTGGACATGGAACTAGGTTGGTAATGAAGTAGGCTCTACATTCCTGGAAGACAATCTTGGTTAGGTTGTTGAATTCCTGATGGTATATCTGGCAATATGTTCATTTTGTCAGAGTTGGAGTGGTAGGTCTCCTGTCAGGACTTAAAGTTCTTGGAGTGATGTGTTTGGCAGTGCACCTGTACAGATTCTAAGGGCCTTGTACTGGATGTGGTTTAGTTTTTGTAGCAGTATTTGATTGGTGGAGTCAAATACCTGGCAGCCATATTATAGTTTGGAGCGGTTAAGCATTTTGTATAAAGGGAGTAAGGTTTATTGATCCACTACCCAGTTTGTTAGATAGTTTAAGAGGATAAGGTCTTGATTGCACCTTTTAACTAATTCCATGATGTGAGGTCTCCATGTTAAGTGTTTGTCTAAAATAAGTGCTACAAGGGTGGTCTGGGTGATGAATCTGATCTGGTTTCTTTGGAGGTACATGTATAGTGTAGGGTAGTCTGTTTTTTTTTTGTTTTTTTTGTGAGGTGATATTAGAGCATCCCCATAGTTTTGTCGCTAGAGATCTTGAAGCCCCAGTTGTTCATCCTATTTGTAATGGAGATTAGGTTGTATTGTAGGTGTTGAATGGGTTTGAAGGGTTGCCAGCTTTCCAGATACTACTATCATCAGCAAATTGTGATAGTGCTATGGATGAGGCAGTTTTGGTTAGATAGGTTGTTTATTATGAGGTTGAGCAGAATTGGGCTGATGACACTGCCCTCAGGAGTTCCATTGTCCATGGTGTAGGTACTGGAAGTGTCACTTCCAACTCTGACCTTTATCTGTCAGTCTCTCAGAAAGTTGGAGATCCATCTGTGCATTCTTCCATTCCTACCATATTGATTGAGTTTATGGATCAGACCCAGTCCACACAAATGCCTTTCTGAGATCTATAAATATTGTGATGAGGATGAGATTTTGTTTGCTCTTTGAATTGAATGCAAGCTTGATGCTTGTCTCAAGTCAGATAAGCTGGTCGATCATAGAACGAGATGGTATTTAAGTATTTTACTGATCATAGCCTCCATGATATTATTGATTGAGTTGGTGTAGGAGATTGGCCTGTAGGAATTTTGGGTCTTTACCTGCCTTTGGGATTGGGATCTGAGACTGTGGCTTGTTTCCATGCTGATGGGATATTACCTGTTTTCCAGATGAGGTTCAGTAAGTCCAGGATTGTTTGTTCCATGTCAATTGGTAGGTGTTGGTAGATCTCATAGCCTAGGCTCTCTTCTCCTGGTGCTGTTGCTTCCTTGCTGTGCAGTGCTTTTGTCCATTCATAGTGTGTGAAATAGTCATTTAGGGGTATTATGTCGCTACTGTCCATTGGGATATGGTCTGTGAATAGGTATGGGTAGTTATTTTCTAGGGTGCCACTTGGACATAAAGGTTTATGAGTGGGTATAGCTGCTGGCTTTAGCAAATGTTTCACCTATAATGTCTGCCTAATCTCTTGGTTGGTTTGGGTGAAATTGATTTTTAGGTCTGTTTTTGGCTTATTGTTTCCTTGGATAGCTCTGATTTTGTTCCATAATTCTTTGGTGGTTGTCTTGTGTGTGAGTGTGGACCTTTAAGTTTGCCATGATGTTCTTTTGATTTCTGTGATGGGTTTTTTTTTGATGAGGGTTTCACAATGTTTGATGACAGGTTCTTAGATCCAAATTATAGCTGACAACTTTCAGAAATTCATCAGGATACTGGAACTTGTTATGGGAAGTACATCTTGCTGTTATTCTAATAACATTAAGTATTCTCCGAAAGAAGCCACCCATAATTTGTCAGGAATCTTAGGACAAGATCAGTAAGCTATTTGCTCAATTTTTGCAAAACATTATGGCATCATAATTGTAAGTATTTGAAGCATGTATACTTAATTACTGGGATTGTTTTAGTATGTAGAATTACCTTGTAGTGTTTCATTTATATGTTTTAGTATGTAGAACTACCTTGTAGTGTTTCATTTATAAGTGTAGTTGAGACATGAATTTGAGTTTACATAAAGGATTATGTAGACTGCTAGTTGCTAGTTCATCAGAGTTAATATTGTAATTCACTGGTAGGTTACTTTGTAGTAACCAGGAGCTTTAGTAATGACCACGTTAGAGTTTACACATGTTTGAACTGGAGTTTAGGAAAATGATTGATGTATTTACGCTTAGTTACAAGGATGAGAAGGAATTAGGAGATAGAGAAGGATACACAGATGAGTAGTACACAAGGACAGGTGGAAATCTCTCACACTATGAATCAAATGATGTGATAGGCTATAAAAATGTAAAAAAAAGAAGTGTATTTTAGAAATTTGAATTATTTATCTTTTGATTGTTATTAAATTGTTATTATTGAACTTCACCCTTTCTTGTATCTTTAATAATTTTGCTGACTGGTGGCTTGGAGCTGTATATCTAACTTCACTAAATCAACTTCCAACCAAAATCAAGCCCCCGTGGGACTTCTACAATAATTTAAATAAATATTGGAAGCACTCCACCCCCAATCCCTCATTACCAAAACCTCACAGTGGGGTGATCCTTCACATTGTACATGCTATATATATGTTTTATTTATATCACATACAAATATACTTATCTGCCCTTGGAATGGAGTTAAGACAGGCAACTGTGTATTGATTGTATTGATTGAGTGAATGAACTCCACACATGCTTGCCTAATGTGTCTGCTAAAAAATGTAGTTTTGTGCCTTTTGTAGTTATTCACAATAACTTTTGCATATTGATAAATTGATAGTTTTCATTTCTGAGTTTCTGTTTTTATTCACATCGTTTAAGTTGATATAAGACAGATTTATGATTTAAACATAAAAGATGGTTTTCATGAAGAAAGTAGAGCACAACAAACAATATAAGTAGCACTTATGATTTATACATGAAAGATGGTTTTGATAAAGAAAGTGGAGCTCTGCTGTAGGCCTATAGACACACTGATTCTTCAATACTGAATGATCATCAATGCATTGATGTAGATGCCAAAGAAAATTACTGTTGAATAGAATCTAAGTAAAATGACAAACCATTACAAGAGGTAATTAAAATATTTTAATATATTTAAAGTTGTTCTAAGTTATTATTCTACTTTAATTAACATTACTACTAACCATCACGTCACTCCAGCGGCCTAGTGGGTAGAGTGCCTATCTTGGTAGCAGGAGGTTGTGGGTTTGCACCTTGGCAGAGTCATAATAAAGACATAAAAATGGCACTAACAGCTGCCCCACTAGGTGTTCAGCATTAAGAGGTTAGTGTAAGGACTGGTCAACTTGGTGTCAGGATAATGTGACTGGGTGGGACATCATGTTATGTTTGCAGCATGATGCCCCAGTATTAGACATCACTATAAACTATCACACTGCAGACATCATAGTGACATGACTGAAAACTTGTTAAAGCTACATTAAAAATCCAAATCACACACACACACACACACACACACATGCATGCATGCTCTCTCTCTCTCTCTTTCTCTCTCTTTCTCTCTCTCTCTCTGTCTTCGTTTGGTCAGTTTGACCTAACATTTACCATCATTCTTCATGGGTCTAGAGATTATTATGACTTTATTTAAAGAGGGTAACTCAATTAGCTAAGAACTAATCTACCTTGAGGCCCTCATTCAAAGTATTACATAAGCAAAACTCCTCTATTCTCATCTTTACATGGATTTTCGCCCTTGTCTTGATACAATTGTCGACAGAGAGAGAGAGAGAGAGAGAGAGAGAGAGAGAGAGAGAGAGAGAGAGAGAGAGAGAGAGAGAGAGAGAGAGAGAGAGAGAGAGAGGGCAGCATTTAGATATTTTCATATTTAATTAGAAATATTCTACTTTTAGAACCTTATAATAGGTTTAAGAAACAGCAACATCAACAAAGCCTTAACCAAAACATTTATTTACTGTGTTGACTGGCAATTGCAACTTTGTATTTGGGGGCCCCAAGTGGCCGAGTGGTCTAAAGCGCTGTCTGTTACGGATCACTGCCATCTCACCTCTGTCTGCATGGGTTCGAGTCTAGGATTCAGCAAATGTGGATATGTGGGAAAGTTTGCCAGTAGCTTCTCTTGGGTCAGTGGTTCTTTCTGGGGATTTCCCGGATTATTCCTCCACCATTAATATTGGTTGCCATGTATAACCTATCATGTGCTGAAAAATGGCGTTAGGCCTCACAACAACAACAACAAAAAAGCAACTTTGGATCATTGATTAGGTGGCGCTCTACAATTTCGTATTTAGCATAGGGTTAAAATTTTAAAGAAAAAGAGTTTCCATGGGTTTCCTCACTAGTTATACTGGTTATTTAAAAGAGACTTTGTATATCTTATGTATTGTTCAAAGAACCTTTAATTCCCTTTATTTTGATGTATGATTGATGGGTGTAATATGGGTTAGAGAGTACACAGCTTGGCCTTACTCCAGATGTGCACCTTTCAAAAAAGTGCTAGCTCTACTTGCTCATTTTCACTTCTTGAACTTCAGAGGTAAATTGTAAAAAAAAGAGCCGATAACTTTTTTTACATTTTATGTATTTGGTAATTCAGTCATTGCACTTTTAGAAGCTGGTTTTATCTAGTTTGGCAAAATTCATTTTCCATATTTTAATAGCTGCCAAGAATAGTGTACTTTAGAAAAATTTAGGTTGATTTTTGGAGCACAAGGGAGCAGTCATTTTAGTTAGCAGTGTCCTAAGATCATTTAAAATTTCCAAAAGTACAATATCCAAAGAAATTTCATCCACATTACATAAAAGTAGTATATAGGTATGCCAACATTCTCTCCACTGTGCATGTTTAAAATGCAAACAACTTCACCTTACATACACCACTCTCTCAAAAGTACATAATAACTGGTGAGCGCCACCATAAAGAGTATATAGATATCATTATTGTATGATTTAATTTTGATTGTATGACTGAAATATTTAAGTCGCAAGCATCAAAACAGTCCTTTATAATAATTGTCCTAAATTTCCCCCCTCAGAACAGCATTTATTAGAGTCAGAGTCTTAAACTGGTACAGCCCCCCCCTCCTTATGATAAAAAGTGAACTATTTTAAAAATGCGCATTGCATTTTGTCAACATAGCAACTAGTGTTATGCTGATAGACAGGAACATGAAACTAGCCATATTTATTCCTGAGATGTCAACAATAAATTTTACAGTTATAAAAGGGATATAACAGGTGAGGTTCATTAAGGTCAAAGGTCAAAGGGTAAAATATTAACTAATTCTTTGATATAGAAGAAAGCAAATTTGCTTTGTTATCATTTATTTTTAATTTCATTGCAAATAAATGAAATGAAACATTTTCACTATGTATTTCTTTTACTTAATGCAACATTTTTCAATTTAAGTTGACTTTATTCCTATATTCTAAGACTTCTAATTTCCCCATAATGAAGGTCACTACTCAACCAAACATGCCTCATAATAAATTATGTATGCTAGAGCAAAAATAAGCATAATTAGCTTATATTCATGAATAAAATCATTGTCAATGTACCATTTAACTCAGAACATCATACATAATAATATGAAAATAAGAAAAATAATTGCATAAATGTTTATATTTGTTTTTAAGGTGGCGCTCTATAGATATACAGTTTCATATTTAGCATAGGGTTAAAATTTTAAAGAAAAAGAGTTTCCATGGGTTTCCTCACTAGTTATACTGGTTATTTAAAAGAGACTTTGTATATCTTATGTATTGTTCAAAGAACCTTTAATTCCTTTTATTTTGATGTATGATTGATGGGTGTAATATGGGTTAGAGAGTACACAGCTTGGCCTTACTCCAGATGTGCACCTTTCAAAAAAAGTGCTAGCTCTACTTGCTCATTTTCACTTCTCGAACTTCAGAGATAAATTGTAAAAAAAGAGAGCTGATAACTTTCTTTACATTTTATGTATTTGGTAATTCAGTCATTGCACTTTTAGAAGCTGGTATTATCTAGTTTGGTAAAATTCATTTTCCATATTTTAATAGCTGCCAAGAATAGTATACTTTAGACAAATTTAGGTTGATTTTTGGAGCACAAGGGAGCAGTCATTTTAGTTAGCAGTGTCCTAAGATCATTTAAAATTTTCAAAAGTACAATATCCAAAGAAATTTCTTCCACATTACATGAAAGTAGTATATAGGTATGCCAACATTCTCTCCACTGTGCATGTTTAAAATGCAAACAACTTCACCTTACATACACCACTCTCTCAAAAGTACATAACTGGTGAGCGCCACCTTAAATAAATACTAGATTGGTCCCAAGGGAAGTGTTAACATATTGTTATGAAGAACAATGTTGTAGGTTACTTTGTGCAATTTCAGTTTCAGGACTTTTTTTATCCAGCCCAATTTCGTTTCCATTCTCACTCCAGATTTCTGCATATTTTGTCCCTTTTACATGAGAGGGGAGGGGAAAACAGAAAAATAAGGAATTGAGATTAAATTTGTACCATGTTAAATTCATTTAGAAAATGGGGGATTATCATACCTTTTATCATTATTTTCATGTCACTAATGATTAATGAGTGGATATTCATCACTGATCTATAGGAATAAACCCAACAGCACACAGTTCCAAGAATACTGATGTATGTGTATTATTGTACCATGGGCGGATTACAATTTGATATTCCAATAGTATTGATATATGAAATTGTTTTATACCAACACTTTAAAAGCCATGTTATTTTTAATGTATGCTGAGTATGTATGTATGTATATATATATATATATATATATATATATATATATATATATATATATATATATATAAAGAATACAAATCATATGGCGAATAACAACCCTCTCAAGTGTACTGGATCCACCAAGGGATCACGTTTGTCAGGGATTAATTAAAATAGATGCAATAAACTGATGACGAACAGTACGAAACTAGTAACTAACTAGCCTAAGCGCTTTCGACTCTTAATGAGTCTTTTTCAAAGGCAAATACAAAACATAGTTACGACAAACAAATAAACACAAAAACGTTGCGTTTGTAAACCTCTACATTTTTAGCACATGTGAAGATAGAAATGTAGAGGTTTACAAACGCAACGTTTTTGTGTTTATTTGTTTGTCGTAACTATGTTTTGTATTTGCCTTTGAAAAAGACTCATTAAGAGTCGAAAGCGCTTAGGCTAGTTAGTTACTAGTTTCGTACTGTTCGTCGTCAGTTTATTGCATCTATATATATATATATATATATATATATATATATATATATATATATATATATATATATATATATATATATATATATATATATAACTAAGAATGATGCCTGTGTACATCACTATATGCTGCAATATGATCACTAAATTTACTTTCATAAAATATGGGTTGCCAATTCCATGTTTGGTAATCTTTGTCAAAGTATTCAATCATCAAACAAATGCTAGAATATAGAACCAGGACTTCAATCAGAAGTCACATCCCTCTATCTGTGGTTCCATCATCAACATACTGCCTCCCAGATAAATCAGTAATTATTGGGCTGGTTGTAATGACTTAATGATGCAATAAAGCAGCCATGCCACTTGACACCTCTATAATATATCACTGTAAATCTTTGACTTCAATGGCTGCCAGGGGTTAACACTGTAACTGTCTTATTAACAACTTTGCTTTATGGATCTGTAATTGTCCAATACAAGTCTGGAAATGGAGTAGCCATCTCATTTGTGAACTACCAAGTTTATCACAATAGAACAAGTTTTCTTTCTTTCTCACTGTTTCTTGGTGTCAATGGGATGACCATTCAATACTTGTTTGACCACAGGAGTCTGCAGTTTTATCAAAAAAGCAGGATAAAATTTCTGACAACATGAAATCACCTACATGGTATTATAAAATAACACCCTTAAGGTGATTTCAAGTTCTCCTTGTGCTTTATTGATAAAACTGCAGACTCCTATGGTTTGATATCTGACATCATTAAAACAAGCAAGTATTACTAGCTGGAACTTGACAAGGCTATGAAACGACAAAGTCTTAAAGGCAGGTTATTACTGTGCATATATGTTTGGGAGTGGAAAGGGGCAACTGTTCAAAGTGTAGTTTTCATTTGCCAATAATATTCTGCCCATCACACAACCCATTTCTGTTTGACCTTTCAATATTACCAATGATTTCAATTACCATCATGTGAATAAATGGGCAACCTTTTTTGCTGCCTTTTTTATAATCAATCTGTTTTGAATGAACTCTTGCAAAACTAGTGCCATTATGAGGTTAGTGCATGGTACAGTTGAATACTGAAATTAGATCTTTTGATAAACTGTGTGTTATTATGAGGTTAGTACAGTTGAATACTGAAATGAGATCTTTTGATAAACTGTGTGGTATTATGAGGTTAGTACAGTTGAATACTGAAATTAGATCTTTTGATAAACTGTGTGGTATTATGAGGTTAGTACAGTTGAATACTGAAATTAGATCTTTTGATAAACTGTGTTATTATGAGGTTAGTACAGTTGAATACTGAAATTAGATCTTTTGATAAAGTGTGTGTTATTATGAGGTTAGTACAGTTGAATACTGAAATTAGATCTTTTGATAAACTGTGTGGTATTATGAGGTTAGTACAGTTGAATACTGAAATTAGATCTTTTGATAAACTGTGTGGTATTATGAGGTTAGTACAGTTGAATACTGAAATTAGATTTTTTGATAAACTGTGTGATATTATGAGGTTAGTACAGTTGAATACTGAAATTAGATCTTTTGATAAACTGTGTGATATTATGAGGTTAGTACAGTTGAATACTGAAATTAGATTTTTTGATAAACTGTGTGATATTATGAGGTTAGTACAGTTGAATACTGAAATTAGATCTTTTGATAAACTGTGTGGTATTATGAGGTTAGTACAGTTGAATACTGAAATTAGATCTTTTGATAAACTGTGTGATATTAAATAAGATACACATAGGAGAATATCTTTCACTCAGGCTATTTAGGATGAACTTCATCAAGGAGAAAAACATTTCATGATGGAAAATTTTTCTTGAACAACCGGAATTAAGGCCTGTGTCCATAATTTCCAGGGGGGGTATATACCGGATTATTTGGCAACAAAATTGTTATGAGCAAATGCCTAAGTTGGAATTTTGCATAGCTTTTTAAAAAACTTGTTTGTGATAGAAGTCTATTTCTGGGCCCTGGGGGACTCCCAAGAAAAGTCTGGTCTTTTATCCTTGTCACTGAATCCACTTCATTTTAATGGCTGCTGAGTGGAAGAGCATCTGGGAAAATAAATCAAAAGAACCAGATAATGCCTGTGTGTTTACCCTTCAAAACTTTGGCCACCATTTATAAGAATGAAAGAATGAAAATTCTTTGAGCTTACTAATTAAAGAAAAGGCATTATTGATTTGTTCAGAAAAGCCAAAGTGGACATATTCAATGGTACAGACAGAAGTGATAGAACATTTAGAGGCAAATATGTGGTAATTAATGGGCAAGGCAGAAAAGGTCTCTGGGTTAATCTGGATCATTTAAGCCCTGTCAATAGGAAGGGAATATACTCATGGCTTTAATGATCCTATAAACCAATTATCTAAATTTATTCATAAAATCTCTCATTGGAATTCAAAAGAAACAATTAAGCATTAATTTTTCAGTCAATACAATCAAAACATTAAAATTACCAAAGTGAATAGGAAAATTTACTCAGATACTTTTCACCTTACTACTAACAGGTACAAATTTAATGATTCACTGACAGATGAACAATTAACATGTGATATTTATTGTTAAGGAAATATATATTCTAACTTAGAAGTAATATATTCTTGTTACTGATCATTTAAAAGTTACTTATACTTTGCATATAAATATAAATAAATATATAAATATAAATAAAGTAAGTGAAATGTTAGTCTGTATGATTATTTTACAAATAAATAAAATATTGACTGATGCCATGCCTACATATCACTTGTAAGTGATTAAAGTCATTTATAGGTAGTATAAGCACTTATCAATTAAGTTCATGGACATTGTCTAACAAACAGTGTATTGCAAAATACATTTGAAAGTCAATTTACTGAAAATTGTTGCTTCAAGTCCAAGATTTACTGCCCATTACAATGTGGGTTCAACAAACTTTGCAACATTTACTGTGACAATTTTCAAAGTTCATAACTTCCACACCAAATTTACTTATTTCAGTGAGTCTTATCAACAACATTATAAAAGAATTTCATCAAGTTTCATTTAAAATATTTTAACATTTACAAACTAAAACGCTGATATAAAATAAAACAATGTGTGTGTGTGTGTGTGTGTGTGTGTGTGTGTGTGTGTGTGTGTGTGTGTGTGTGTGTGTGTGTGTGTGTGTGATCTGGAGGTTCTGGGGTTGAACTTACTACCTCCTGCATCTGAGGTAGCTGCTCAAACCACTTAGGCTACTGGAATGGTCAGATATTATGCATTTATCTTTGGATGACATTATGATGTAAATGATGGCTCCACATGGTGTTATTACATGTGTGTAATATGAGAAAATATATGAATTTAAGGATACAACATTGAAGTAATGTGATAAATAACAAGATATAAATTCATTGGAAAGTGTATGAATTATCAAATGTTATAACATTATCATGGTTTTTGTAATGAAAAATTGCTATGTATCATCTTAATCATCTACTATATGTTCATTCAAGCAATTCATCATGTTTGGCTTCACCATCTAGTACTGTATGCATGGTGACCAAGATTAATTCTTTTATTAATCACATTATCAGTTGAGAGAACAACCCAGTATTTGCTGTCAGCCACTATGCCCTCAAAGTTGAGCATAATTGTGTCTAATTAACATCATGCCATTAGTTTCAGAAAATTAGCACTGGATAAAGAGCTCTTAATCAGTGAAGTAAACTCAGCCTTTTCAGACCACATGAAAATAATTCTTTAATTCTTGTAGGTAAATCAACTAGTCATTAAATATAAGAGGTTGGAAGACAGCCATTGTTCGATATCTGGTCTAGCACCAATATTTATTTTAAAGTCTAGTTGGTCTGGGTGAAAAAGTGTTGTTTGTTTATTGAATATGACTACCTCATCTGTAATCATGAAAACCTTGTTATTGCAACTCCTCCTGAATAGAGATCGACATGTAACTTTCACTTGCATAGTTTCTTGTTCACCTTATTTGAAAATGATACCGCACATACATCTGGTAATGCTACCATAGTGGACATCTTGCAAAAACCTACTATTTCTACTCCACATAATGGATAATAATATGAACATGGGGTTTCTCCTGAAATGCCTTTCATGGTGTTTAGTTGAACCTTAGTAAAATGGTGCCTCTAGAACATCGACTTCTTTTGGTCTCTAATAGCTTGTATCAAATAAAATACGATATCCATTATGGACACCACACTGGCCATCTTGAAAATCTTTTTGCTGCTTTTCCTAGATGGAAAGTCATATCAACAATGGATTTTGACAAAAAGAATGCACTAAAAGAAAATGGCACATACATTACATCCAGTATGGCTGCCACAGTGGCTAATTTGAAAATTTATTTGTTCAAGCAGGTTATGGTTTTAGCCCTCAGCAGTTAAAATAGAGAATTGGTTTGAATTCATGGAAATTCTAAAGTTTCATCAATCCATTCAAGAGACTCTGCTTTACTTTTGCAGCTTGCTAATAAAATGCTGACCACTGGCCAATAAGTTACCTTCATGGCCTCTTGAACTTGGAGAACATGGCTAATTGAGATGATGTTGATCAATGCTTACTGATTAAATTAGAAACCTTTCTTTTGCAAGATTAACATGAAGTAAATCAGTTGTCAGTGTACTCTTTATATTTAGAAGATACAAACAGCAAACATCTACATAGAACTTGTGCAGGAGATACCATACATGTTGGAATAATGAGAAACAGATTTGAACTAATTATGAAAATCTTATATCAAAGATATAATCAAAACTCAAGCTTGCCTAAAAAAGCCATCAATTTATTTTGAGTGCATCCTAAAAATAGCAATCACTTTGACATATATGTGTACCCATCTGTTCATAGATCCAGTCTTATCTCTATTCACATTAACCCTATGTGTGTACCCATCTGTCCATCCATCCAGTCTTATTTCTATTCACATTAACCCTATGTGTGTACCCATCTGTCCATCCATCCAGTCTTATTTCTATTCACATTTATAACCCTATGTGTGTACCCATCTGTCCATTCATCAAGTCTTATCTCTATTCACATTTATAACCCTATGTGTGTACCCATCTGTCCATTCATCAAGTCTTATCTCTATTCACATTAACCCTATATGTGTACCCATCTGTCCATCCATACAGTCTTATCTCTATTCACATTAACCCTATGTGTTACCCATCTGTCCATCCATCCAGTCTTATCTCTATTCACATTAACCGTATGTGTGTACCCATCTGTCCATCCATCCAGTCTTATCTCTATTTATATTAACCCTATGTATGTACCCATCTGTCCATCCATCCAGTCTTATCTCTATTCACATTAACCCTATGTAAGTTTCAAGTTTGTATGTATTTCTGTTCCAAGCTGAATAAAAAGTCAGTTCAATATTGTCTTCCCTTTTTTATAATTGTAATGAAAAATTATATACTGTATTATTTAATAGTATGAATAAAGTTCTTCAATAACTTTCCAATCACATGAAGCTCAATGACAGAATTCATACAGCATATAAATTTCATCATGTACTCGAGTAGTGTTTTGAGTCCTGGAATCTTATGCCTTTGATTGCATCACCTGACACTTCTCTTCACAAGACTTGTCTTCCAGGTCTACTAAGTGCTTGGTCCTCTTTGACCCTCACTGTTCAGGCATCTCAAAGATGCATATTTCTCTTTGACTCCTTGAGTTCCCTCTGTATTCCTCCTTCTCTCTTCTCTTGATTGGAGTATGACCATGAAGGTTGAACTTGACTATAAAGGTTGTACTCGAGCTTTTAATGAAGCTGTCCCTTTCAGCCATTTCTTTCAAACAATCTGTTCTAGCCTAGCCTGTCTTCCCTCTAAGACACTATTTGGTTTTGTGGTAGTTTCACGAGACCAATACCATGCATCCCGGAATTAGACTTTTACCTTCTCTCAAGGAAAATCAAACTAATGGATTTTTCAAGCTATAGTTCTTAAATCGTTTCTCTAAGTGTACGTCCTTAAGTTTCAATGGCCAATCAGAAATATATGTTCCAAAAATTTTTCTTCCAAATCCAATGTCTTGTCTCTCTCTTCTGAATCACTGGCCTAAAATATTTCCCAATTAGCATCTTTTGAAAACTCAATTATTTGATGTGTTCCCTTTGTATCAGAGGAAATGACTGGGTCAGATTCAACTGGAGTTTAACATCTCATTTTTTTCCATATTGAGATGTATTGAGGAAATAACATTGAACTTCCACCAGACTTTTCTGTTTTAAGTATGTTAATTTAAAAGCACTATTTATTTAACAGCAGGTTTCAACATGCTTCAAAATTCGGCACATTATGTTTCAAAATTTGACACATCACAGTGCGTGACATCATTATTTACTGTCACACTGCAGGCATCATAGCATTGTGACTAAATTGTTAAAGCTATGTTCAAAATAAAAAAAACCATGCTGTCCATATTTTGCTATAAATATCACTATGATATTTTTGCAGTTTCTCCATAAAATCAGTATTTATCATCATGTGATCAACATGATCTTATATGTGTGCGCTTTTCAAAATAAATTTGTGAAATTTGTTAAATTATTTAATTTTTTGACTCACAAAGAAATAAATACTCCATAAATTTCATTAAAATAATCTCTCATGCTGGATCATTTTTTTAATATATAAGATTTCCATATCTCCTTTCCTCTGCTTCCTATACATTTCATAATTCTTCTACTTCCAGTGGAATTGTTCTTCTTCCACAGAAAGTTGCTTTGAAGCATTTGATTACAAAACCTGCATTTCTGACAGTAATAAAAACAAATATTTTATTTCCTAGAATAATTAACATTATACAGAACAAGTGCTCTTGGTATCCCAACAATGAAGTTGATTCAGAATCTGGCAAGTCAACAGACAGAAGATTTATGATAGACTCTTTATGCCTCTGCTTTGGTACTAATGTTAGCTGATTTTCCTGGCAGCTATAGGAAAACTTATTGCTTCTTGGTAATGGAGAATACCAGTAAAGAAATGGTGCCCTGGAAAGCAATACTTGAAATAAGCACAGGTTTCACCATAGATCATACAAACATTTACATACAGATTTTAAGAACTTTTGAAAAACTTTTCTGATGGCTTGCTTTCTTTTCTTAAAAGGGTATGTTTACCCAAGTCAAATTATGAAACCTCTTTTATTGTATTTATGTTTAGTCCATCCTACAAATCTTAAAATAAAGTGTGAAAACTTTGTCTTCAGATAAAGTCATCAACATATATACAATAATAGCACTGTCTACAAAAGTTACTGTCAGTACTAATTTTCTAGCTGCATCTTCCAAGCTATGTTCAATCCATATATTTTAGTTCTTTTGGCATTCAACTATATCTGCAACAGCATGAGTTTTGCAGATGCCTGTAATGTGCAGGAGCTTTTTGTGACACATAATCATTTTAGGCTGATGTATGTGATTTAACACTGAACTAAACTCATAACCAGTAGGTATGGATAGATACTTTCATTGGTCTGGTGGGAACATGGTTGCTTCTTATTTAGTCTCCATACAATATTTTTATCAGGGAACCTGTCAAGAAGAGGACTGGTTCCAGTTATAGAATGCAAAGGGTTTAAATGTTGCAGGAACAGCATTCATACTTCCTGAAATATTTTTCGTATGTGAAACGTTGCAGAGATTGGTTTATTAAGGAAAGCAAGAAAGGATGTGAAACCTGGTGAGGCATATGTGAGTATTGATGGTTAAATAAACCTAAGGTTCTGATTGGCTAAGTAAAAATTTGGCATGTGTTTTCAGGTGAAGTTTTGTGTTTTATAAATATACGATGTTGCATCATTTGCCAGTCAAAGTTTTCTTTGGAAGGCATGACTCTAAGGAAAAGAGTGAATATCTTACTTGTAGAAAAGACCAAAGAACATGTATTGAAAGTCTTGTTGTTGTTGTTGTTGTTGTTGTTGTTGCTGTTGTTATTGTTGTTGTTCTGGGGATTAATGCCATTTTTCAGCACATGATAGGCCAGTATTAATGGTGGGAGGAACAAACTGCAAAATACACGGAAAGAACCACTGATCACAAGAAGCTACTGGCAAGCTTGAAAGTCTTGAAAGACTATACTGTAAAAGGGGAAAAAAGAGTATGTGAAAATAGTTTATACATCCATTTTGTCATCAGAATGGTGGATTGAAAGATTCCATAGCGAAAAGATTCCCTGGCAGATTAAAGAATCCATGTTTGAATGAAGAGTGAAGACCAGGGGTTACAGAGAGTTGCTATACAAGCTGACAAGCCATCTGGATCTGGAATGGTCAAAATCAAATCAGGTTAATGCAGTCTTGCTGGATAATTAAGTTTGAATGCTCACACTATTTTATGTTGAAATTTGTCATATATGTGAAAATGGATGCTAATTGAATTTTTTAAATAAATTGTTTGGTAAGTATTTTGGAACAGAAGTATATCCTTCAAGTGTCTTGTACAATTTAATATTTTATATACAGGGTTTCATGTTCTATCTCTCCTTGATCTCACTTTATTCCATCCAATAATTTCGTATTTGTATTATCCACTCAATCTGTGCAATAACACCAAGATTCTCTAGACATGACAACCCCTTTCCTCATAAATAATAATATTCATTCAGTTTATCTTCCTGATCTGTTAATTCCTAAACTAAACTGTAAATATTAATTGTCTCTATCTTCTGCCTTTTCCTGATGCTGTCAGCTTTTATCTGTGATTGTATGCTAGGGAAATATTTTCCAAACTATGGGTTTGGATCCATCTAGAGGGGGAAGTGGAATCGGAAGATAACTGATATTATGTTTCTCAGAATTTGTCTTAAAAAAGGTCATAAATGTCTGTTTTGATGATTCCAAAGTAATCACTAAGGATTCATGTATTTTACATACATTAGTACTTTATTGACTAAAAAAACAAATTTGATTTTATCAACCAATAGTATGCATTCTTGAGCTAAAGAAACCTCATTGTTGACTACCAGGATTTTTCAGAACTCAGAATCTATGTCTTTTTCTTACATTAGAGACAAACATCCACAAAGTTTTGTCTGGGAACTTACTAGAGAAGTAAAGTTATTCTTATACAAAAAATATATTTTTGTTTAAGCCACAATGACCCTGACCTTTGACCATTTGATGCAAAATAACAGGTTTCTTCCAGACTTTGAGTGAAAGCATGCCACTTTGTTGTGTGTGGATTGTTTGTGTGTGGATTGTTTGTGGGTGGATTGTTTGTGTGTGGATTGTTTGTGGGTGGATTGTTTGTGTGTTTACAACATATCTGCAAGAAAGCTCTATCACCATGTTTTCATATGACTTGTAGACGAGGTTTGCTGCAATAGGATTGCAATGAGTTTAATGTGGCTGTGTCCACCAAGGTTTTACACAATATCTGATGCAGATATTTGCAGGATATATGCAGCATACCATTCCAATTCTACAGAGTACAGAATGTGTGCAGCAAATATGTGCAGACATGCTTCAAAAATGCAGACTGGAATTATATTACAAATGACTTGGAATATGTTCTGCAAATGCCAAATTTATGTGAGAATTACAATACTGTATGGAGCCCCGAGTGGCCAAGTGGTCTAAAGCGCTGTCCGTTACAGATCACTGCCATCTCACCTCTGTCTGCATGAGTTCGAGTCTAGGATTTGGTGAATGTGGATATGTGAGAAAGCTTGCCAGTAGCTTCTTGTGGGTCGGTGGTTCTTTCCGGTGATTTCCCGGTTTCTTCCTCCACCATTAATACTGGCTGCCATGAATAGCCTATCATGTGCTGAAAAATGGCATTAAGCCCAACAACAACAACAACAATACTGTATATATTTTACAAAACTTCTTCATATTTATGTCATCATTGTAAATTCTTATATACTTCACTCCACTACAAAACCTATTTTGCAACAGTGGTTTACATAAAAAAGCTTTAGGTTTATTGCCATAGGTAAAGAGTTTCCATTGTAGCTTACTGAGACTCTTCACCTTCCAAAATGTGACAATGGGCAACTGTTGTGGATATTACATGGGTCATGCAGACATGGATAGCTGTTTTCCAATTATTTGTCAAGGACTTACAAAAGTTTTTAATGAATATTTTTCTTACCAAATTTCTATTTTCTTTATATGCTACTTTATTAATATCACTTTATCACTAGATAATCAGGCACAAAAGTAGAAAAATCACACATCATTTCTTTATGTGTCAGTATAGAAATGGGACAATACTCCACTTTGTTAATTGCCAATGACATGTCAATTGATGCACTTAGTTTTATTCCATTTATTTATTTATTCATTATTTTGGATAATACATAAAACAAAAATTTCTCACTTTCACAATTTTGTTTCAAAATTTAGTTTTAATGGTTTGAACTCCATCAGTTAGGAATTTGTGGGGAAAAATTCATTGAGTTGTTAAGAAAAAAAATTAACTTGTACAAAAGTCAAGGATTTTTCAAGGATTTTTTAAAATTGCATGAACCATGCATACATTTTCAAAACTGGAGTCCATATAGGGGGTAATCTGGGAGTAATAGGGAGTAATCTGTATAGGTAGCAATCTGTATAGGGAGTAACCTGTATAGGGAGTAATATGTATAGGGAGTAATTTGTATAGGGAGTAATCTATATAGGGTTAACTGTTTAGGGAGTAATCTATATAGGGGTAAACTGTATAGGGAGTAATCTGTATAGGGAGTAACCTGTATAGGGAGCAATCTGTATAGGGAGTAATCTGTATAGGGAAAAATTTGTATAGGGAGTAATCTGTATAGGGGGTAATCTGTATAGGAGGTAACCTGTATAGGGGTAATCTGTATAGGGAGTAATCTGTATAGGGGTAGTCTGTATAGGAAGTAATCTGTATAGGGAGTAATCTGTACAGGGAGTAACATAGGGGATCCTCAGAGGTAATTCAATTAAGTTAGGAATGCATCTTTTCTTCTTCGGGGAGAACATTAAAAAAGAAACTATGTCTAAAACAAAAAGTTGTTTTGGAATATGTTTCCAGCATAACACCCCCCCCCCAAGCACATCAATGAGAATTACATGAAGATGGATGATTGCTAGCATGAAGATGGATGATTGCTAACATGAAGATGAGTGATTTCTAGCATGAAGATTGATTATTATGAAGATGGATGATTGCTAACATGATGGATGATTGCTAATATGAAGATTGATGATTGCTAGCATGAGGATGGATGATTGCTAACATGAAGATGGATGATTGCTAGCATGAGAATGGATGATTGCTAGTATGAAGATGGTTGATTGCTAATATGAAGATGGATGATTGCTAGCATGTAGATTGATTATTGCTAACATGAAGATTGATGATTGTTAGCATGAGGATGGATGATTGCTAACATGAAGATGGATGATTTCTAACATGAAGATGAGTGATTTCTAGCATGAAGATGGATGATTGCTAGCATGAAGATGGAAGATTGTTAACATGATGGATGATTGCTAGCATGAGCATGGATGATTGCTAACATGAAGATGGATGATTTCTAACATGAGGATGAGTGATTTCTAGCATGAAGATGGATGATTGCTAACATGATGGATGATTGCTAGCACGAGGATGGATGATTGCTAACATGAAGATGGATGATTTCTAACATGAAGATGAGTGATTTCTAGCATGAAGATGGATGATTGCTAGCATGAAGATGGATGACTGCTAACATGATGGATGATTGCTAGCACGAGGATGGATGATTGCTAACATGAAGATGGATGATTTCTAACATGAAGATGAGTGATTTCTAGCATGAAGATGGATGATTGCTAACATGAAGATGAGTGATTTCTAGCTTAAAGATGGATGATTGCTAGCATGAAGATGGATGATTGCTAACATGATGGATGATTGCTAGCATGAGGATGGATGATTGCTAACATGAAGATGGATGATTTCTAACATGAAGATGAGTGATTTCTAGCAGGAAGATGGATGATTGCTAGCATGATGGATGATTGCTAGCATGAAGATGGATGACTGATAGCATGAGGATGGATGATTGCTAGTATGAAGATGGATGATTGCTAGCAGGAGGATGGATGATTGCTAGCATGAAGATTGATTATTGCTAACATGAAGATTGATGATTGCTAGCATGAGGATGGATGATTGCTAACATGAAGATGGATGATTGCTAGCATGAAGATGGATGATTGCTAACATGAAGATGGATGATTTCTAACATGAAGATTGATGATTGCTAGCATGAGGATGGATGATTGCTAGCATGAAGATGGATAATTGCTAGCATGAGGATGGATGATTGCTAGCATGAAGATTGATTATTGCTAACATGAAGATTGATGAATGCTAGCATGAGCATGGCTGATTGCTAACATATAGACATATGATTGCTAGCATAAAGTTGAAATATTGCTAACATAACATAATAAGGAAAGGAGGTGAGCAGTGATGATGCATAGAAGTAATGTAATTCATACAGGTCCAATTTCTAATTTAGGTATGAAAGGATTCCCAGTTAAAGCACAACAAATCTGCAGATATACTTTATACATTGGTTGAAGATGAATGTTTCCTTCCATTATCCAGTGTCCTTTATATGGAGGTGTCTACAGTATAAGAGTTTCCAAAGAGGAAAACATTAATGTAATCTTCATTCTTTACCCAGCATGAAGCAAATGAAAACTAAACTGTCATTCACTGAATTTATATATTCCATAAAATACCAATTTTACAGTTTTAAGTATGGAGTGATGAACTCTATGAATCAATTACAGACAGCAATCTGGAGAGCATACACCTCTTAGCTATTGCCTGAGTTTTTATTCTAATCCAATCAGAAGTCTGTCACAGTGACCTTGACCTGTGATTTTTAAACTTGGCATGACATGTTTCTTTCTTATCCCAAGCATAAGTCATTTACAAGCTATCTATATCTGGTGAAGAACTTAAGTCATTGGGCAGAAACCATTTGTTTTCAGTGACAATGACATTGACCTTTGATCTTTACATGCAAGAATCAATGCTCTAAATGCATGCTATCCACAACATTTGGTAACTGTATCTAACATCAGGAATTTAGGTGGAATTTGTTCTTTCAGTCAGTCAGTTTGACCTTAGATATTTTGACCCCAAATTAAATAGGGGTCATCTTTAACCCAAGTACAAGCCAACCACCAGTTTGGTAACTGGAGATATGGAGAAGCTAATTTGAGAAATTAAATCAGTAACAGACATAACACATAATACAATCACCTTATGGAGGGCATGTAAAAAAAAATGAAATACACAGCAAGATTTTCACATTTGTGTGCTGTAAAAGCAATGAATCTTTTGTACCTAAATGAAGAGGGCATTGTACTATTTTCATCTGAGCCTTTCCCTTTAATGATAAAAACAGTAGGGTATTTAGACTTACATTAGTTATGTGACACTACCCAAGAAATCAAACTAAACTACAGATAAGAAATTAATGTTTACCATCTGCAAATTCAGTTATGCCCAGATTTCTAAAGAGGTGGAACAGTTCTTGCAATTCAACAGAACACAGGAGCATGTATACCTGTCTTTCAGTTCTAAGCCTCAACAATGTTAAGGTGTGGTTTTAATTTCTTAATTGTAAAACCTCCTACCATTTGATCCAAAAAGAAAAGAAAAGAAATCAATATATATATATATATATATATATATATATATATATATATATATATATATATATATATATATATATATATATATATATAGAGAGAGAGAGAGAGAGAGAGAGAGAGAGAGAGAGATAGAGAGAGAGAGAGAGAGAGAGAGAGAGAGAGAGAGAGAGAGAGAGAGAGAGAGAGAGAGAGAGAGAGAGAGAGACATTAGGTCTCAACATGCATATTTTGTAAGAAGGTGCATACTGAAAGTACATAAATCTTGATAATTCACTTACATTAAAACCACACAGTACTCAACTTCAAAGAAATACACAAGTATTTTTAAATCCATTTTATAACATGTAATAGCCAGATTAAAAGTTAAAAAAATTACATACACATCAAACTGCTTCATGGCGATGCCTTCAAATACAAACAATCAACCAAATTAATCACATCAGTTGAATGCACCTAAGAGTATAGGCACCTAAGCCTCCAGCTTTTCATTGGTAAATAACAGCTGAATATTCACCTGTTTCTTGCCAGCTATATGATCCTTCAGTACCTATAGAAAAGCTTATTTTAAAACCCTCATAATCTCTGTATATACTTAGCAATCATACTGGGATATGTACAGGAAGAGAATAAATGCCAGCATTTGTGAACACAAACATATAGCCTAATTTCTCTAATTCCTGGCCCTTTTATTCTGATGCAGTTCATAAAATCAGTCTGAGTATTTATCAGTTTAGGACCAGGTTAAATATTTATTACCTAAGAGATTGTATTGTCAGATGTAGAAAGCCTCTAAGTTATTTTGATTACCAATCTAAGAATAGAATGTACTGATCCTCATAAAATCCTCCTAAGGTTATATAAGTATGAAAATCAAAGAAGACTGCATGTAACTAAGCAAATGTTGATTGAATTATGCACGATCTAGCAAACTCACTGATCTACCATCATAATTTGTATAACATTTAAACATGAAAATACTAAAATCCTCATGATTTACACTGGTAAAAACATAGATCATTTTGCTAATAAACAAATAATCTCATTGCATATACAACATGAGTATATATATATATATATATATATATATATATATATATATATATATATATATATATATATATATATATATATATATATATATATATATAATGAGATGAGATTGCCAATTACAGCTGAAAAATTTCTTTTCACTAAATTTTTTCTTTGTTTCTCATGCCAATAATGTGTACTCTGGCTGAACATATAACAAATGAGAACTTTCATGAAGACATTTGTTCAAATAAGTCACCTTCTTCATGGAAGAAAATAAAATACTATTTAGTAAGAATTAAACTCTTTTTCATAAAAAAAACCCCATCATTCTTCTACAGTCGTCATGAAAAACATAACTTTTCTGAAAAAAAACATTTCACTAACATCAACAGATAAGGTATATTCATTATGAAAAGAGTACTCTCTTTCATTAAAGCTCCAACTTTTTGCATGGGGCACATTGCACAAGGGCTGCTCTCCTCTACACTTCCTTAGTCAAGAAAGATGTGCCTGTAAACTTCTTACTTCTTCAGTGAAATCTGCTAGAACCTGATTGCCAAAGAGGAAGTCTTAAATGGGGATGCTGTTTGGACCAGGGATGCATGGCTTCATCAATGTATAGGAGATGTTTACTGAGGACCAGTCAGGGTGACCCTGCTTCCTGGCCAGTCTCATTGGGTCCTCAGAAACCACAAAAGGAATGAGATCTCTAGAGATGGTTTCTGTCTCCAGAGGAGCAGCCCTCAGATGGCTTTTACTGTGCTCACATAAGACTGTTAAAGTGTCAAATGCAGCATCACTGTACATGTAAAAAAGTTCTGCTGATTGGACAGGCAAAAGATATGTTGCAGTATCTTGGGCACTGTCTCCAGGAGTCACCGAAGAGTAACTGGTGATGGAATGTTGTCCTTCAGTGGATATCTGTAGCATGAGAGATTATGGTCAACAGTGCCTTTAACTCTTAGGCTTCCAGTGTCTTGATTGGGAAGTTGGCACAGTTCCCATTTATATACCCACTATTGATGACCCAGCATCTGGAGTGGTATTTTCAAGGAGTTAGTGTGAAACTTAAAGCTAGAAGCATAGTACCAGAAGTCTCAATATAGATGGAAGGAATGAAGAGAATTTCTAAGTCGTTTGAGCCTGAGGGCATGTGACACCAGTCCAAGTCAGGTGATAGTAAACTTCATTATTTGGCCAATCAAAAGATTCAATCTCTTCCTGCTCCACCACCTAGGATAACAGCTGCAAGGAGGAAATATGCTAAACTGGAGAGGGTACTACCTCATTCTGAGTCATACTCATGAAAGTCCATGACAGTCATTATCCTGCTTCACTCTTGTGAGGCAGGACTCTTTGGCCCTGTGCTACTCTGTCTGTCAGATGACTTAAGGGTAAAGGCAACCTTGTATCATTACTCCTCATGCACAGAAAGGTGATTGTTCCTTGAACACCTCTTGATCCTCCTGGGTCATTTGGATGAAGACGGTCAGCCACACTCCCTCAGTTCAATCCTCCACACTGAGAAAGAAGATGAAGTTTGTCTGTGGTCCAGAACATTTATCTCTCAAGTATAAGGCCAAAGGCCTAAAAGTCAATCAAAGCATGAAAGAGAAGGACCAATCACTCCAACTCATTTTCTGACCTCTCCGAACATTGGGCTTGAGTAGGAATTTAGGAAGGGGAATGCCAATCTAATCCACTTACCTCATTGGTGCTCAATAGTCAACACCATGCTTCTACTTGGATTCATTAGTAGTATTGACCCATTTATCAAGAGGGCTCCCATGGTAAATATTAAAAGATTGGGGCCCCATGCATGTTGACTAGTGACCTCTGGTTCTGAAGAATTAGATTGTAGGTGACTCAATCCTATCACTCAAAACTAGTTTGAGGAGCTGAGAGGTTGCTACTCATCTCTCAAGGGGATAGGGAGGCATGAATAACTATGACTGCTTATTTCCTCCCTTCAAGGAGCACATTTGGCCTCATGCATCTCCAAATACACAGATCACACCCAAATCATGAGTTGTTGCTTTCATCTTTTCTGTAGATTGTTACTCAAACGTTGCAGTGGTACTTTTGAAGAAAAAACACACATGTATTTCGCCTTTACTCTTTCTTGTCAATTATATTTGTTGATCTGGAAGCAGTGTTCTGTGAATGTGCCATTTGACAACTGTTTGTGTTAGCACAAAGGTATAGAAATGAACATAGGCACATGCTATTGATTAGGTGTTAACTGGAGTCACCATTTTCAGGAATTTAGCAAGATATTGATGGATTTAACTCAGGCCTTATTGTACAATTGCTGTCTTCAGGAATTTAGTAAGATATTGAGGCCTGATTGCACAATCACTGTCTTCAGGAATTTAGCAAGATATTGATGGATTTAACTCAGGCATTGTACAATCACTGTCTTCAGGAATTTATCAAGATTTGAATGGATTTAACTCAGGTCTGATTGCACAATCAGTGTCTTCAGGAATTTATCAAGATATTAATAGATTTAACTCAGGGCAGTTTGTACAATCTGCACTGTTTTCAGGAATTTAGGAAGATATTGATGGATTTAACTCAGGCCTAATTGTACAATCACTGTCTTCAGGAATTTGGTAAGATATTGATGGATTTAACTCAGGCCTGATTGTACAATCACTGTTTTCAAGAATTTAGTATGATATTGATGGATTTAACTCAGGCCTAATTGTACAATCACTGTTTTCAGGAATTTAGTAAGATTTTGATGGATTTAACTCAGGTCTGATTGTACAATCACTATCTTCAGGAATTTAGTAAGATGTTGATGTATTTAACTCAGGCATTGTACAATCACTGTCTTCAGGAATTTAGTAAGATATTCTTGGATTTAGTTCAAGCCTGATTGTATAATCACTGTCTTCAGGAATTTAGTAAGATATTGTTGGATTTAGTTCAAGCCTGATTGTACAATCATTGTCTTCAGGAATTTAGTAAGATATTGTTGGATTTAGTTCATGCTTGATTGTACAATCTTCAGGCATGAGCAACATTATGTTGCACTCATTTTTTTTCCCTGGTCTCTTCTTCCTACAAAAAGATTTCCAAGTTTCTTATGAATATGCCTAAACCTGTCAAACCAATTACAGCAAGCATGAGTGGAATTGTCTTACTGTGTTGACCCAACATGACTCTTCATGCTGTATCCATGTTTCTTCTTCAAACTATCACTTTATCCACTTGACAAGCAAGTCCATATTCTCCCACTAAACCAAAACTTTTAGAAAGACCAGATCACTAAATTTGACAATATCTTACATTATTTGCATCCCTTTCTGCTTTCAGAAATGGTTTCAGTGGTCAAACTTGCCCTACACCAAAACAAATATGCTGCAGCTATTTTTATGGATTTATAACAAAATTCAACTGTTTATGTCAACAACTCCTCCTCCAGAAACTGGCAAGCATATTTAATTTTTGATTTGCCAGTAAATACTATAGCATATGGACTTTACAATTCGGCAGCAAATACCTAAGCATATGGAATATTTACTGCCAATTTGGCAGTAAAATAGCATATGGACTTTCCAATTTGGCAGTAAATAGCATATGGACTTTCCAATTTGGCAGTAAATAGCATATGGACTTTCCAATTTGGCAGTAAATAGCATATGGACTTTCCAATTTGGCAGTAAATAGCATATGGACTTTCCAATTTGGTAGTAAATAGCATATGGATTTTCCAATTTGGCAGTAAATAGCATATGGACTTTCCAATTTGGCAGTAAATAGCATATGGACTTTCCAATTTGGCAGTAAATACTATTGCATATTTCCTTTCAAACATAAGAAAATTTGTAAAAATAGGAAACCCAACTAGTCCATGGGAAACCTGGACCATATAACTCAGGAACCAATTCTTGGACATGTACTTTATCATATTTTTAATAATGGCATCTCTTTTCATATATGATTCTGATCTCTATAGCTATGCTAATGACAAAATACTTACTAATGCTAACCATGACTTTAATATTATGAAATCTACTTTAGCAATGGAGTGTAGTATTTTAATTAGGCACTTTACCAACAACAAAATGAAAGCAATACCTGATACGATTCAAGATATTACCTTTGGAAAAAAATGAACAACTTGAGACTTTCTCCTTCAGTGAGGCTAATATATCTTGCAAACAAGTTGATAAACAAAATTTTCGGAGTCACTTTGGACTTCATGTTAAACTTTAATCACTGAGATTTGTTTTCAGTGGTTTCAAGATATCTTACTCAAAACTCTTGGCTCTGGCAAATGTATCCACTCTCCACATCTAAAGGATGAAGACCATGGCATTTGAAGCATCCAAAATTTGAAACAGATGTCCAATAAGCTGAAATGATCTGGTATTTTTAAAAAATTCTTTTACTCACTGTGGAGACCCCTTAAGTAAGTGCATCCTGGTATGGGATACAAACATTTAGGCATGCAGCAATAAAATTATGGAATTCTCTCTGAAATAATGTATAAAAACACCATTGGATTTTAACAATTTTATATCCATACTGAAGACCTATATAAATGCTCCATATGTTAATAAAAAATAAATAATGCTGGCTTGTGTTGCTTTCACATGGTTATAGATGGATTTTATATTGTGTTGTGTGCTTAATATATTTTGCAGAGTCTGTCTTTGCATATTAAAATCAGTATGTATGTAAATGGTATCTTAAGAATGTATTGGATGGTCATTATTTTGACATAATGTTTTGACACTGCATGTAAGCATAGAGGATATTCAATACATGTAAACTGATGTCTCAAAAATTATAAATTGGATTTGTGGGTGAAGGGGTAGATGGAATATTTTAAGTGTGTATTTGCCAGCCATTATGCATACATATTTTAGAACTTTAAAAATATATTAACATTTTAAAAAGGAAAAACTCATGATTATTGTATGACTGATTGTTTGATTAGTTATTTTCATATTGTTTACAGTTGGTAAAATAGATCCAATGAGCTAATGACTGCTTATTATAATATGCAATGCAACTCTGACTTTTAAAAACAAATTGTCTAAGTCTAATTGTAAATTTATTTACAAAAAGGGCATTTTCATCGATGTATAGGAGATTTTTACATCACATTGCTGAGGACTTATTTTTTATCCATACTTATGAAAAACAAAGAAATCTTGTCACAGGCAACCATGAGTTATAAGGTAGTGTAATGGATTTTCACTCATGACTTGCATGTATGTAATTCTAGTGATAAAGCATTAGTTTTTTAGTGTTTATTTGCAATGGATATAGATATGCTAACCTAAAAAGGGAATCAACGTCAATATTACAGATACATAAGTACTGTGAGTACTGCACATCACCTTGATTTATAAAGTCTCTCATCACTAATTAACCAAACAATGTCTTCTTCAGATCTAATATCCATAATATTCAGTCCACAGATGAATAGGTAGGCCAAGAGAGATTATAATTTTCATGTATCAATGAGAGTTGTAAGCAACACACTGCCTCTTTCCCCATAGTAGCCTAGTGGTCAGAGCATCTGCCTTAGATGCAGGAGGTCAAAGGTTTAATCCCCAGCTGAGATATATCCAAGACTTATAAAAATGGTATAAGCAAGGTAAGTGACCTGTGGTGTCAGAATAATTTGACTGGGTGGGACATATTGCTACATGTCTGCAGCATGATGCCCAGTACTAGACATCACTATAAACTGCCACACTGCAGACATCATAGCAACATGACTGAATTTTTTTTAAAGCTACATTAAATATCCAAAACTTAAAACAAAAATATGTCATTTTACCAAAATGTTAATAATTTGAGCCTATTTATGATCAGCAATACAATCTCTAGAGTATTAGGAAACTCAGCCAATCATATTCAAGATCAACTCTATATCGGAGTCCTGTGTATATTCAAACTCATCACAATTTTTTATCACATGGTTTATATTTCAACTTTGATCAAAATCAGATTTCAAGAAAAGAAGCTCATCCAATCAGATACATGATAATGATATTATTACATGGATTTCCTGCTCATCCAATCAGGTACAAGATAATGATATTATTTCATGCTCATCCAATCAGATACAAAATAATGATATTATTACATGGATTTCCTGCTCATCCAATCAGATACATGATAATGATATTATTACATGGATTTCCTGCTCATCCAATCAGATACATGAAATTGATAGTATTACATGGATTTCCTGCTCATCCAATCCGATACAAGATAATGATATTATTTCATGGATTTCCTGCTCATCCAATCAGATACAAGATAATGATATTATTACATGGATTTCCTGCTCATCCAATCAAATACAAGATAATGATATTATTTCCTGTTCATCCAATCAGATACATGATAATGATATTATTACATGGATTTCCTGCTCATCCAATCAGATACAAGATAATGATATTATTACATGGTTTTCCTGCTCATCCAATCAGATACAAGATAATGATAGTATTTCCTGCTCATCCAATCAGATACAAGATAATGATATTATTACATGAATTTCCTGCTCATCCAATCATATACATGATAGTGCTATTATTAGATGGATTTCCTGCTCATCCAATTAGATACAAGATAATGATATTATTACATGGATTTCCTGCTCATCCAATCAAATACAAGATAATGATATTATTTCCTGCTCATCCAATAAGATACAAGATAATGATATTATTATATGGATTTCCTGCTCATCCAATCAGATACATGATAATGATATTATTACATGGATTTCCTGCTCATCCAATCAGATACAAGATAATGATATTATTACATGGATTTCCTGCTCATCCAATCTGATACAAAATAATGATATTATTACATGGATTTCCTGCTCATCCAATCAGATACATGATAATGATATTATTACATGGATTTCCTGCTCATCCAATCAGATACAAGATAATGATATTATTACATGGATTTCCTGCTCATCCAATCAGATACAAGATAATGATATTATTACATGGATTTCCTGCTCATCCAATCAGATACAAGATAATGATATTATTACATGGATTTCCTGCTCATCCAATCAAATACATGATAATGATATTATTTCCTGCTCATCCAATCAGATACATGATAATGATATTATTACATGGATTTCCTGCTCATCCAATCAGATACATGAAATTGATAGTATTACATGGATTTCCTGCTCATCCAATCAAATACATGATAATGATATTATTTCCTGCTCATCCAATCAGATACATGATAATGATATTATTACATGGATTTCCTGCTCATCCAATCAGATACATGATGATGATATTATTACATGGATTTCCTGCTCATCCAATCAGATACATGATAATGCTATTATTACATGGATTTCCTGCTCATCCAATCAGATACATGATAATGATATTATTACATGGATTTCCTGCTCATCCAATCAGATACATGATAATGCTATTATTACATGGATTTACTGCTCATCCAATCAGATACATGATAATGATATTATTACATGGATTTCCTGCTCATCCAATCAGATACATGATAATGCTATTATTACATGGATTTACTGCTCATCCAATCAGATACATGATAATGATATTATTACATGGATTTCCTGCTCATCCAATCAGATACATGATAATGCTATTATTACATGGATTTACTGCTCATTATGGAACTAATCAAGATCTGGAAGATGTAATAGCACCTATCTGATGTAACTGCACTAAGGGGAACTAATCACAAGCAAAAAGAGTTTTTCTTTTCCACATTTAATGTAACCCAACTGCTTCCAGATATTATGCTGACTTTCCTGTGTACTATGTTTGACCTGGCTTATAAACAATCATAGGGGACTTCAGAGATAGCATTCGCTAAAGACCTTTTCAAGAGCTAAATGATGAATTTTGAAAATATATACATCAAGCACAACAAGAGAAAAGATAATCTAATTATAGTTGCACTTTCACATGTATAGAAGTATTATATTACATGATGTATGTTTATTGTCATTCAAAAGACTTCATCTTGTGTAATAGTAATCACTGAATATTTGAAAAAGGAGGTCGATACAATACAGCTTGCTTTTAAATATTAATGTAAAACAAGGCCTTATTGTATAGACCTTAATATATTTTTCTTTATAAGAGGATGTGTTATATATATATATATATATATATATATATATATATATATATATATATATATATATATATATATATATATATTGTATTTGTTGGTTTTCTTAATGACTGTGTGTTATGATATGTTATGTATATCTGTATTTTGTAATTGATCTTATTCAAAATCATGATATATCTGACAAGTGACATTTATTTTGTAAGCAACATCATCTGAAGCTGATATTTATGAATGTGGATTTCATATTCAGATTATTATTAGTAATAAACATGTCTATCATCTTCATTCTGTCCTTAAAAAATTCTAGAATGGAAAATTCCTTTAAGTGACAGTATTTTCTGAAAGTGATAATTGTAACCGAGGTAGAGTGGAGAGGTGCATAATTTTTTTATACCTAGGAATTGCTCATTCTTCGCTTAACATCTGAAACAAAATGATTCTTATTATTGAGTTTAGTTTTTTATTTGAGTTTCAAATTATCCACTTTGGTACAATATATAACCACAATGTCAGTCTATTTATGTGTTTAAAATATATACCCACTATGGCAGTCTATTTATGTGCCATTTATGTATTTACAATATATACCCACTATGGCAGTCCATTTATGTATTTACAATATATACCCACTATGGCAGTCTATTTATGTATTTACAATATATACCCACTATGGCAGTCTATTTATGTATTGACAATATATACCCACTATGGCAGTCTATTTATGTGTTTATAATATATACCCACTATGGCAGTCTATTTATGTATTTACAATATATACCCACTATGGCAGTCTATTTATGTGTTTATAATATATACCCGCAGTCCATTTATATATTTACAATATATACCCACTTTGGCAGTCCATTTATGTATTTACAATATATACCCACTATGGCAGTTTATTTATGTGTTTACAATATATACCCACTATGGTAGTCTATTTATGTGTTTACAATATATACCCACTATTGCAGTTCATTTATGTATTTACAATATATACCCACTATGGCAGTCCATTTATGTATTTACAATATATACCTACTATGGCAGCCTATTTATGTGTTTACAATATATACCCACTATGGCAGTCCATTTATGTATTTACAATATATACCCACTATGGCAGTCTATTTATGTGTTTATAATATATACCCACTATGGCAGTCTATTTATGTATTTACAATATATACCCACTATGGCAGTCCATTTATGTATTTACAATATATACACACTATGGCAGTCTATTTATGTGCCATTTATGTATTAACAATATATACCCACTATGGCAGACTATTTATGTGTTTACAATATATACCTTTATGTGTTTACAATATATACCCAATATGGCAGTCAATTTATGTATTTACAATATATACCCACTATGGCAGTCTATTTATGTGATTACTATATATACCCACTATGGCAGTCTATTTAGATATTTACAATATATACCTACTATGGCAGTCCATTTATGTGTTTACTATATATACCCACTATGGCAGTCCATTTATGTATTTACAATATATACCCACTATGGCAGTCAATTTATGTATTTACAATATAAACCCACTATGGCAGTCTATTTATGTGTTTACAATATATACCCACTAAAGCAGTCCATTTATGTATTTACAATATATACCCACTATGGCAGTCCATTTATGTGTTTATAATATATACCCACTATAGCAGTCTATTTATGTATTTACAATATATACCCACTATGGCAGTCCATTTATATATTTAAAATATATACCCACTATGGCAGTCTATTTATGTGTTTATAATATATACCCACTATGGCAGTCCATTTATGTATTTACAATATATACCCACTATGGCAGTCTATCTATGTGTTTACAATATATACCCACTATGGCAGTCCATTTATGTATTTACAATTTATACCCACTATGGCAGTCTATTTATGTGTTTATAATATATACCCACTATGGAAGTCTATTTATGTATTTACAATATACCCACTATGGCAGTCCATTTATGTATTTACAACATATACCCACTATAGCAGTCTATTTATGTTTTTATAATATATACCCACTATGGCAGTCTATTTATGTATTTACAATATATACCCACTATGGCAGTCCATTTATGTATTTACAATATATACACACTATGGCAGTCTATTTATGTGTTTATAATATATACCCACTATGGCAGTCTATTTATGTGTTTACTATATATACCCACTATGGCAGTCTATTTATGTATTTACATAATATACCCACTATGGCAGTCCATTTATGTTTTTACAATATATACCCACTATGGCAGTCTATTTATGTGTTTACAATATATACCCACTATGGCAGTCCATTTATATATTTAAAATATATACCCACTATGGCAGTCTATTTATGTGTTTATAATATATACCCACTATGGCAGTCCATTGATGTATTTACAATATATACCCACTATGGCAGTCTATCTATGTGTTTACAATATATACCCACTATGGCAGTCCATTTATGTATTTACAACATATACCCACTATAGCAGTCTATTTATGTTTTTATAATATATACCCACTATGGCAGTCTATTTATGTATTTACAATATATACCCACTATGGCAGTCCATTTATGTATTTACAATATATACACACTATGGCAGTCTATTTATGTGTTTATAATATATACCCACTATGGCAATCTATTTATGTGTTTACTATATATACCCACTATGGCAGTCTATTTATGTATTTACATAATATACCCACTATGGCAGTCCATTTATGTATTTACAATATATACCCACTATGGCAGTCTATTTATGTGTTTACAATATATACCCACTATGGCAGTCCATTTATATATTTAAAATATATACCCACTATGGCAGTCTATTTATGTGTTTATAATATATACCCACTATGGCAGTCCATTTATGTATTTACAATATATACCCACTATGGCAGTCTATTTATGTGTTTATAATATATACCCACTATGGCAGTCTATTTATGTGTCTATAATATATACCCACTATGGCAATCTATTTATGTATTTACAATATATACCCACTATGGCAGTCCAATTCTGTATTTACAATATATAACCACTATAGCTGTCTATTTATGTATTTACATAATATACCCACTATGGCAGTCCATTTATGTATTTACAATATATACCCACTATGGCAGTCTATTTATGTGTTTACAATATATACCCACTATGGCAGTCCATTTATGTATTTACAACATATACCCACTATAGCAGTCTATTTATGTTTTTATAATATATACCCACTATGGCAGTCTATTTATGTATTTACAATATATACCCACTATGGCAGTCCATTTATGTATTTACAATTTATACACACTATGGCAGTCTATTTATGTGTTTATAATATATACCCACTATGGCAGTCTATTTATGTGTTTACTATATATACCCACTATGGCAGTCTATTTATGTATTTACATAATATACCCACTATGGCAGTCCATTTATGTATTTACAATATATACCCACTATGGCAGTCTATTTATGTGTTTACAATATATACCCACTATGGCAGTCCATTTATGTATTTACAACATATACCCACTATGGCAGTCTATTTATGTGTTTATAATATATACCCACTATGGCAGTCTATTTATGTATTTACAAAATATACCCACTATGGCAGTCCATTTATGTATTTACAATATATACCCACTATGGCAGTCTATTTATGTGTTTACAATATATACCCACCATGGCAGTCTATTTATGTATTTACAATATATCCCCACTATGGGAGTCCATTTATGTATTTGCAATATATACCCACTATGTCTATCCATTTATGTATTTACAATATATACCCACTATGGCAGTCTATTTATGTGTTTACAATATATACCCACTATGGCAGTCCATTTATGTGTTTATAATATATACCCACTATGGCAGTCTATTTATGTGTTTATAATATATACCCACTATGGCAGTCTATTTATGTATTTACAATATATACCCACTATGGCAGTCCATTTTTGTATTTACAATATATACCCACAATGGAAGTCTATTTATGTGTTTACAATATATACCCACTATGGCAGTCTATTTATGTGTTTACTATATATACCCACTATGGCAGTCTATTAATGTATTTACAATATATACCCACTATGGCAGTCCATTTATGTATTTACACTTTATACCCACTATGGCTGTCTATTTATGTGTTTATAATATATACCCACTATGGTAGTCTATTTATGTGTTTATAATATAATCCCACTATGGTAGTCTATTTATGTGTTTATAATATATACCCACTATGGCAGTCCATTTATGTATTTACACTTTATACCCACTATGGCTGTCTATTTATGTGTTTATAATATATACCCACTATGGTAGTCTATTTATGTGTTTATAATATATACCCACTATGGCAGTCTATTTATGTATTTACAATATATAGCCACTATGGCAGTCCATTTATGTATTTACAATATATACCCACTATGGCAGTCTATTTATGTGTTTATAATATATACCCACTATGGCAGTCTATTTATGTGTTTACTATATATACCCACTATGGCAGTCCATTTATGTATTTACAATATATACCCACTATGGCTGTCCTTTATGTATTTAAAATATATACCCACTATGGCAGTCTATTTATGTGTTTACAATATATACCCACTATTGCAGTCTATTTATGTGTCTATAATATATACCCACTATGGCAGTCTATTTATGTGTTTACTATATATACCCACTATGGCAGTCCATTTATGTATTTACAATATATACCCACTATGGCAGTCCATTTATGTATTTACAATATATACCCACAATGGCAGTTCATTTATGCATTTAAAATATATACCCACTATGGCAGTCTATTTATGTGTTTATAATATATACTCACTATGGAAGTCTATTTATGTATTTACAATATATACCCACTATGGCAGTCTATTTTTGTGTTTATAATATATACCCACTATGGCAGTATATTTATGTGTTTATAATATATACCCACTATAGAAGTCTATTTATGTATTTACAATATATACCCACTATGGCAGTCCATTTATGTATTTACAATATATACCCACTATGGCAGTCTATTTATATGTTTATAATATATACCCACTATGGCAGTCTATTTATGTGTTTACTATATATATACCCACTATGGCAGCCTATTTATGTATTTACAATATATACCCACTATGGCAGTCCATTTATGTATCTACAATATATACCCACTATAGCAGTCTATTTATGTGTTTAAAATATATACCCACTATAGCAGTCCATTTATGTATTTACTATATATACCCACTATGGCAGTCTATTTATGTGTTTATAATATATACCCACTATGGCAGTCTATTTATGCATTTACAATATATATCCACTATGGCAGTCCATTTATGTATTTACAATATATACCCACTATGGCAGTCTATGTATGTGTTTACAATATATACCCAATATGGCAGTCCATTTATATATTTCATTTATGTGTTTACAATATATACCCACTATGGCAGTCCATTTATGTGCCATTTATGTATTCACAATATATACCCACTATGGCAGTCTATTTATGTGTTTACAATAGATACCCACTATGGCAGTCCATTTATGTATTTACAATATATACCCACTATGGCAGTCTATTTATGTATTTACAATATATACCCACTATGTCAGTCCATTTATGTATTTACAATATATACCCACTATGGCAGTCCATTTATGTGTTTACTATATATACCCACTATGGCAGTCCATTTATGTATTTACAATATATACCCATATGGCAGTCCATTTATGTATTTACATAATATACCCACTATGGCAGTCTATTTATGTGTTTACAATATATACCCACTATGGCAGTCCATTTATGTGCCATTTATTTATTTACAATATATACCCACTATGGCAGTCTATTTATGTGTTTACAATATATACCCACTATGGCAGTCCATTTATGTATTTACTATATATAGTACTATGGCAGTCTATTTATGTATTTACAATATATACCCACTATGGCAGTCCATTTATGTATTTACAATATATACCCACTATGGCAGTCCATTTATGTGCCATTTATGTATTTACAATATATACCCACTATGGCAGTCCATTTATGTGTTTACTATATATACCCACTATGGCAGTCCATTTATTTACAATATATACCCATATGGCAGTCCATTTATGTATTTACATTATATACCCACTATGGCAGTCTATTTATGTGTTTACAATATATACCCACTATGGCAGTCCATTTATGTGTTTACTATATATACCCACTATGTCAGTCCATTTATGTTGTTTACAATATATACCCACTATGGTAGATAGCAGTCCATTTATGTGTTACAAGCAGATTTATGTGTCACTTTAGTGGTAAGACACATGCATCTTGAATCTTCTTATTACTCCTCAAATGCTCTTGACATCTGGATATGTACCTTTACTGACACCCTGAACACTCATGCTCCTATTAATTTCAGGAAAGTCAGCAGCAAAACCAACCAAATTGGATTAGTGAATGTTTTTGTTATAGGAATAAATATAGTTATTTCACTTAGTATGGTATTTATATAAATTTTAGAAGAGAAGGTACAGTTGTATATAAATTTTCTAAATTTTTTTTGAAAAAATTTACTATTTATATGCCAATGATAGAGGACTGTTAAATGTAGGGTTTATGATTCAGGTTATATGTGTTGTCTTTTTTTTCAAGCCACTCAAGGGCAATGCTTCAGGCCAGTGGTCCCCAACCCCAGGTCCATGGACCGGTACTGGTCTGTGGATCAAATGGTACCAGGCTGCCCAAGGTACATTAAATTATTTCCATTTTATTTACTGTTGTGTATTTCTCTTGGGTTTATATTCACTTTATATTCATTTATATTTATATTTATTTATATTCATTTTTGGTGTAACTGTATTTTATTTTGAAGGCATGTTTGAATAGAATTAAATTAAAATTATTAAATCAGAACAATCTAAATCATAAACAATCAAGGTCCCCCCCCTCAGCGGGTCATGGTTAAATTAGCAAACGTTGACCAGTCTGCGGTGACTAAAAGGTTGGGGACCACTGCTTTAGGCCACAATGCTAGCTGAGGCAGTTTGAAACAAAGAAGTCCTTATAGGGACAGAAAGTGTGTTTTTAGATTTTTTAAAAAACAATGACAGCAGGTTTCCCTTAAGACATTTAAAATTAGTGACCAGCTGTTGGGAAGTTAGAATCTCTTGTAATTGAAATAAAGTGCATAAAATAGAGTTGGGTAGTTAGTTTAGTTTGGAATTTATCAGCTTAAAAGAATAAAGTAACAAGCATTTTCCTACTTAATCTAATATTTTTGGAAATTTTAAAATACAGTATAAGTGGCAAAAGTGTATGAGTGGAGAGTGGATGTCACATGCTTCCTATGATATTAACTCTAATACCAGAGAAAGGTGGATAATTAAAATTTAAATAGCTCCAAGCCCCTAGTCAGCAATTATTTAGGTATACCAATAACACAAGGTGAAAACTATAGCAGTTTAATAAATTTTGCAAAATGTATTCAATAATTTCATCAACAAATTTCTCAATCATATTTTTTTTTAACAAATACCTATTCTCAGTTGCCAATTACTATTTCATTATATGAAATTCATGGTCTTTGGTGAAAGTGTTTTTTTTTTTCAGTGTTATTTATGTTACTCATCTGTCAATCTGTCAATCCCTGTCTGTCTCTTCCTTCTCTTTGAATGAGATGAAGAAATGATATTCAGTCTATAATGTCAGACTGACATTATGTCTGACCTCCAGTTACTAATAGTAAATTCACCTTGGATTGTAGTCTTGTTTCTCCATCAGAAAAGTGAAAGCAATGTGATAATAACAGGTACTTGGTATATATGAAATATAGGAAAATAATTAACCAAAAATTTTTGTAACAGCCACTAACATGTTCATCTAGCTGTTTACTACATGGACACATTCTGACCTTGCTGTTTATGCATATTAAGAAACTAGAGTAGTATGTGTTCAATATTTAGCACACACCACCCTTACACACCAACAACACAGTATGCACTGTTGTTCTTTGTATGGTTCTTCAAAATATTAAATGCTTAAATTTCATCATCATTTAAAAAAGTTACAATCTTTCATGTTTTTTCTTTCTTCCTTTCTTTTATTGTAATGACACCAGTCAATATAAAATCATGCATTTCAAGAAACAGTATTAACATGGAGAGAGAGAGAGAGAGAGAGAGAGAGAGAGAGAGAGAGAGAGAGAGAGAGAGAGAGAGAGAGAGAGAGAGAGAGAGAGAGAGAGAGCTTGGCATGTTGCCCATTCTGTATCCATGATACACTATCTAATTTATTGTTATTGATAGTCAATAAATAATGGTTCTGCCAACCTAAACTAAATAAAAATATCTATATGAAGAACGGAAATGTTTTGAAATACTTGCATAATTAAATTTCTAATGATTTTGTTTGCTTTGGCATGTCTTTCTATGTTTTATATTATTACAGAAATTTAACCTCACATGTTTGGCATTAGTGACAGCTTGACAAAAGTAAATTCCATTTTACCACATGAAGATTCATTAATCAAATCAAGCTATCATCCAATTTAAGTCTGTGTTGATTGGTCACTTCAAAGGTTATAATAGGCAAGCTAGCATTCTGTAAAGTTGAATAACTCTTTATAAGGCTAATGATTCCATAAAAAATGTGTTAATTAGATTGACAGCTGAGAATAAGGACTGAGAGCAGATTGTGCCCATCAACATCTAGCAATTACATCACAATGTATTCTCACAAAATCACATCATATTGTAATCCTAAATGTAACTGCCTTTCAAAGAATGATTATGTAATATGATAAAGGATTAATCCAGCTTATAATAAATGAAATAACATCCCAGTCTCCATGCTGTGCTACTAAAGGACTCATGATATTAATGAGATGAAAGATTGGGAACCAGTTTAAAAAATTGGTGAATCAAGTATATTTTGGTTTGGCTGGCCATGGTTGATAATGTAAGTAATGTGTTTGTATGTGTGTATAATTTGGATTTTCAATGTAGCTTTAACAATTTTTTGGTCATATTGCTTTGATGCCTGTAATGTCATCCTGTAGTGTCATCCATTGGATATCATGCCACAGACATGTAGCATAATGTCCCATCCAATCACATTATCCTGACACTATTAGGCTGACCAGTTCTAACACTAAACTCCTAATGCCAAGTGCTAAGCAAAGCAGCTGTTGGTACCATTTTTATAAATCTTTGGTAAAACTTGGCTGCCAAGGTGGATGCTCTAACCACTAGGCCACCGGAGTGGTCTGATAATGAAAGTGAAATTTTATGAAAAAAAAATAACTTCTATAAGTTTATCCTAGTTGTAACTGAAAAGAAAACATTGTTTTATTGAAGGAATTATATTTCCTTTACAGACATAAGTTTTGGAAAATATTACTCAAATTAGCACCTAACTCTTCAGGGCCTAATTGAAAACACATGATTTAAAACATGTAGATCGAGAAAATGCCGCAGATCATATGGTTTTCTTAATAGAACATCATGCATCAAGGATATATCTATACTGATAAACATACATTTGGGCATTCAGAAATGTAAAGTTATTGAATTTGTAATGTATCATTATATTTCCATAGGTTTACTTTGAGAGATGAATCTGTAACACAAGTCAAATACCAGCAGCCACAAACACAATGAATTAACAACAGCAGTGATAAAAAAATGCTCTAATATTTAAAAATTCTTGAAAATTTTCAATCTACATTACTAAAAAATCTTTTAAACAGAAGCACTTAACAATATTTTTGTCAGATAAATCATAGCCTTTATTTATAATTTCCAATCCCTTCCAGGCCAGGCTACATCCATGTGTCCTTGGAAGTGTAGCTGAACTCAGCCAATAATGTGGTAAAAGTGATATTAAAATATAAAGTTACAAAAAGAATGAAAATATATAGAGGGATTATTGGAAGCTGGATGAAAGTTGTTACAATAAGACTAACCCAATCATTTGCAAGAGTGGCAAGTTTTGAACTATTCTTCATGCAGAAGTTAAAGATAAGGTAATGTATAATTATTTAATTATTGTTTTTTTTATTGTTTCTTTCAATAAAATGCATAAAAATTTAAATAAGATATTTTGTACATCCTAACATTTATATATGTCAGGAATTTTCCAAAAGCAGATGCAAGAAGAAATTTTGTAAAAATGATTACTCATGGTGTCAAGAATGCTTAATTGAAAAGTCTCAGCAATGCTGTCAAATATATATATATATATATATATATATATATATATATATATATATATATATATATATATATATATATATGCATATATATATGCATATATATATGCATATATATATATATATATATATATATATATATATATATATATATATATATATATATATATATATATATATATATGCATTCATAATTACATAGTTAATATCAAATTGTGTGTAAATTTGAGAAAAGAAACTACTCTTTATTAGTGAATAATGTGTCAAAGGTTTTTATATTTTGGTATACAAGAGATAGATTAAGAAATATTTTGAAGTGCAGATTTTCTGTTTTAAAGTGGATGTGTGATGGATCATTTCTGCAATTCATTTAAGATTTCATAATAAATATGCAATCTACTCAATCAAGATCATTTTTCTGTTTTGCCTCAGCATTCTGTGTGACTCACATATGACATTTCTGCATTTGTACAAAAATTTGTGCATGCCCATCAGACAATCCACTTTGCAACCACTCCTCGGAGATTTCCAGTGCATATGCATTTTGTCTTTAAGAAAACAACCAATTAAAGATACTGAAGACTTTGAAATAAATTGAACAACTTAATTGAATCTTTTCATCTGTTATGTAAACACACTGCTTCTGCTTCAACAAAAAAATCAATATCCTCAATTTTAGTTTTTTTCTGGAAGATTATTTTTTCTTAATGCATAATTCTTCTTCCTTCAAACACAATATGTATGGCACAGATTATGTGCCTGATACAGTCCCTCATTTCTAATGGACTCATGCATTATGCAAAAAAAGAACCAACCCCCCCCCCACACACTAAAAACAAGCAAACAGCATCATTTCAAGTAATTCTAACCAAAGTTTCTATGCAAAAATTTGCATTAGTGTCAAGTATGGGGTGGCATGCTGTCCAGACTACCATGGATTTGCTGCTGTTGCTTGTTCCTGAACAAGGCACATTGCTGCTGATCAGCACTAAATAATAACTGATACATTCCCTGTTGTTGCTTGTTCCTGAACAAGACATATTGCTGATGATCAGCACTAAATAATAACTGATAATTCCCTGCTGTGGCTTGTTCCTGAAAAAGGCACATTGCTGCTGATCAGCACTAAATAATAACTGATACATTCCCTGCTGTGGCTTGTTCCTGGTCAGGGCACATTGCTGCTGATCAGCAATAAATAATAACTGATACATTCCCTGCTGTGGCTTGTTTCTGGGCAGGGCACATTGCTGCTGATTAGCACTGAATAATTACTGATACATTCTCTGTGCTGTGATTGTTTCCAAAGCAAGTCACATGCTGCTAATCAGCATGAAACTCTATGCTGTTTGAACATCTACCAACAAACCAAAGTATGCTGTATCAACTAATACTGTATAATGGCACTCTGTAGTCTGAACAATAATTGCTGAAAACTTTAATTTTTTTAAACATATGTACACAAGCAGTGAAGTCAAGAACTACACATTATATAACTGCCCATTTTGAATAGTCCTCTATGTAGTGGTTATAGTGTCTGCCTTGGATTCAGGAGGTTGTGGGTTCAATCCCTGGTCAAGTCATACCAAAGACTTACAAAAATGGTACTAACAGCTGCCTCACTTGAAAGCTCAGTATTAAGAGGTTAGTGCTACATGTCTGCGGCATGATTCCCCAGTGCTAGTCATCACTATAAACTGCCACACTGCAGACATTGTAGCCATATGACTGAAAAATTGTTAAAGTTACATTAAAAATCATAATCACATCACATCACATCATTTTGCATTTAGGACCAACTAGACATCATAACAATTCTTTCTAACAGTGCAATTTTTATTGGATATTTTGCAGTACATCCTGTCATGTTCAGCATGACATAAACATTGAGATTGATGTATAGGCTAGCCTCACAGCAAATAGGAGGCTGACAATAATTAACCTCTCATCTGGAGGAATGGCTGGATTTTAATCAGGACACACTAGGATAATGGTCTGACAGATATGTAGGGTCAAGAAGTGGAAATGGAAGTAGATTCAAATCTTGGGCCATTTAATATAGGTGTCATAAAATAATATTTTCCAGAATTGTTATTAATAAAGGCACACTAGAGAGAATTATTCTGATTTCAATGGGACTATTAAAAGTTTGGCATTTAGAGAAAGTTAATGCTGATTGGATATGAGAGGGTAATATTTCCCAGATGAAATTTAGTGTTTTAAGTAATTATCCCTGTGAAATTTAGCAATCCAAGTTTTTCTAAAGAAGGGGGAAGCAACTCTATGATCAGTAAAAAGTACCTTTCTCATTAAAACTGTCCAAGGAAAGAGTGTCTGAGAAGTTGAAGGTCACAGAGTGAGAGATTTGGCTTCAAAGAGAAAGGAGCAAGTCTTGGAAAAGCACAAATGTCATTTTCAATTTCATTCTGTTTATGTAATTGATTAATTTGTTATATTTTATATACTGGGGTCTATTCTATATCTCTGCTCATATCGATGTTATTCTATCCATTAATTTCATATTTTATTTTTATTGATTGCTCAATCCAAACAATAACATCATGGTCAAACATCTACTAGATAAACACCATAACAAATGGGGAAATTATATCATGCCACTTTCTAACAACCATCCATCTTGAGAGAGCAGTAATAACAAGATTTTCAAAATGGCTGCCATGTGGCCATATTCAATGTTAGATTAGCACAATTTTCTTTTGGGACCAGCAAGATATCAGGACAACTGTATTTGTAAAATTTAAAAGCAATTCACAACTCACCAAGAACCAAGAAGAAAAAAAAAACAGACATGGGGATTACAATATGAACACTTACCACTGAAATATATAAACAATGCCAAACTTTTAAAAAAAAAATATCACCTAAATATTCATTAAAATAAATTTAAATGAGTACATATTTTAAAACAGTACCAATCAAGATTTTTAGCTAAATTAGAAAATTTTTAAAAGTACAGATACACTAAATACTGGTCATAAGAAAAGATACACCCAATGGTAGAGTAATTACAAACATTTTACAAAAAGACAATGTATCCAAAACATATTGTAGAGAGGTGGTATGTATAATATGATTTAATGTTTATTCAATATTATTCTGTGGAGAAAAAGCAAGTACATATACAATGATTGACTGGAATGAATACTTCACATCAGACATAAACAAGTCAAGAAAAACTTAGAGAGATTAATATTGTGTTAAGAACAAAGAAAGCAAGTATAAATATAAAGAATAAAGATGTTTCTTTTATGATTAAGTCATTATGCTCATAATTTGGATAGATGCAGTCTTTACAAATTAATAAAACCAAGCATCCCAAGATGGCCCAATATATCTCACTTGGCTTGCATTAACTAATTAGTTGACTATTTCACTGTGCAAGATTACATTCCATGTAGACTACATGTATCTCCAAAACATCAGATCCTGTTGAATTCTATCTCGTGATAATAATACATTCTTAAGATAAATGCATAATTGAGACAGAAAGCCTTCCACTTCTAACTGAAGTCATTCAAGATCTAGATGATATAAATCCATTTAACAATCAGTGATAGAACTCAATACAGTTTATAGTCAGAAAGGTAACACACCCAGCCATTTTGATGCATGTTATCTCATTACTATTCACAGAATTCACTTACAACCATTTTATGACAATGATTTGATTTATTCATTACATTTTATCTAAATTTAATGCTGATGATTGCTGATAATATAATAATAAATATAAAGAGAATGATTCATCCTCAACTGCCATATGAAGCTCTGATTTTGTTCAAAATATCAGAAATGTTTTACTCAAACAGCTACTAGAAAACATCATTCAGGAAAAGAGACACATTCAATCAAAACCCTGCTCTCTGTTATCATTTGGTAGGTTTCAATTAATTGTACAAGTCCAACTTGGTAGAGACATGACAGCAGATGTATTAGAAGTATCAGTCAATGTCAGACCTAGGGTCAGGCAAACAGGGTCCCTTATCAGAATATCTTGGAATCCATTTTTTAGGTACATGACTATCCTGAACCTAGTGACAACTTGACTTTATTTCCATTTTATTATTTCACCACCACATGCTGGAGTCAATTTCTTGTTTTCAATAGATATCTCAGTTTTTGATCAGTCATAAATTGAATGATAAAACTCTGGTCCAATGGTAGGAATCAAACCCACACCATTCCGATCACATAGGACACACAGTACTAATTGTATTAAAAAATGGGAACCAGCCTAGAAATGGGTGAACTTTAAATAGAGCATATACAGGTTTGGGTGGCCAGGATTGGTTAATAATGTAAGTTATGTTTTAGGAAAAAGAATCTTTTAAGACCTTATGCTAGCTGAAAGTGAATAAAAATAGAGACATTGTTTTATTGATGGAATTTCAGTTCTTTAATAGTCTTGAATTTGGAATAATCATTACTAAAATTAGCACCTGACTCTTTGGTGTGGAATTGAAAGCACATGTTTCAAACACATGAAGCTCCGGAAAATGCCGCAGATCATATCCTTTCCTCCTGACAGAAACTGACTTTCAGGTTTTATCTATACTGATAAATATAATTTTGGTCATGAGCACTCCAAAATTTTAAGTTATTGAATTTTTAATATCATGGTGTTTGCATAGGTTTACTATGGGAACTGAATTTAAGTACCATGCATCCACTACAGTCCATTTGGTATTTTACAACAGAATAACACTTTAACAGTTACACTGAGCAAACATAATTAGAGCAAAGTACCTTGCCAACAGACACAACACCATTGCAATATTGACATAAACAATAATGGGAATCAAACATAATCCTTCAAGTCACTAGTTCAGCATATTAAACACTTAGCTAACTGGGCTCCAAATTAAGATTTTGCTTAAAATATGAATTGGAGTCAACTTCCTGTACATTTAATGTTTATGAAGGCTAAATGATTTTATGACAATATGAGGTAATTAAAATTCATTCTACTAGAGCTAATAATAATCATAATAATAATAATAATAATAATAATAATAATAATAATAATAATAATAATAATAATAATAATAATAAATAATTAATAATAATAATAATAATAATAATTAATAATTAATAATAATAATAATAATAATAATAATAATAATAATAATAATAATAATAATAATAATAATAATAATGATAATAAATTGGTTTTTAGCAAGAGATTCAATTACAAATGAGTACTAATATACAATAAAAAATGCCATTTAGCTACCAGTCAAATAGGAGGAGTTGGGTGATCTATTTTAATTAGTAGCCAAACTTTGGGGCATTTCAACAATCGAATACAAAATTATGTATTGTGGATGGAAGAGACACTTGGAGTAAAATCTTTTAATTTTATTTGGCAACCATGACAACCTTGACAAACTTAGTATCATATGATAATCCTCAGCATGGAAATACTTGCCAACTCAGCCCTAAAAACCCAATTAAATTTATATGTGAATTCTCAGTATGGAACACCTGGTCAATTCAGTTTTAAAATTCCAATTAAAGTATTTTGTGAATACGTCATACAGCCTAAAATCAATTTTTTTTTTACCAATTGTTTAGTCAAGTCCATCATAAAATCTTCTCCTACAAACCTTGCTAGTGTAATTGCTGATATAAAAAGAATTTCAACTGCAGTATACACCAGTATGATTCAATTTTATCATATGATTAAACAAGAATGATCAATTGTTCATCTTTATGATAAATTGTTCAGCCTAGAGTCCTCAAGACTGATGTTTTCTGAAGATTGCAGCAAGACTGTGTGCTTTTCTATTTGCAGTTCCTCTGAATATTAGATGAAACACACATAAACAATCATTCATTGTCATGGAGATCTATATTCATCTCTGTCTCAGTTTATCTTCTTTTTACATACTTATTTTCAAACAATGGCTGCATTATTTGTTTTCTTCATAGAATTAAACTAAAGAATGAACTATCTGCAGAATAAAAAAAATGTTTGATTAAAATAAACCTAAAGAACCAGTTTCAAAAACATTAGTCTGACAATAAAAACAGTTTATGATATTTTTTGGAAAGCGTGATCATACAAGTAATATTTGTTCTGTCAAATGGCAAATGAACCCATGAATGGAATGAAAAGCTCTAGAAAGCTTAAATCATATATCAGAGGGAAATTGTGTGGGTGACATTGAGAAATTCACAATTAAACATTCACAAAGTCAGGATTAAAAAAAGGTCACAAGTACTGACTGACACTGGACAAAATGTTGAGAAGATCTGCTTTTCTCTCCTTGTATTCTTTTGAAGCACTTAGCAGCAAAATATGATAAATTCTTAACAACTCTTACACAGACAATTAGTTAAAAAGATATTTTCTTGTATATATGTTTGGCCTGAGATGTTCAAAAGACATGCACAGTACAAAAATATTTCTAATGAGAAGCCATTCCTTTTTAAATGGTTTGAATATCTCACATTAATATTCATAAAATAAAAAAAATAAAACCACAAATAATCTTAAGTCTGAATGACCACACATAATAGGAAGATTCAATGACCATACATAATTTAAAGTTTGAAATTTTCCTTTCAAAGAGTGTAATGGAGCAAATTTTTCTGTTGATTTCTGTAGGAAACATTTAGTTGGACACGTGTACGATTAATTAGATTTATGGAGACATATGATTGTTTAAATTGCCCTAATGCACAAATTGGTACAGGCTCTATCATGAGTTAGCAATATTTAATTAAGAGCTACAATTGTTTAAATTTAACTGAATTGGGGTCAATTCTGATCTGTATGTAAAAACTGTCATTTCTGAAGGTTACCAGGAATCGGTTGGGTAACCAGTGTTGTCAGATCAACCGCATTGTTTGATTCAAGCTCTAGCATGAATTTTATTTTATATACATTGGACACTGTGTGAAAAGGGGTGTGTTTTCACATGTAAACTCAGTTTAATTGTGGTAATAGTGAATTTAAAAATTAGTCGATGCATTTCTACAAGATAAAATGAACGTAAGAAGACTCCTTGTAATTTAACAAGTAAATTCACTCATAAAATCATCCAGGGGAAATGATTGTTTGGAGAAATTGACAGATGCAAAAGCTCGAAAACACAAGGTGAGATAGCTTCACTCATCAGGTCAACCTGATGTGATGGGGAGTCTCATGATTTACAAACCCAAAAGGGGCTACACAAAGTTGGAAGGGCCAAAAGTGGCAAGATACTAGAGAATTTGAAAAAGGAAGGGAAACATGGAGAAGACCTAGACTTATCGGCACAAGAAAGTCAAGAGGGACAGTGGGTGTGGAATTGGACTGAGTCAATGCATCAGGTTATGAATTGATACAAGGCAGTGTTATTCGATCATTCACTCAGTTTGATGATGATTTAATTCTATTGGCTATTGGTATACTCTTATTTGTATTTTGGAAATTCCTTGAATAAATTGATTCAAAAAGAAAGAAGTGTATCTTTCAAATTGTCACATTTGTTTGTGAATTTTATTGTTATCAATTTTGATTAAATTGTCTTTATTTGTAACGGGGGCTCATGCTATTCTGCTCAGATTTTTATTTATTCCACCCTTAATTTGCATTCTTTATATTGACATTTCCAATCACCTCTAGATAACAATAGCCAAAACCAGGTAACCCACCACAACAAAGCTGAGGATGAGTTTATGACAAAGATTAAAATGGAAACTCTGAAACAGAAGATTTTTTTTTTCTCAGTAGTCAATTTTGATGCTGTGTTTTGATCATAAAGACAAACCATTACAATACTGTCTGTAGAATCCCTGTACAAATGTGTTGCCAAAAATCCATGAAACAAAAGGGAGAAAATAAAATTTTTGTGTAGTCCAATCACAAGCAAAATTATAATTCAGTAAACATGTCCATATGCACTATTAACAAAATCAATCATTTTATAAATTATTTCATCCTATATGAACTAATGAAAGACTTTTGCTATAGAAACTGTTGGTGATTTTTCAGGTTGCTTAAGTTGTATAATAATTGTGTGAAGAAGAAATATTTTAATATCTTTTAGAAAGCTTTGATAGCATTTAATCAGTTTTTGAATCATCTGAAAAGATCAATGTGACTAACTTGAGCAATATACATTCTAAATTTTCTATTTTCAATTCTACCTATTTATGCCAACTTTGAACTATTCTCACTGGTGTGAGGTCATCTTGCCCAAACATCAGAATTCAGGATGGACAATGAATTAACTTTTTAGTTTTAAATACTCATGTTGATATCTGGTAAATTATTACAAACTGTACATAGCTAAATATCAGATTGTCAGTGTTAATGTTTTTTATTAATGTGCTCCAAGATGACCCCTGATGAGTGACCAAATGATGCAACATGGTTTAACTTGTATAGGGTCTACTTATTCCATGTTATAAACATGTTAATGGAGAAATCGGATTAGTACATTTTTAGATGAAGATATCTTATGATTAACGAGACATTCTGTCTCATTGCCAAAATAACTGTATTCATAAGCTACTTTATTGGCAGTTGCCTAGGATACTAAGTGAAAACTAATACGGTATTGCATATTCAACTTAAGTAATTGCAATGAAACTGTATCTCATGTATGTCTATAAAACGTAATGGTAAAATATAATATAAAAAACCCAATACAATCAAGGATGATTTTATCTAAAACTGATCTTATAATAAAAATCAAAATTGGGTGAAATCATCTTTGATATTGAGAAATATATCTGTTGCTAAAGTATTCCAGTATTTTGTTTAGAATTTTTTATTGCTATAGAAAGTCCCTTTTAGAATAGTGTACTACATGACCTCAATTGTGTCTTATATAACTTCATTATGGTGTATTATATGACTTTATCATGGTGCACTATATGACTTCATTGTGGTGTACAATACAATTTCATTATGGTATATTATATGACTTCATTATGGTGAACTAATATGACTTCATTATGGTGTATTATATGACTTCATCATGGTGTACTATATGACTTCATTGTGGTGTATTATATGACTTCATGATGGTGTACTATATGACTTCATTATGGTGCATTATATGACTTCATGATGGTGAACTAATATGACTTCATTATGGTGTATTAAATGACTTCATCATGGTGTACTATATGACTTCATTGTGGTATATTATGAGCTTATTATGGTATACTATATGATTTCATTATGTGTACAATACAATTTCATTATGGTATATTATATGACTTCATTATGGTAAACTAATATGACTTCATTATGGTGTATTATATGACTTCATTATGGTGAACTATATGACTTCATTATGATGTATTATATGACTTCATGATGGTGTACTATATGATTTCATTATGGTGTATTATATGACTTCATTGTTGTATATTATATGACTTCATCATGGTGAACTAATATGACTTCATTATGATGTATTATATGACTTCATGATGGTGTACTATATGACATCATTATGGTGTATTATATAACTTCATGATGGTGTACTATATGACTTCATTATGGTGTATTATATGACTTCATTGTTGTATATTATAGGACTTCATCATGGTGTATTATATGACTTCATTGTAGTATATTATGAGCTTATTTATACTATATGATTTCATTATGGTGTACAATACAATTTCATTATGGTGCATTATATGACTTCATTGTAGTGAATTATATAACTTCATTATGGTGTATTATATGACATCATCATGGTTACTATATCACTATTATGGTATACTATATAGCTTCATTACGGCTTCTCTCTGGTGTACTATATGACTTCATTATCATATATTATACAACTACAATATGGTGTAATATATGAATTAATTATGGTATACAATATAGCTTCATTGTGGTGTACTATGTATATGACTTCATCATGGTATACTATATTTCTTCATTGTGTTCTATTATATGGATTCAATATATTACAGTACAGGTAAAAAACATTATATTGCAATTTTTTATGACATGAGTTTGCTTATAATGCAATGGTAGCATGGCTCCCCTTTTTCATTTAAGGGTACCTATCTTTTAAACATCCTAAATACATGCTCTCAGAAGAGCTGATTATGTATATCCCTAGCAAATTATATGATCAAAAGGATAGTTAAAACTAATGACATTGAAATTTCAATGCACATTTTATAAAGAGGAAGATTTTTGAAAAATTTGTTAAAGCAATCCAGCTTATATCACAGTGTTATTCTTTGGGCCCTGAGCATCACATTATAATGTGATTTACCTGTATGTGTATATGGTTTCATCATGGTGTACTATATGGCTTCATTATGGTGTACTATTTTACTTTATTATGCATACCATATGACTTTGATATGGTATACTATACAACATCATTAAGTTGTACAACATGACTTCATTATGGTGTATGATTTCACATGTAAGCTGTATCATGTTTGGCATAACATTTGAAAAATTTGGCAAATTTAACAGATGGACTTGCGATAACAAACATTTAGCCTAATTTCATTGATGTAAGATACAATCAAAATATCCTTAAATGGCACATGCAGAAAAAAATGCATAATTCTGGAGATTTTTAATTCTATTATAACCAGTTCAAAAGATTACAAGATATGACCATTGAAGAGGCATTCATTCCATATGCTCATTGGATACATAAGCATGACAGACCTATTAAAAATTCATTCATAATAGTTACTATCAAAGACCCAAATCACAAATTTTAACCTTCAAAAATTAATGCCAGACTGGTGACTAGTATATTTTTAGTGAAATGCAAATACAATTCTGGATAAAATTCAACAGTATGGTGTTACTGAAGGTCAAATCATTATTGTTTTCATTTAGGACCAACTTCATATTATAAAATGTCCTTCATTCTAAATTCCATGATTTAGTCACCTCTTCAGAATATGAACAACAGCTATATTGAGATTTTCAAGACAGTCAAAATTGTGGCCATGCAGATGGCACCATCTTCATTTAGGACTAAATACACAATTCAGAAAGTGTTTTAGTAAAAATCAAAGAATGAACAACCTTTTGTTGAAGATGAGTGGTGACAAAAGATTTCAAAATGGCCTCTACAGCTTAAAGTTCTGATGGACACTATTTTCATTACCATTGAAAGAACTCTTTAAGCTAGAGTCCAATGTCAGTACATCCATTTCAAAGGAGTAGTAATAAGAAAAAGTCCAGGATGGCCACTTTAGTAGCAAATAGGCAAGAGTATGAGTGTGCATTTTATTTTAATACCAACTACATAATGCATACATTGTTTCAGTAAAGTATCCATATCAATATTACCATCCATTGACAAATAGCAGCATTAACAAAATTTTAAAGAAGACCATCACAGTTGCTATTAGAGCTGGGTAGCACAAACAAATTGTGTTCTGTGGTATGCAGTGGTATTTCTTAATATACTCTAATATGGTATACCTCAATTATCATGACATTTTTATTTAATTACCAACTGGCAATATCTGGAATAAATGTTTTGCTTTGATCTTTGTAAAATAAAATCATATTACATCCACAATATTATTTAGAAAAAATTATGAATTATCTTCAGATAAAAGAAAAGAAACTATTTCATCTCAAAGGAAAATCACAGCCTCTCCCACTCCTCTAGAAAATTAAATGACCAGTACCTTAATGTAAATGACTTTACTACATGTATGGTAGTTGTTGTACAAATTGTAATCTAATAACTGTAACTAAAATTAAGCCTAAAGTTAATACTGTGAAAGACACCATGTTGATATTAGAGAGACTATTGATAAAACTGAAGGATGATTTGCAGCCTTATGGAGAAATACATTCACACACACTACTAAATAAAAAAAAACATGATATTTGTTTTTTTAAAAACTTTTTTGTTTCCTTAAAATCTGAAATTGGATTTAGCCACTGCATTAGCAAATGTGTCAAGTGTCAACCAAATGATGCAAGGATTAGAAATATAATTATATTTGTAATACTGTATTCATCAATAATTTATGGCAGATACAAAACAATTTTCATTTATAAAGCTATTTGTCAGAATAATGAAAACAAAAATCAAAACAAGAATCCTCTTGATTTTTTCATAGTTTTTTACTGATGGAAATTGATGATGTTTCAGCATGGTGAAAAATATACTGTAGTACATCCCACCAGAAACAAACACTGCAGTAAACGAATATGCCAGTATAGTGAATAAATACTGTAGTACATCACACCAATAACAAACAGTCTGCAGTAAACCAATATACCAGTAATACAATGCATCAATAGATGCTATGGTATATATCTTTCATTTAGGTCCCACTTGATATTTGCAAAAACTGTTTCTGTCAAAATCAAGCATTGCTCTAGTTAGTCAGAAGTTTCTGAGAAAAGTCCATTGAAAGGTTTTTCAATTCTTAGTAATGGCAGTCAAATTTGAAAGTGTTAGATTTGCTTTAATTCTGCTGAGCAATTTTGAGAAGTTTTTTTAAAGATTTTTATATTTTTAGTAACATAAACCATATTTGATTGTGGATCATTTGTAAATAAGAATATGGTAACTGTCTATATAGGAATTAAGGTTGATTTCTGAAATAATTGACCAATAGTTCTCAATGACCTTGACTGTTAGTCCAGTCTTGAAATTTAAAGTTATTGTGCAGAAACCATCATTTTTTAACATGACCTTGACCATGAACCTTTACACCACAAAATCAACAACCTTGTTCCTAATTATTTGTAATCAATGGTGAAGAACTAAAATGTGTGAAGAAACCATTTTAGATTTTTTTTCCATAGTGATCATTATATTACTTTATGACTCCTGAACCAATAGACCATTTCCACACATGAGGTGCATAACATCTACAAAGTTTGGTCCAGGTATGTAACATAGAACCAATGTTATTGTGCATAAACCAGTGACCCTTACCTTTGGACCCCAAATCTGTTTCTTATGCAGATGTAAGCCAGCCATAAAACTGTCATAGTGAACAACATGTTATTATGAGGAAAATAAATTGGTAACAGACATGCAGACGGAAAGAAGATATCTCTTCCATATGGCAAACATTTCCTGATCCCTATTTTGACTATGAAAAATTGAGAGTGCTGTTATATTGAAAAAAATATACTAAACCTTGTGCACATATTTTTATAAAAAAACAAATTGCCAATGTCTGTTGGAGGTAATAGAAAAACTGTCACTTCTTATCTATCAAATTCAGAGCAGCAAAGCAAAATAAGGAACACTAATTCAAAACGGGAATAAGTTTTGAGTGATACAATCAACAGAAGTAAAAACATATAACTTAAAGGTCTATCTCATCAATGAGATAAGAAAAAAGAAAATTGCCAATTTTGCATTTTGAAAATTCCATTTCTTCCATATTTGATAGAACATTAATGATCTTTTGCTTGAAGTAAAAGTATATCGGAAAAATAGAAGCAAATGATTAAAGAAGTTGTGACAAGGTCATAAAGATTATAAAAGATTAAAATTCATGCTCAAGAAGACATACGTAAAAATTTTGCTTTCATGTATGTCCTTTATTATTTGTACTAGAAAATAAATTGGCAATTATTCTTCTATCTGATGAAGAATCCTGCTCATTTACTGCAGCACTTGCCCTTGTTCAAGTATTATGAAGACATAGTCTGTTCAAGCCACTGTAATGGTATTATGAAGACATAGTCTGTTCAAGCCACTGTAATGGTATTATGAAGACATAGTCTGTTCAAGCCACTGTAATGGTATTATGAAGACATAGTCTGTTCAAGCCAGTAATGGTATTATGAAGACATAGTCTGTTCAAGCCAGTAATGGTATTATGAAGACATAGTCTGTTCAAGCCAGTAATGGTATTATGAAGACATAGTCTGTTCAAGCCACTGTAATGGTATTATGAAGACATAGTCTGTTCAAGCCAGTACATGTAATGGTATTATGAAGACATAGTCTGTTCAAGCCAGTAATGGTATTATGAAGACATAGTCTGTTCAAGCCACTGTAATGGTATTATGAAGACATAGTCTGTTCAAGCCAGTACATGTAATGGTATTATGAAGACATTGTCTGTTCAAGGCAGTAATGGTATTATGAAGACATAGTCTGTTCAAGCAAGTAATGGTATTTTGAAGACATAGTCTGTTCAAGCCAGTAATGGTATTATGAAGACATAGTCTGTTCAAGCCAGTAATGGTATTATGAAGACATAGTCTGTTCAAGCCAGTAATGGTATTATGAAGACATAGTCTGTTCAAGCCAGTAATGGTATTATGAAGACATAGTCTGTTTAAGCCACTGTAATGGTATTATGAAGACATAGTCTGTTCAAGCCAGTACATGTAATGGTATTATGAAGACATTGTCTGTTCAAGCCAGTAATGGTATTATGAAGACATAGTCTGTTCAAGCAAGTAATGGTATTTTGAAGACATAGTCTGTTCAAGCCAGTAATGGTATTATGAAGACATTGTCTGTTCAAGCAAGTAATGGTATTTTGAAGACATAGTCTGTTCAAGCCAATAATGGTATTATGAAGACATTGTCTGTTTAAGCAAGTAATGGTATTGTGAAGACATAGTCTGTTCAAGCCAGTACATGTAATGGTATTATGAAGACATAGTCTGTTCAAGCCAGTAATGGTATTATGAAGACTTTGTCTGTTCAAGCCAGTAATGGTATTATGAAGACATAGTCTGTTCAAGCCAGTAATGGTATTATGAAGACATTGTCTGTTCAAGCCAGTAATAGTATTATGAAGACATTGTCTGTTCAAGCCAGTAATGGTATTATGAAGACATAGTCTATGCAAGCAAGCAATGTTATTTTGCCGTAGTCTATGCAAACCAGTAAAGATATTTTGAAGGCATAGTTTATTGAAGTCAGTAAAGGTATTTTGAAGACATAGTCTATTGAAGTCAGTAAAGGTATTTTAAAGACATAGTCTATTGAAGCCAGTAAAGGTATTTTGAAGGCATAGTCTATTGAAGCCAGTAAAAGTATTTTGAAGACATAGTCTATTGAAGTCAGTAAAGGTATTTTGAAGACTGTTAGTCTATGCAAGCGAAGTACAGCTATATTGCAGATGTAGTCTATGCAAGCCAAGTACAGCTATTTTGCAGACATAAGTCTAAAGAGAAAACAAAATGTCACAGAGCAGCTCATCATTGCAAGCTGTAATGTTTTATTTTAAACATAAAAAATGTCTTTAATTCATGAAACTGATGATATTATGTTTTCCTGATTTTAATGCTCATGTAAATAAAAATTAAATTTAACTAACAGCAATTTTGGAGGAAAAATAAAAATGTTTTGTGCTTATGATTTTATACTGTGTTATGCCTCAATGCACTATGATCAGTGCTATCTCTTTCATCTAGCATCCAAATATTTGAGTAACTTTGTTTTTGTTTCATAGTATTTTCCAAGTCTTGGTCCTAGTTTTTATTTTATATAAAGAAGGAAAGGCTTGTGTACCAAAAGATAAAAATGAATTTTGAGAAGAGACAGGCTGGGACCCTTCATGTGGCATATAACAACTACATTAATCTTTTTCTTAAAACACCCCCACAAAAACAAAAGTTGCAAATATTTACTCCTGTCATTTTCATTCTATCATTCCCTAACATCAGCATGCCTATAATTATATTTATTCCTACATTTTTAGATCTGTTCTAGGCTCTATAAATCAAACTTTGTTTTTAATGCTTTCACCAACAACCTTCAAGCACTGAGAACTTGTAAGTTTCAAGCTATCATGTTCATGTCTGATATTGTAATAACTTCAGAGAACATAAATGATGGAGCTGCTATTTCTGCAACCAGGGAAAACTATACAACGCAAATGTTTTTATAATAAATATTCCTAGCAGGAAAAAAAATATTAGCCTAGAAATTGGGATTTTCTGGGACAGAATGAAAAGTCAATAGATGTTTATGAATCTTATCAGTGGCAATGAAAGATTTATCAACATTGTGATCTCATAATTTTTGTAATTTCACATGTTTGCTAACATCGTTCTTAAAAGAATTGGTTTTATGTTCCTGAATATAGACTTAAATAACTGGCCATATATCTTTAAATCCTGACTTCTCCAAAACTAAGAGACACCATATACAATCCTATACAATGGTATCTTGCACAAACATCTATGAAATTTGCATAATGACTGTTTAAACAAGAGTCCCCTGATGGGAATGATGCTCAAAAGATTTAATAGAATTTCCAGGAAGTTAAAAAAGATCATTTCTTTCTTTGAACTTCTGAGTGTTGAGACTCTCTCTGATATTCTTCTATTAAGATTTTCAAATTAGTTATGGTGGCTATATTGTCAGATTGGCACAATTTTCATCAGGACCATGTAGATATCATTGGAAATCTTTTGGTTTAAATCCTTTGTCAACGTAACCATCAATTTAAGTGGAATAGTGGCATCAATTTTTTCATGACAGCCTTTGTGGATACTTATCAAAATTTGGTTCAGTTCTGTTCAGTGGTTATTTCAATAAAATTATCAAATGTTTTTCAGAAAACAATTTCTAACAGAAGCCACAAGTGATGGTAAAATTCACATCAACTGTTCAGAGTTAAAGACTTTCATGCCATAATGCTTGATCTAAAATCTGGTCAAATTTCACACAGCAGTTTCCATTTTAGTATTCAAGGTTTTCCAAACTTTAGTAATGGTGACCATATTTGATATCATTTATAGAAATTTGCTTCTAGAAAAAGAATGAAGGACAGTGAGTCACCCTATGGGAGGATGAATTCTCATATGATCATGGTATTTTCTATCATAAAATGGGTCAAATACAGAATAGAAAAAAGTTATATGCAGTGATTTTAAATTTTATTAATTCCATTGTTTTGGAAAAAGTTGCTTAAAAGTTTTCTGTTTTTAGTAATGGTGCCTACAATCAATGATGGATCACAATTATTGTACAATTAAGATAGGTGTTCATGTGCCAGATTATTTTAATTAAATTATATCAAGTGTTTCATTTTCACAGAAGAGGTCATCTAAAAATGTGTATTATATTTTTTGCTTTAAATTATGATAGATAAATATTATGACAGATCAACATCATTTATATAAATTTAATAGTTCTTTATGCCAAGATGAGAAAACGTTCCATTTTTAGTAAAAGTGGCCATATTCAATGTAATCTTCATTAGTACACACAGGAAAGGCCTTATCCCTGCATTATATGCTAATTTACATTCTGGTCTGGTGGGTTTTGAGAAATAGAAAATAGCCAGCCAATGTTTAATCAGAAATGTAACAGGTAACAAATCTCATGTCAATAAGACATTCATACAAAAGGTGTAAAAAAATTTAAAAAATGACAAGATTTTCAAGATGACTACCTTTGGATGTCATAGGACCAAATGCACATCATAAGAAGTCTTTTGGCTCTAGACATGTCAATAAAACTTCTCACCCAACAGTAGTAGAGAGGCCCTGAGTGGCCAAGTGGTCTGAGTGCTCACAATTGTGGATCACTGCCATCTCACCTCTGTCTGCATGGGTTCGTGTCTAGAGCTTGGCCAATGTGAAAAAACTTGCCAGTAGCTTCTTGTGCTGAAAAATGGCATTAAAGCCTACAACAACAACAATAACAACATCATCCAACAGTAGCAATAATATGATTTTCAAGATGGTTACCATTCTGTCCATACTGATGTCGGGTTGGCACCACTTTCAACTACATATCATAAGAAGTGTTTTTGTTACAATTGCTTTTTGATGGGCTTAGCCATCAGAGTGGACATACAGAATGTCATAATGGCCATTTTCATCCAGCACCAACCCCATATAATGCAAATTATTTAACTGCAAATCACATGTCAATATGGCTGTCCATTTAGGATAAGCAGTGATGATAAGGTTTTGAGGATGTTAAAGGCACCTTTAACAAAAGTGATAGCTATACTTTCTCGTTTTCTCTTTCTGAACTTCAGAGGTAAATTGTAAAAAAAAGAGCCAATAACATTTTTTACATTTTATGTATTTGGTAATTCATTCATTGCACTTTCAGAAGCTGTTATTATCTAGTCTGGCAAAATTCATTTTCCCTATTTTAAAAGCTGCCAAGGATAGTGTATTTTAGACAAATTCAGGTTGATATTAAGAACACAAGGAAATAGTCATTTTAGTTAACAGCGTGCTAGGAAGGATCATGTAAAATTTCCAAAAGTACAATATACAAAGAAAAATGTCAGACATATTACATGAAAGTAGCATAGAGGTATGCCAACAATTTCTTCACTGTGCATGTTTTAAATGCAAACAAGTTCACCTTACATTCACACTCTCAAAAGTATATAATAACTGGTAAGCACTGCCTAAGGTGCCAGATGTTCCCTAATAGCACCAATTTAATCTAGGACCAGCCAGACCTTGTAACAACAATGTACGTGTAATATTTCATAGGAATCCTTGCAGTAAAGCTTTTCTGGTGTATAATCAGCAGAGTTAAAATAGTCAGCTATCCTAATCTGAAAATCTATTTGAAAACAATCAACATAATCCCCATTAGGCCCAATTTGGAATTACCTAAAGATTAAATGAGCAGGAGACCAGTTTATTATGTTTCCATGGCTACCCCATGCAATTACCCAACTGTAAATAATCTAATTAACCCATAAATCTCCCTTATGGCAAATACTGCTGACTCAGATCATAATCTCTGTAGTCCTTTGCAATTATAGACAATTATTGTCAAGAATTCAGCACCATGCATTGACTTTTTAATGGATTATACCCAGTCATTTAAAATTCTTTGCCATCCTTTGAGTACCAAGGTCATTCTTTTTCTCAGAATAAAATTGGCACCAGAAATCCTTCCTGATGTGTACAAAAGGAACTTATTAGGCAAGCAAACACAGTATTAGATCCATCCAGCAAGCATTGTTTGTTTTCACTGTTTACCCATATGATGTCAGTTAAACTCATTACAGAATTGTATTGTGCCAATAAGTGCTTGGTATTACCACTTTACCATAGTATTTTTTCTAGTGGTACATACCACAGTACTTTTTAAATGGTAATGGCACATTGTTAGTTTCAATCAGTAGATAATACATTGAAATTCATGAGGAATCTTGTTACAACAGGACTTTTATGACATTATCAGTGCATTTTATTATTAATGTCAAAATACCTCAAAATGATGTTTCATAACAAAATGGTTGTTTCTTTCACAATTTAATCATGAATATTACAAATATATTTAGAATTCTTTAATTACATCTTTGACCAAGGTCACATATGGCAATGCAGTGGCCAATGGAATGCTGTAAAAATATATTCAGGCCAATTCCAACTTTCATGACAATTTCAGACTGATAAAAAGCACATCATGTTTTAGATAGATGCTGACAATTAATGTTGATTTGTTAAGTATATGTATTCCTTTGTAATGATGTAAATCATCCAACAATCTTTTGAGCACACTTATTTTCTGTCTTAATTTCTTGAGTCCACTCAATATTTTCCTGCTTGCTGATTAAGTGTGTTTTATGTCTAATAGACCTCTGTGATATTTATCTTGCCCATGTAATGGCAACCCAATCAATGTCTCCTCTCGTGTAGCTAGAAATGTGTAGGTTTATCAACATCTCCTATCTATATCAATCTAATGTCAGTATGATCTCTTACACAGTAATAGTGTAAGTTTTATAGGCTAACTTTACATTGAAACTTATACATAATTAACATTCATATTTCAGTACATTCACAAACACCATTGTATATCTTGGAACAAATATTTTGGTGGTACCCAGTCCTAGTGCAAATGAATGTATGGAGTCATGACAATGTAAATGATATCATTGTAAAAACATTTCATCTGATAAATCGGATTAAAATGTTAAGTCAAATCATCACAATTTCATTCAATAAAATTTTTAATTTTCATGACCTAGAACATATTTTTGCACATTTGAATGAAAATTATTAAACTTTTTGAATGAATTAAATCAGATGCACCCTACTCCGTTTTTATTGATTACCAATGCATAAACAGTAATTATACCCTTGAAAAATATTTGTTATGCTTTTAATTTATTAAAATTTCCCTCAACAAGCATAGGATTTTAGTATATAATATTTAGTACAACCATCAACTTTAACAACTTTTTAATATCTTGACAAATCAAGCCTTAAAACTTGTTCTGGTGGAAAGATCATTCAATGAGATGAGCCAAATCTGAAGCTGAAGCCCCTGTGTTGTAACATTAGGATCAATCAACAGGTCTAGAAGATAACTGAACCACCATCTTTGGGGCCACAGTGGGGTATGAGACTGATAAGAGTAGTAAAAGTTCTGACTGTTTGTACAGCTTAATGAAAAAGCAGATGGTATTAGGCTTATGCAAGGTTAATATTTACACTACTCATTATCTGGAGAAAGGGAAGGTTGTTGTTGAGCCTAGTCACAAAAGCAGAGGCTTTCCCCATAGTGTGAAAAGGGACATGAAGCAGTGAAGACACCAGTACAAGATGACTCATTTTTTCTAACCTGGACAGATTGTCTGCTAATATATGTTCCCTGATATGTGGCAAAAAAATGGGAGGGTGATGTTCTCTGAGGTTGCACACAAGTTGTTAAAGCTAAAATCACACACACACACACACACACACACACACACACACACACACACACACACTGTGTTCTACCAAAAATGCCATTAAGACAAAAAGCACATGCCAGAACATCTTGGCCACAGCTTCAGAACAAGATGTAATGCATTTGGAATTCATTCAGCATACCCAATGAAGTAGCTGAAAATACATTGGCATGTACAGATATGATTACTTAAAGCCAGGCATTTTCTTCAAAAGCTTTAATTGTCTTATGGAAAATCTCTAGTTGAGATACACACATAGGACAAACTAGCATCCAACTGGAGAGGTTTAATAGGCCACATTGGGAAATGTACCCTATAACCTAAAGCAGAGACCATAGGTCTCAACATTGCAGGAGGAACAGACCACCCTCTATGCTGCTAAACTATCTCTCATTCTGAAAAGAGCCTCTGTGAGATTTCTTCATTTGTTGAGATCTGATGAAGAAGCAATAGGTTTCTGTTGTATTTGAGCCACTGAGATCTTTTCCAAAATGGAGAGTATCTTCTTGGACTATGTGCTAAATGGTTTAGAGTACCAGTCCAAGGGCAAGAAGCAGTAAATGTCAATACCCACCTACCAAAGGAACAGATCTATTCTTCATCTAGCTAAGAGGGTCTTGTGGGCCTGGTAGGAGGCATGAATGAAGATGCTTCTACTTCAAATGAGGATAAAGAGAGCATCATTTTCTTCTAGTATACTCCCAAACAAGGAGAGTGGTTGGTCATCATTATGACCCTTATTGGTGGAGGTGATAAAGATGTACTATGCACCTTTATCCGTAGCTCATCCTGGTGGATAGGGACTCTGTATGTACTAGATTTTTGTTGTTGTTGGGCTTAACACCATTTTTCAGCACACGATAGGCTTTTCATGGCAGCCAGTATTAATGGTGGAGGAAGAAACCGGGAAATCTCCGGAAAGAACCACCGACCCACGAGAAGCTACTAGCAAGCTTTCTCACATATCTACATTAGCCGAATCCTGAGACTCGAACACACGCAGACAGAGGTGAGATGGCAGTGATCCATAACGGACAGCGCTTTAGACCACTCGGCCACTCAGGGCCCCGATGTATGTACTAGAAGTTCTACTGAGAAGGCAAAAGTACTTGTTTTTCCTGAAAGATGCTAGATCTCAAATTAATGACACTTTTTGATGGCAGTACATTCACAGCTTGATCTCTACAGTGTATCCAGGGCCAGCAACTCATGGTGGTATAAAAAAAAATCAATTACCCTGAGACAGAGAGCCAAACATTTTGCAAGGCTTAACTAAAATATCAAATAAAAAGAGGGAACAGACTGCCCCCAATGTCTGGAAACATCATGGTCCTTGCACAACCTTTCTGAGAGCTCCTTACCTGTCAGAAAGTTGAAGAGTAACTGATCTGGTCACATATTTTGCCAGAAAGTTTCTCCAAGTGGGAAAAAAATTTGGAGTCACCAGGACCTGACTATTTGGAACACAACTCACTGGAGAAGAAGAGGCAAACTTCATCACACATAACTGCTATATCAAATGACCATGTCTCCTCTTCTGCATCCTTAATTGACAGTTAAGAAGTGGACCCAATCAGAGGGGAAGTCACATTGGCCTGCTCCATGTCAAACCTATTTGCATCAATGAGGATAGAGATATCATCGTCATCTTGTTTTGTCTTTGGAGGATGGGTTATGCAAGCCATTGTTTCTCTACCTCAGGGAAGACACTGACAGGAAATATTTTAGGTAATTCCTCTTACATAATGAAGGGACTAATAATCACAATGGTCTGTGCTGGAAATTCAGGGTGACACCCTAATGCCTAAAGTATATTTGGGAAGAATGTATATTTTCCTTCCTCTTACTTTATCAAATCTCACAAGGTGAGGAAGGTTCACTGTCAGCAGCCCTGACACCACAAAAATGAATCCAAGGTTCAGAAGCAAAAGGCCACCCCATGCATGAAAGGAAAAGGACCAACAGAAAAACACATACCATAGGGATACAGATGGATTAAAGGAAATGGGTGATGGTTTTCTATTCCCTTTTCTTAACCTGGCATTTGTAAACCTGTTCCCAATCTCCATGGGACAGAAGAGTAAACTAGAGAGAAGAGGAGACTTATCCCAACTCCTTCCTCTAAGCCATATGTTTTTTCTATTCCCAGTGTCTTTTGACAAGTGACCAGACAAGGACTCATTAGACCCACAGACCTAATGGACTTGGATCTGAGCTCTCCCATTTTCAAGGGGATTGAAACTGTAGCCAACAGTGGGCCCTGGGGACCAGAAGGACCCCACTCCCCCAGTCTTCCATATGTCATGAATCAGTACCATCCCTAACTCAGCTGTTAGTCAATGGAGAGGTCAATTGATCCCATTTGTGGAGGGGAGGGGTCACAACTCTTTTTCTGCCCATGTGGACTAGACATGTTGCTGCCCCCACCCCCACCCTGACTGAGAGACATGACTCAGACTTTGTCCTAGTGCCCATGTGAAGGTGCTGAATCATCTCTTTGGTGGGACACAAGTCACTCAACCCTCAAAGAATGGGGAAGATGTTGCTCCTCTTTCTAAGAAGGGCATGACTCCATTTCCACCTGTGTATTACCTCCCTTGGGAGGAGGCCTACCACTAACATTAGAAATCACCAAAGACACTCAAGTAATTTTTATCTGAGACCTAAGGGACCCAAACAAAGACAACTCAGAAAACTTGGAAGAAGAAAAAACTTTTTTCCTCCCCTTGTAAAGTCCTAAATTTTTCCATCAGTTTCCACAGCTTACTAGAAAAACACAAAGCAGTGGGTAAAAAGGACAAATTAAATTGTCATGAGAAATATACATATATGCCATAAGAATTCGAAAGCTCTCAAGAGAGCTTAGCTACACAATTGATAAAACATACTCAATCATATGTCATTGACATGAACCATCTGACATCATGCTCAAGTAAAGAATGATGAAACTGAGATAAACGCCAGAGCATGTACAAAGTGTGGTCCATTTTTCTGGAACTTTCTGGTTTCTCATTACTGAGAGGACCAAATTTCATTTCATGGTATTTTTACCCTGGAAAATTACTATCTATGCAGTAATAACAGGTAGGCTATTACTGATATTAAAAATCTAATTTTTGTCCCCCATAAAAAATGTCTTCTTTCAGCAACTATAACCCTTCATCCTTGTTTGAAGTACAAGCCTTCCACCAAGTTTGTTCCATATCCCTTACCCAATTTAATTATGCATTGTTTCCTAGATGCAGATATGCTTCCTATATAGTAACAAGTATCATGTACTTAATTTAGATATGTCTTTCAGTGTTTTGGCAAAAGAATTTTCGTTACATGCACTTGCATTGTGTATTGGAACATACCATCTCATGATGTTTTGACTGCATGCGATAAATGGGTTGGGTATGTATTGTAACAATGTGCAATTATTTTGTGCATGTTTTGTATTGTTAGTTATAAAAGTATAATGAAATTACCTTGTATCATGTCTAACTTTGTGTATAATTCATTAATTCCAATGTTTTCCTGTGTTCACATTGCCAGTGCATACTAATCAACCATTTGTAATTCTTTTGTCAGCAAGTACTATACAATCTGGTTATTTGTCACATGACCTTTTTCTAAAAAGAGTAAATATAATGTGCTACACAGTTATCTTATCAATGTTCATAGCAGACAGAAGTCCAGCATTGAACTCAATGTCTCAAGCTATGTTAGATCCCCATAGCCAAAGTACCATGGGTTGATTCTATTGATATTTGACATGCTTGCTTGACATTATGGGGAATTCCAGAATTTATTTATTATTCATGACCTGCTTCCATACTGGCAGATATGATTTTATGATTGGTGAATTATCACCAGTTACCATGTCATAATGGTTTAGATAATTTTGGGAAATTACAAATTATTCCTTGTGGAATTCATATACAAAAACTTCAACACTGTTAAGTCATCACTTCATTGTCTCTCTCCATCTTATTGTGCAGACTTTACAATATTTTCTAGATTCAGCATCTGAGATTAACACTTCCCTGACTTAAACAACTCATATTTTATACTTAAATCATAAGTCCTATAAATAATTTTCTTTAATCCACTCAGAAAGATGTGAAGATGTGCAGTAACCTATGAAACTACCTTGCACCAACCCCTGCAGAAGTCGATTACCTTTGTCGCTCATAATTATCTGGTTTTGCATAAGTATGGTGTAAATCTTACATGTCTATGTAATTGTATCAAATTCAGTAACTGCATATTCATCTCTTCTTGTCCATAAGGTAATTTACAAATAAGTAATTTCAATGTTTATTTTATACAGTTATATATTATTCTTTCTATCTAACCAAAACCAAGACAAAATAACCCACAAATCTTGTAATGCCAATGTGGCATTACAGTAAATCTCACGCTATAGTGGAGAAAAACAGTTTTCCTTACTAGTGACCTTGACCTTTAACTGTTTGACATCAAAATTAATAGACTTTTTTTCTTAACCCAAATGCAAACTATAAAAAGAAGCCTGGTTGAGGTGCAAGATGCAGAAGTGTTATTATGCTGTACCCATATTAATTCATTCAGCCAATAAGACTTTGACCTTTTCGATTCCAAAATCAGTATGATTCTTCCTCAACCCAAATGCAATCAACCCATACTTTATTCAATTCATTATCACAGAAATGACTTTGACCATTTTATCCCAATTTTTACAGCAATTTTCATTACTCTAAATTCCAACAATTCTTGGTAACTGTAGATGCTGGAGAACTGAGTTATTGTGCAGACACCAGTATTTATATTCTAGTCAAATACAATGAACTTTGAACTTTTTGAGCCTGAAATGATTAGGGTTCTTTCTTACCTCAAGGAAAGGACCCTAGAATCCTCATCCTCTCAGACAGTCACTACATACTACATAGGCTACCTGCATACAAAGGTGAATTTCCACTCTGTGGTTTAGAAGAAGCAGCCAAAGAAGAATATACAGACAGACAGAAGGGGACATTGCAATATACTTGATTCTTTGAAAATCTATATGGATGATGAAAAATATACTTTTTCAGGGTAAACATTAATAATTGTTTTATTAAGAAAATGGATCATGTTTTATTTCTGGTTAAATTTTATCAATGGAAAATATGGAAATTCTCTTCCTGTAATAAGAACAGCAATGTCTTGAAGCAAAAATAATCTTTTCTTATCAAGAATACTGGTTACTGCTGATAAACATCTTTTCTTTTAATAAGAGACTTTTTTTTAAAAAAAAAATCCTTAACATAGAAAATTGATAAAAAATTATATGAATCAATTTTCTTACAAAGCTCTCATTCTATACTTCCTTCTAATTAAATGAAAATAGCATAAAGATTAGAGATTTGAAGAGAAAGTGTTGCTTTATTTTATAAGAGATTATCATTATTTTGGCATAAGAATAATTTTTTTTTCAACTCAAACATTGTTTAATTATTGCTTCATTAATAAAATGACTTCCAACTCTCTTATTTTCCAGACACATTTTCAAAAGAGGTCCAGGAGTAACTGATATCACCCATCAAACTTGCATAACTAATAGCTGATCATTTCAGTAAGCAAGATTATGTAGTACTATAGCATTGCATCCAATGAAAACTGTCTCCAAACTTGATATAAATGTCATGATGATTTTTAATGTATCCTATTAAACAGTCTTCTAAGGCATGCTTAATAGGCACAGTCTCTGGCTCATAACTGAAGTAATCAGGACTCTGGTCAGAAACTCCAGTTCTAAATCTAGCCACCCATTTATGTGGTAGAAAAATGAATTCCTAGAGATTCTGAGCTGAAAATGGGTCCCATGAGGTTTGGAATTTACTAGGATTAGAGAGGTGACATAGTGAAAATGAGCATACAATGAACTCTTGCCCTTAAGATGTGACTGGGCACCAGAATCTATCAGACCATATCTGATGAGGAAATTCATCCCCACAAGTACTGACATGGAGTGACATCCACCTTTTCTAGTTTAGGGTTTAGACTGAGACAAATCACTGCTGACCAACGTAAGAAAAGGTCCTTCAGAGGAAAATCAGTGAAGACACTGAATCCACCAGTTGTCAAAACACTGAAGGATGGGGACCACTTTCACCTCTATCACTTTGCAAAACATTTGGATTGCAAAGGAAAGGTCAAAAGGAACAACTCAGAATTGAAATACATCCCAGCCAAGTCAAAGCCATGGTTATTTACAGACAGGAGATGGGGATGTGAAGTTACACATTTTGGAGATACAGTATATGAAGACTGCCCAATCTTACAGCCTTATCATGTTTCCAACCAAGACCGTCATCTCCAAGAGTCTTTTGAATGCATAAATATATTTGCATCCCTGTGAGTACAGCAAACTTCTAAAAATGACTTGGATAAGGAATGCATCTTAAAAGGTTAAATGAGTTAATTCTTGAGACGTATCAGCAAAATTCAGGAACCATAAAAACAAAATTCAGAAACTATAAAAAAGTAGCTTGACAAACTTATGTTGAATTTGCAATTTGCAAGAGAAAAAGAGCAGTTATTTGAGAAATGGTGCTTATCCAAGAAAGTTGAATATGAGTATGAAAATCTCAAACAACTTGTATTACTTGAAGAGTTCAAGAACAGTGTCCCTAGTGACATCAAGTCTTATCTTGAAATCAAATCTTTGGAAATTGCTGCTCTTGCTGCTGATTAGTATTTCTTAACTCATAAAGTTCCTGTTGTAAGCAAGTCCTTCACTCAGCAGTCTACTGTTAACAAGGTATTTCAGCCTAATATGACTCCTTCTAAAACTCAATCTGGCACAAATTTTAATGATCAAGCTCTGATAAGCTTGATTCAAAATCCTTGTCCCTTCATGCATGTACTTATTGCAAGAAGAAAGGACATGTAATTTATGATTGCTATAAAGAGCTTAAGAACCAAGAGAGACCTATCCCAAATGCTCTTATTTCTAAGAAGTCAAGGTCATGGTCATGTATTGAAAGCAATACATTTGTTGGGTCTAATAAACCCCAGTCTGATTTTATTATGGAGAATTATGAACCATCCATGTTGAAGGGTTCTATATCACTCTTGGGTGATTTGGCCAGTCCTATTCCTATTAAAATTTTAAGGGATACATAAGCTTCTCAGAGTCTTTTAGTATCAGGTACTTTGCCTTATTCTGAGATGTCTTTTCTAATGAGAGTGTTTCCATTCAGAGAGTAGAGTGTGGCTTTGTTAATGTTCCTCTCCATTGTGTAAATTTGTCATCAGACATAGTTTCAGGACCTGTGACAGTTGGAATTATATATTCTTTACCCATTCAGGGCATCTATTTATTACATAAGCAATGACATAGCTGGAGACAAGGTTGTGGTTAATCCACTTGTAACTGACAACTCTTCATTGGATCAGAAAGTTGATCCTACTATAAAAGAATTCCCTGATTTATACCCAGATTGTGCAGTTACTAGAGCTATGGCAAAGAAAAGCTCTTGAGAATGAATTTTTAAGCAAAGAATTCCTTAAACTGACACATGTATTGATCAAGTTTTTGAAGAGGTCACTTTCACTCTTTGGATCAAATTAAATGGTATTGATTACAGTGACTACTCATTCTCTTTTTTCTAATCAGGGTGACAAATAAAAATGACTTGTCAGTGAACAGGAATAAGATCCTGAGATCTAATATTTATTTCAATGGGCCATTAGTAAAATTGAAGTCAATGAAGTACATGTCTGTTATTTCATTAAAAATGGAATTATTATGAGAAAATGGAGACCTTCCAAGGTACTTGCTGGTGATGAGTGTTTAGTAAACTATCAAATTGTAGTTCCAAAATCTTACAGACAGGAAATACTTAGTCTGGCCCATAAAACACCTATGGCTGGTCTTTAAGGATTAATAAAACTTATCACAAGATCTTGAGTCACTTTTATTGGACAAAACTTGAAAGTGATGTTGTAAATTTTGTAGATCTTATCATACTTGTCAAATGGTATGAGATTCCATTCAGAAGATACCTATTAGGTTCATCTGCAACCAATTCCTGTATTTGATGAACTAGAATAATGATCAATTGTGTTGGCCCCTTACCTAATACCAAGTCAGGCAACCAATACTTTTGCATTCACAAGTTTCCCAGAGGCAATTCCTCTGAGGAATATTAAAACTAAAACTATAGTAAAAGCATTGATAAAGTTGTTTACTCAATTTGGCCTTCCCAAATCTGGTGAATCTTGTCAAAGGTCAAATTTTATGTCTGGAATTTTCCAGCATGTTTATGAATTTGGTTCTCAGCAATTCAAGTCAAAAGTGGTTTCACAGAACTTCAATGGAGATAACATTAATGTCTGGTAATAGAGTTCTGTTTCTCTTGCTCATTCTTCAAATTTTTTTTCAAATTAGGTATTATGGCCCTTACAAAGTTACGAAGAAAATGAATGAGGTAAAGTATAATAATAGTATTTCTGATCTAAATAAATTAATGGAGTACTAGTATACTGAGAGACATAGTCAGATAAATCATGCAATTAATCATGCAACCTGTCCCACTAACGGAGGATTTAAGTGAAGGAATTCAATTTAACTCTATAGATTTTGGAGCAACAAATCTTTGGAATTAAGAAATTATGAAACATCTGGACCAGAAACCTTTACATTTGCATCAATAAGAAAGGAATGAACTTAAACAGCTATTATTTGAATATGAGCACTTATTTCCAGATGTTGCTACCAGAACAAACTTTTTCATGATGTTGAAGTTGTGAATTATAGATCTGTGAAACAACACCAATACAGGATGAACCCAAACATGAATACTTGAAAAAGGAAATTCTGTATTTGCTGCAGAATTACTTCATAGAGCCCAGTAAAAGTAACTGAAGTTCACCATGCATATTTGTTCCAAAACCAGATAAAACATTGTGTATGTGCACTGATTATAGAAAGGTGAACAGTGTGAAAAAAACAGATTAATTTCCAATATCAAGAATTAATGACTGCATTGCATTATGATCACCTCTGGTCTGGATAATTGTGATGATAACACTGATGCCATCATTTACAATGACTCCTGAAAAGAACATCTAGCAACAATTTGGAAATTCTTTGACAGACTCACTGATGCAAGTTTGACAATCAATTTATCCAAAAGTGAGTTCTGCATGTGTAACTTTTCTAGGACATATTGTGGGACATGGATAAATTAAAACCTATAGATGCTAAGGTCAAGGCTATCTAAGAATTTATTCTATCTGTCAATAAAAAGCAACTGATGTGATTTTTAGGTATGGCTGGATACTATCACAAATTTTGTTCCAATTTGTATAATATTGCTGAACCCATGACAAATTTATCGAGTAAGAAAAACAAGTTTATAAGAAAAATGTCAGGAGGTTTTTGACAAGTTAAAAACCATACTTGTCTACATGTCTATAGCATGATACCCATTGCTAGACATCACTATAAACTGCCACACTGCAGACATTGTAGCAATATGACTGAACAATTTTTAAAGGTACGTTAAAAATCATAATCACATCACATTTTCCAATTACTTTCATCAACAAGATGAAAAACAAATATCAAAGATTATTAAGTTGGAGTTTGTTGTTAGAAAATATAATCTGGACATCAGGCACATCAAGGGAAAAGATTATTTAATAGCAGATAAATTTTCCCATGCATATAAATATTATTTCATGTACACTTTGTATAATTCATAAGAGTTCTTCTTATGTGATATATTTTACCTTGTGTATAATTAACATAAGAAAAAGAAAGCTTTAAATCAATCTTTTTCTTTATGGGGGAAGTGTTATGTATATGTAATTTTATTACTTGTGTTAGTTTCAAATTGTTCATTTTATTTTTATTTCGTTACATGTTGTTGTAATAACTTTATTCACTGGATTTTTTTTCAGAAAATTTCAGCATAGTTCTAGAAAATAACAGTGTTGCTACATTGTACTTTTAGCTGATCTAGTTCCTAACTTTAGTTCAAAATTCATAAACACAGAATGAAAAATCATTGGTCATAATCGAGGTCATTCTTGGCTTGTGTCAGCTCTGTTGTAAACATTTTTAAAATATTTTTTTTAATTATATTTTTGTTCAGTACAATTGAACCTGTAAATAGCCAACATGCTAAGTGACATATTACTTTACTGCATTGTTCTAATCAAGTGACCATGTGACCCTGTCAATTGATTTAAATTTGTGCTAAAAACTAGCTTTTAGTGTTCTGAGTCATTTGCACTTCATACCTTTTGCAGTTGAGTTGAAAATGTTATTTAAAATAATTTATTTTTCCTGGAAATAAAAGTATTTTTCACCAATAATCTTGGACAAAGACATTTAGTGGAATTTATTCAGAATTCTAAAGCTTGAATATTATTCTTGATTTATAAAATTCAACAAGAAACTGTTGACACATCAGTATAATACTGCATTTATATGATGTCAATATCCTCCATCTTGTAACTTGATCAGGATTCGAACTTTGATTCATTTAGAACTTTTTATTGATAGGACTTGCATTATTCATTCTAGGATTAGTTTTTGGATTAGATTCTCAAACTGTAAGTCCTTTTTCATACTTTTACCTTGTTTTCTAGGGAAACAAATTAGTTTATTAAATTTTACAAAGCTTGTTGACTTTACTCTTTTCTTCGGTTATTTTTGTATTAGCCCATATGTAACAATCTACAGACACATATGTGTAAACACACTTACTTACTTAGAATTAGTTCAGCGCATTGGGGAGATAGTGCTTTCCATCGAGGTCGATCTGTCACAATGATTTCTGTGTCATCCAATGATATGCCCAGCACTCTCAGATCTTCTATGAAGGTGCTTTTCCATGTAATTCGGGGATGACATTGTTTCCGTCTCCCCCATGGTGACCATGAGATGGCATTTCTTGGATGCCATGAGAATAGTTGCCGGTTGTATGTGGCCTGCAAAAAGTAGCTGGCACTCTGTCACAGGTGCCTGTTCACTGGTGGATCTCTTCATTTATGATGCACTCATTGTATGAGATTTGCAGTATTCTATGCATCCATTGCTGTTGGGTGATGTAAAGTCTCCTTACAATCAGGGCTGACGTCTTCCATATTTCAAATGCATAGATTGCAGTTGAGACGATGATAGTATTGAATAGCCAATTTTTGCTGCTACACTGATTTGTGCATTGGCCAAGATTGGTCGCAGCCATTGAAAGACTGCCTTTGCCTACCCTATTCTACAAGTGACATCATGGTAGGCATTGCCATCATTGGCTAGAGTTCTGCCTAGGTAGGTGAATTTCTCTACCTCTTCAAGTTGTTGCTGACCAATTTTCATGGCATCCCTTGCTGTGGTATATCCAGTCCTCATGATCTTTATCTTATTCCCACTTATCCTAAGTCCAACTCACTCAGGCTGCTTTGTGTTCCAGGCTCATTGTCATTTCTTCTGCTTTTCTATACATGGCGCCAAGTAATGCAATGTCATTTGTTAAATCAAGGTCAGTTAGTCAGTTTGGTTTCAGCCATGGAATTCCAACATCATCTCCATCCATGGTTTTCCTCATAACGAAGTCAATCACCATAAGGAAGAGGCAAGAAGGCAGGATACATCCCTGTCTGATGCCAGTTTCAATGGCAGAGAAGTCTGTGGTGCCGTCTTCTGTCCTGACACAGCATCTTGAGTCGAGGTACACTCTAAAGACCTCAATGAATCACTCCGAGATGCCATACAACCTTGCTATGTTCCAAAGCAGCTCTCAATGTAGGCCTTGGTAAATTGACAAAGTTGATAATGAGTCACTGTTGGTGTTCAGGTTCTGCTTGATGATGTTTCTCAGGATGAATATTTGTTCACTTCCTGATCAACCTCGATGAAAGCCAGCCTGTTCTTCTTGTAGCTTCGCATCTAAAGCTTTAGGAGTGTGATTATGGTACAGTTCAACATGTTTCCTTTATTTGGAAGTTTGATGATGACTCCCTTGTGCTACTCCTTGGGTTCCCATGTCATCAACAAACATGAGGTTAGAATATCTGTCAGTTCATTGATGAGACACTGTCCACCATGCTTGTGCATTTTCATGGACACCACATCCAGGAGTGGCGTTTTGTTATTCTTTAGGAGCCATAGCGCAATCTCCATCTCTGCTGTTGAAATTTCTTCTGTCCACATTGCCAGGATGTTTGTTGGGTTGAGTGGATCAAAAGTGAAGGTAGTTTCTGGGATAGGCTGATTTAGCATTTCCTTGAAGTGCTCAACTCATCGAACATCTTGTTCTTCTTTGGTTAGGCATTGCTTTCCATTTTTGTCCTTGATAGTAAACACTCACATAATCACAAAGACACTGATAGCGAATGAAAACAAAGTGAGTTTTTGTCATTAAAATCCAATGGATAGCAAAATATATGCTTAATTAGATGCAGTCTTTGCTACTCTCAGTAGTTCAATAAGGGGTCTGAAGGTAATCTTAGAACTTGATGGTTCTGCTATTAAAACTTCCTTGCTGGATTTTCCAAGTGAATCCTGGTGAAAACTGAGTAAATTCTTGACAATGATAATTTTAGCATTGTTAGAACTGCATTTGAAGCAGTTTCACCACAAGATAATCTTGTCTTTATAGAAGAGTGGTTCTTAACGAATTGGTCAGAACCCAAAATGGAGTCACTATGCTGTTTCAAGTGGGTCACCAAAATCAACCGTAATAATTTGAAAGTGTTTTTTTTTTAGAATTTGATGGGTAGCAGGGCTAATACCATAAACCTATTTATCTGGGTTGCTGCTCCTAAAGGTTAAGACCCGCTGCTATAGAAAACTTTATTATACATCACATTTGTGACTGACATTTTATTGGAGGAAATGGAAAACAGGACATAATATTTTAAGTTTAATGGGACTTTACAAGTACAAAAGACAAATTGTTGAAACAGTTGCAAGAGGTAAAGGTTTAAAACGATTTAGTTGGCAAACTCTTCCACTATGTCTGCAGTATAGCTGATGATGTCAACACTGCCTTAGACAAATGGTATCAGATGTTCAATTCAGCCTTAGACAAGCATGTCCCAATAAACATAAAAAGGAGTTAAACACCAAATTACAGCCAAGTGGATAACTCTTGAAATCAATGAGACTAGGCACCTAAGAGATAATTTCCACAAGCAAAATATACATGAACAACTGCATAAAGTGGAGCAATAAAGCTAAGCACCTGATAAATAAGGCTGAAGAGAACTATTATAAACAGGATATTGATAAAAGTAAGAGTACTTATACTTAAGCAAAATGAGGATATAGCAACATTTGTACAAGATATAGTGGAAATGTTCAACAGTTTCTTCACAAGCATCTCCAGTAAAGTATTCAGAACCAGACTAACATCCCAATTGAACTTACTGCTCTTCTATAATTTATAAGAGCTTAAGTTTCTTATGAAAATTATTTTTTAATAACTAATGTCAGTGGAGCTTATGATTTTGATTTATCATTAAGATGAATATTAATAAATTCTCTTATTTAGATGGCATTGGTCAATAAATCTTAAAATTGCTGCACCAATAATTAAACAAAGTCATTAATGCATATATTAAATTTAAGTATAATGAGTAGTAACTTTCCAGAAACTCTGAAATGTGTGAAGGTTACACCTATCTTTAAGAAAGAAGAAAAGGAGGATCCAAGGGAATTACAGACCAATATCAATTTTGCCTGTATTGTCAAAATTATTTTAAAAGCAAGTAGCCATTCAGATCAATAAATGTTTTGAAACTTACTCTCTATTTCATAAAGTGCAATCAGGATTTAGAAAGTACCACCCATGTCAAACATAATTTATTAAATTAATTAAATTTGCTGATCATGAAAGTATGCTGCAACTGTTACAAGTTCAACAATCCTTCTTAAACTGGTTTAGATCATACTTAAACCAAGGTCTCAACAAGTAAGCATTGGCCATTATAGCTCTCAAAACTCACACTATTCATTCAGTGGTTCCTCAAGGCTCAGTTTTAAGCCCTTTCCTTTTTCTTATCTATATCAATGATCTACCATTTAATAAAGAATCCACACATGCAGATTTATTTGCAGATGATGAAACACTGTATATATCTAGTTCTAAAACTGAAGTTATCCAAAATAGATTAAACTCAGACCTTTTTTGAGTCCAAAACTGGGCACAACGATATAAAATGATAACTGATGATGGTAAAACAAAATATGATTTTGGGGACATCACAAAAGCTACACAAGTTAGGGAACCCAGAACTATCTCTTACAATAAAAAATCATCAGTTAAAAAAAGTTAAACATGTGAAGCTTGTAGGTGTGTCAGAAAAAATTAATTTACAATGGGATGATCATATTGATAGTCTCTGTAAAAGTCATCCAAAAATTGCCCTTAACTCAGCAGAATGATGAAACATCTATGGAAACTCGCAATCTATACTATAAGTCATATTTTCTTCCAACAATGGTTTGTTAATCAAATGTATGGGGAAACTGTGCTAAATCTTGGCTTGACAGGATTTATAAACTCCAGAAATGTGCAGCACACATAATTTTAGATGAATCTCTTGATCATCTCTCAAAAGCACTGTTAACAGAACTCAAATGGTTCACAATAAATAAAAGGACAGATTTTCACAAGGCAGTTCTTGTATATAGATGTCTACATGAAATTGCACCAGAGTATCTTCAGGACTTATTCAAGCCTTTTTCAAGTCAATGCCAGTTGAGACCAATATCACACGGAAACCTTTTAGCACCAAAACCAAGAACAGAGCAATTTAAAAGGAGCTTCCAATACTCTGGTGCAGTTCAGTAAAACAAGCTTCCACTGTATGTAAAATCTGCTGAAAATATTACAGTATTTAACAAATTATATCTTGAGCATGTATATGTTTCCAATAGATAACGTAATTTAGTATTTTAATACTAAAAATGTTACAATAAAGAGTAATTACTGTTATCTTTCATAAAATGGACATTAATATGCTCTCTTTAATAGAACACAATGGAGAATAGTCCTTGAAGCTAGTCACCCTCTATAAATAAAGTATTATTATTATTAATATTATTATTAATAATAATTAATAATAATAATATTAATAATAATAATAATAATAATAATTAATAATATTATTATTATTATTATTATTATTATTATTATTATTATTATTATTATTATTATTATTACTATTATTATTACTACTACTACTACTACTTTTTGTCATGTATATTGGGACATGATAAAATAATTAATTTTTCCCCTGCCCAAGAACTTGGTGAAAAGAATATATTACAAACTCTGTATGCATCCATAATGTTGTATTTATTGACATTGCTCACTGAAGTGTATAGTGATATGAATCCATGTTTGTGCTGAAAGGCTTGAATATGTTATCAGACTGAAAACTATCCAACAGATTCATGAGAGAGAGAGAGAGAGAGAGAGAGAGAGAGAGAGAGAGAGAGAGAGAGAGAGAGAGAGAGAGAGAGAGAGAGAGAGAGAGAGAGAGAGAGAGAGAGAGAGAGAGAGAGAGAGAGAGAGAGAGACAGACAGACAGACAGACAGAGATGGAGATATCAAAATAACCAAGTCTGTATTATATCTAGGTTAACTATATCAAATTATCTCCAAAAAAATCATTTTTTGAAAATATTTTCTCTCTGAGAGTAAATGACAATCTTTTCACTAGTATGAGTTACAAAAAAGTATTAAAGCATATTATTGCTGTATATACTAATTACCCTGCATACATAAATGCTCATTTGTATAAGATAAACACAATTGGCAAAGAGCAATAAACTCATTGTTTGATCTTGCTCACAGGATATGAGATGCAAAGATTATTTCTTTATAAAGCAAGCTGACCATGGAAGCTGACTTTGGATTTTTCTAAGAGTGCCATATCATTGTGGGCTTTTTTAATATAAAAAGTCAGCAGCTACTGACAAGAAAACTTTGGTTCCTTTTCACCGGCATTTTCACAGAAATTTTAAAAGCAAATTAAAATGGAACAATCTTTAAAGGTACACAATCTGGTGTTTCATGTATGGACATCAATGACCCAGCATCTCCTAGAAGATTTGAAGGAGAAAATAAATCATTTGATGAATTCATGAACATCAGATGAGAAGATGATTTCGCCAACAATATGATTGATAGCATTGATAAAACTCCAGTGTACCTCGATCTCATTCCTGGAATTGGACTGTTCATTTGAAGGAAGGTTAAAAGAGTGAGAATTCGCATAACTGGTGCAGAGAATAAAATCTTACTTTAGTCCATGTAATTTCCACAGCAGGAGATGTGTTGCCTCCAATGAAGGAGCTAAAAAAATATTCTGGCACTGATAGAATGGATTATACTGTGGAGAAAGAAGGGTTGGGCTGATGAGGTGATGCTGAAGTAGATTAGAAAGTTTTACTTCAAGTACACAGTTTAATATTTTAATTTTGTTTTAATGAAATTTAATTTTTATTGCATTTTCTTACATGTAATTTTTAATGATTTACAAGGTGCCCCACAAACCTGCAACTAGAAGAAACAATGTGTCCAACAACATACAGAGCACATAAAATTACTTTAAAATTAATTTACCAATATATATGGTAAATACAGTAATATAGCAGCAATAAATGCTTCGGTCCAATACAGGATTTAATGCTTTATCACACAATTAAATTGTTCAAACATGAGTGTGTAATTATTATTATCTTTCAATCAATCTGTTTTATGGCTAAAATCATCATGAAAAGCAAGAGTCTGTGTTAAGAGTTAGTATTATAACAAGATTAAAATAATGAATAATAATAAAGAAAACAAATTTGGATGTTCAATTTAGCATGTTGAATTCATTACTTACAGGTGGGGCACCTTTTCTGATGGACACTGTACAATCCAAAATGGATTATTTTGATATATTGTTTTGCATTATGTGCAAAAAAATTACTAGCCCCTCTCCCGCTTTCATAAAGATTTTTGCTGGGGGCTTGCTTGCTTTGCTGATTGGTTCCTGAATTAACTTCAACAATGAATCACACTTGAACACTCTTCTGACAAATGAAATAATCAAGCTTTGCATCAAGTAAAATTCAACTAAAGAAAATGTTGCCAATATTCATTTATACAGATGGCTTTAAGATTCTCATTCTAGCCAAGGATGTTCTTCTACATGTATCTAGCACCTCTTTGATTTACCTATCCACTTTACCTATCCACTTTCCTATTTGCCAATGCAAATTAGCACAATGGGCTCCACACAGCAGTCTGCAAACATGTAACCCTATCTATACATTGTCAGCCAGTTCAGGAATATGTGACATGGATGTCATTTATATCTGTCTTCTTTGCCTTTTAATTGTTGTATAAGCTGCCCAAGGAGAGATTTACATGAATTCTAAGCAGGACTATTTACTGTTTATACATTCTACTATTACAAGCCTCAATGACATTTTGGTGGTTTTTCCTGAAGAATAATGAAAATATGTTTTGCCAACTAAGGGTGTGCTCACCAGTTCTTATGTACTTTTGAGACAGTGGTGTATGTAATGTAAAGTTGTTTGCATTTAAAGCATGCATAGTGGAGAGAATGTTGGCATATGTCTATACTACTTTCATGTAATGTGGCTGACATTTCTTTAGATATTGTACTTTTGGAAATTGTAAATAATCTTAGCACACTGCTAACTAAAATGACTGCTCTCTTGTACTACAAAAATCAGCATGAAATTGTCTAAAGTACACTATGTGTAGCAGCTATTGAAATAGGGAAAATGAATTTTGCCAGGCTAGACAATACCAGCTTCTAAAAGTGCAATGTGAGAATTACCAAATACTGTACATAAAATAAAAAAAGTTATTAGCTCTTTTTTTTATACAATTTACCTCAGTGTTTCAGGAAGTGAAAATGACCAAGTGAAGCTAGCACTTTTTTGAAAGGTGCACATATGAAAGTGAGACCAATCTGTATACTCTACAACCCATATTACACCCATCAATCATACACCAAAATAAAGGGAATTAAAGGTTCTATGAACAATACCTAAGATATACAAGGTCTTTTTTTAAATAGACAGTAAAACTAGTGAGGAAACCTGTTGGAATTCTTTTTCTTTAAAATTCTAACCCTATACAAATATGAAACTGTTACAGAGTGCCACCTAAACATGACTGTGCCTGGGTAGTTGGGGTTGGGGGTTATTGTAGCAATAAATATTTACAAGATGGTTCCAATGGTGGTTATATTAGATGTCAAATCAGCATTATTTTCATTTAGGACCAGTGCCTAGTTTCATGCCAGTCCTCCAAGCAGATGGACAGCTAACAATCCCATAAGCTATTCAGGACTATGTCCTGCAGAACAAAAAAAAATACTTCTTCCTCATAGAAATATTTATACAAAATATAATGTCTTCATGTGATTTGAAACATCAAACCCATTATAAGTAGCTGTTTGGAACTGTAACATTTTGTATTGGACTTGTTCCTTTCAATCATAAATATGTCAACACAATTTATAATAACATTCCCAAGTTTTCAACTCATAGATTTGTTTACAAAAGATTTTGCTACCAATGCTAAGAATAAATAAACAAGTTTTAAAACTATTAATTGCCAAAGCAAACAGACATAGCACTGTTATTTATTTGGCTCTATATCACCTAGTCTGATCTTGTGGCAGTATTACATTGTACAGATGTGCTTCTCCTTTAAATCCACATAACAAGTCCACTGTGTAATGACAGCAACCAATCCTAAGATCCAATAAATTTCTGCCAAATTTGTTTTGCTACATTCAAGTATTTTCTATGATAGCAATTCTGATTTGATCAAATAATATAACATTATGTTTTTGGAAAAGTGACTTCATAGTTTGTAAAATATACTATAAATCAATGAAATTCTCAAGAGCATGATGTTTTGAATAAGTTTGTACCATAGAGATATATGTTTTGAATAAGTTGGTACCATAGGGATACATGTTTTGAATAAGTTTGTACCATAGGGATACATGTTGTAAGTTTGTACCATAGGGATACATGTTGTAAGTTTGTACCATAGGGATACATGCTAAAATTCATAAAATTTTTGAGGTTGCCACCATTCTTTAATTTTATAGTTAGTATAAAAAAGAAGTAGGCATGTCCACACAAGTTTCCTGCTTAGAATGCCTTAGATTCCTGCAGATTACAGGAAACAGAAAATAGCTGATAAGGAGACAGTTAAAAGTTGCTCAGTTACCTTCCCACACCATAAGATCTGACAATACACTTCTGAACAGAGATGCACCTATGGTGGTCAGACCTAGAATTTAAGAAAAATATACCAATCCTTAATCTGGTAGATTGAAAAATGTACTGATCCTTCTGAATCTTAATTAATTCTACCTACACAGTGAGACACTCTTATGTATATTTAATTTGCATTGATTGATATGGGGTTTTATTTCTTTATATGCTATGTGTAATGTAAATTTTATTTTATAGCTTGGTCCAAAATCAACTTCAGACCAGAATAAATGATTTTTAATCTGTAAACAATTAATACATAGCTAATATTTTTCCCTATATGTTGTGGTTTAGTATTAGGATCATTATTAATAGAATATATTTATCTTGTCTGAGTCAATTAAATTATGTTGATCTTGTTCTATATTAAACTAAAAGTGAAATTTACACTACTCCTCCACAGGGCTGGTTTAACCACTATACAAAGTAAAAGTGAAATTTACACTACTCCTCTACAGGGCTGGTTTAACCACTATGCAAAGTAAAACTGAAATTTACACTACTCCTCCACAGGGCTGGTTTAACCACTATGCAAAGTAAAACTGAAATTTACACTACTCCTCTACAGGGCTGGTTTAACCACTATGCAAAGTAAAAGTGAAATTTACACTACTCCTCCACAGGGCTGGTTTAACCACTATACAAAGTAAAACTGAAATTTACACTACTCCTCTACAGGGCTGGTTTAACCACTATACAAAGTAAAAGTGAAATTTACACTACTCCTCCACAGGGCTGGTTTAACCACTATACAAAGTAAAAGTGAAATTTACACTACTCCTCCACAGGGCTGGTTTAACCACTATACAAAGTAAAAGTGAAATTTACACTACTCCTCCACAGGGCTGGTTTAACCACTATACAAAGTAAAAGTGAAATTTACACTACTCCTCCACAGGGCTGGTTTAACCACTATACAAAGTAAAAGTGAAATTTACACTACTCCTCCACAGGGCTGGTTTAACCACTATACAAAGTAAAAGTGAAATTTACACTACTCCTCCACAAGGCTGGTTTAACCACTAGTCAAACTAAAAGTGAAATTTACACTACTCCTCCACAGGGCTGGTGTAACCACTATACAAAGTAAAAGTGAAATTTACACTATTCCAACACAGGGTTGGTTTAACCACTATACAAAGTAAAACTGAAATTTACACTACTCCTCCACAGGACTGGTTTTACCACTTAACTATAATGAATGGACTAAAACTAATTTTCATCTCCTAGCTGCAGAAATTTATTCCAAAGTAAGTAATCACAATCATAATATTTTGCAGGCTAATAGCACACCAAAACCAATCTTTGCAAAACAAGTCTTTGCTAACCCCTAGTGGATCTAATGTTCATTTAACAGAGGGTCATGTACAAGTACCTACTACTGTATTGGGAATTCAGACACAGAAATAAGTCTTGTTAAAGGAATTGACTATGTGGAGATTCATCTAAGATCTTCCACTCTTTGTGTACCAGAAAATGAAGACCATAGTGGTCAGGAAATTTAAGGGTGCAAGGGATAATTTTTTACACAAATTTAATCCCTAATTCACTTGCCTAGTATAAAAAAGTAAAACAAAACATAATATACACAAGTGTGGTTAAAAAGGTCCATATTTTTGTATAGCTATATTAAAACAAAGCAGAAGAATATTATTCACTTGACCAGAGGAGTCAACAGCAGTTCATAGCAAAGTAAGTTTCATGCATCCCATCCCCAAATGAATATCTGCATTCTTCATGTCTATTAAGGTCATTTTTTACATGATGTGATGCTCATAGTACAAACACAAGCCTTTTCCTATGTGATAAGCATGCAAAACATTGTGTACTAAACAGGCTGATGCTAGATGACAATAGTTGTCATCCATGCTATTTTTTAATTGGGGAGCGAGTTAGGTCTTCTTTCTAAGCCAGCTATTCATATTATTTCATATTCTACACACTGCAGAGTAACTATGGGAGATCTACACGCCTATTATAATTTCATGTACAACACAAGCCAGAAATACTTACTTCACACACACACACACACACACACACACACACAGAGGCACACACACAGACACACATTCTTTAATTAGTAAACAATAATTGCTGAAAAAGTCGGATCATAACCTTATGAGGTATACATGCCTATTAATTTCATGTACAACACAAGCCAGAAACACTTACTTCACACACACACACACACACACACACACACACACACACAGGTACATAGGCACATGCACACACACATATTCTTTAAGTAGTAAACAATAATAGCTGAAAAAGTCGGATCATAACCTTAAGTTTAGAAATCTGACAGGGGCCAATTTATGAAACTATCCCCTGTCAGCTCAGATGAGCTAGGTAGAGAAAGCAACAATAGTAAATTGCTCCCCAAGGTCATCACAAAGGTTGATACTCATGTCTTTGAACTTCAGAGAGCAATTTATTAAAGGCAGTGGGAAAACAAATTGCTTGAACAAGAATTCCCACAAATCAGCAAAAGCAATAGCCATTAAACTGTTTAAGGAATGTGGTCTCTAAACTCAACATAGGAGTCAGCAAGGATTAATATATGAGAAACATACATCAGATTTCAGCACAAAAATTTATGAGCCATGAAAAAACAAATAAAACCATCAGATGTGACCTAAGTAAGACATCAAGCCATTGCTTCATTCTGGAATAGCACAACACAAAAATGAAAGAGAAAGTGAAACAATTAAATAAATAAAAAATTTGCTCCTCTTAGAAATTATGCAGCAAATAAATTGCATCCTAAACTTTAACAGCATTACAGGAAGTCATTACAATGGAAACAGAAATTGTCAATACTCTGATAAAAGAAAAACAAAAGTACATTAGATTTCATAATCCAATAAATTCTACCAAAGAAAGAGTTGATAACATTAAAGAACCTAATGATAATTCCAGAAAAACACCCCCCATTTCTATTAGTGCAAAATTGTGTAGAATAGTTTCCATAGATAATAATGCTCTACATTCAGTTGGGGTTAGCATGACATGTAAATATTATGTTTGATGTATGTGTTAGACTTGCCATAAACTGTTGACTACCAGGGAAGGAATCTGTTCTGCTTGGGACAGGAACTGAATTTTAATTAGGTCTCACTTGGCTAATGGTTAAAGGCAGATAAGAGTATATATTAATGTGATGTCATAGTGGTAAAATATCAAGACTTGTGATAAGCCAGAAACAAATTCAGTAAGTTATGGTTCATATGAAACAGGTGTCATGAAATTATACTTTCCAGAATAGTTGTTTTTAATAAATAACAGTAGACTGGAGAGGATTATTCTGACTTTGACAGTGATAAATGACTTTTTGTCAGTAAAGAAAAAATCCTGAATGATTAAGCTAATGAGCAGGTGTGTATGTTTCCTGACTCTATTCAGGGTTTTAAAATTGTTCCCTTTGTAAATTAATCGAAGTTTCTATGGGCAGTCAAGGAAGAAATTGACTCTAAGGAAAAATAGATATGATTTTTCCTTGTTAAAAAATTGTCTAAAGGATGTATTTTGGAAAGTGAGTGACATGAACAGGAGAGATTAAACTTTACAGAGAGGTGAGAATCTTGAATAAAGTTAGTCAATTACATACAGTGTGTCCATTGATGTAAATTTGTAATTATTTTTTAATTATTTTTTATTTTAAATTCAAAATTAAATTTTTCCTTGAGTTCAGAAATAATCACACATGATTGGTGCATTGTAAGAATGTTATACACTATTTTGTTATATGAATGTGTCTGGATTCAGTTGATCTGTATGTATTAGAAATCATGTAGTGACACTATTTTGTTATATGAATGTGTCTGGATTCAGTTGATCTGTATGTATTAGAAATCATGTAGCGACACTATTTTGTTATATGAATGTGTCTGGATTCAGTTGATCTGTATGTATTAGAAATCATGTAGTGACACTATTTTGTTATATGAATGTGTCTGGATTCAGTTAATCTTTATGTAGTAGAAATCATGTAGTGAAACTATTTTGTTATATGAATGTGTCTGGATTCAGTTGATCTGTATGTAGTGGAAATCATGTAGTGACACTATTTTGTTATATGAATGTGTTTGGATTCAGTTGATTTGTATGTAGTAGAAATCATTTAGTGACACTATTTTGTTATTTGAATGTGTCTGGATTCAGTTGATCTGTATGTAGTGGAAATCATGTAGTGACACTATTTTGTTATATGAATGTGTCTGGATTCAGTTGATCTGTATGTATTAGAAATCATGTAGTGACACTATTTTGTTATATGAATGTGTTTGGATTCAGTTGATCTGTATGTAGAAGAAATCATGTAGCGACACTATTTTGTTATATGAATGTGTCTGGATTCAGTTGATCTGTATGTAGTAGAAATCATGTAGTGACACTATTTTGTTATATGAATGTGTCTGGATTCAGTTGATCTGTATGTAGTAGAAATCATGTAGTGACACTATTTTGTTGTATGAATGTGTCTGGATTCAGTTGATCTGTATGTATTAGAAATCATGTAGTGACACTATTTTGTTATATGAATGTGTCTGGATTCAGTTGATCTGTATGTAATAGAAATCATGTAGTGTAAGATTTTATGCATTTCTTCTATTACAAAATATGGTCAATATAATAGGTTTTCTGTCTTACATGATTTGTATCATTTATACTGAGGATTGATTATTCTATGTCTGAAAATGTATGTTAGTAAATTGCACATGAGCAAAGAGAAGTAATTAGGGAAGGATTTAAGTCCATTAATTAATCTCTTCAACTGAGAATCAAGGAATGTGTGCCAACTAGCCTAGTTCAGCTTGTAAATTTAGAACCAGGGCAGGGTTTGATGGTTTATCTAAAAAAGAGGTTGAGTTATGTCATGGTCTAAGCTGGAATGTGAGAGCACTAGAAAAGAAATAAATTTATGCTTAATTGATTGTGTATCAATATTAGAAGTGAAGTGACCATAGCTACATGTAGTTCTGTTAAATTTCAATAGATGATATCTGACACAGAAAAATGGGGATATTGTTGATCATAGAAGAAGGAAAAACATCTTAAAAATTTATTTAGGTTGGGTATCATATTTTATTTTTGAAGGAAAAGAAAATAGCTCATTACCTTCACTATACAGTGGTAAGAGCACACTCTACAACAAAGAGGTTAAAGAGAGAGAGAGAGAGAGAGAAAGAGAGAGATGCCAACATATCACCAGTGATATCGAAAAGACTAGAAGCACCAGGTGTATTTCCAGCTATCTGAGTTTCATCAGTCACTCAGTCATATGATGAAATTTGTTCTGTTAACATAATGTAATGGATAATTGAATTTCACATACGTTTCTAACTCTATTTTCTGAAAGAAGGTGAGAGAAAGTGAATTATTCACCTTTAATGTCTAATTTTAATTTGTTTATATAATTGATTAAACTTGTATTTTACATATGGATCCTCATCTCTGCTTTGATATCTGTTATTCCATCCTTAAGTTGACATTTTATCTGATTAATTACTCAATCTGGGTAATAACACCATGGTCAGTCATCTCCTACATAACGATAACCAAAACTCATAAGGAGACGGGGATGTCTCACACATGTCCTACATAATGATAACCAAAACTCATAAAGAGATGGGGATGTCTCAGACATCTCCTAGATAATGATAACCAAAACTCATAAAGAGATAGGGATATCTCACACATTTTGACGACCTACTGACAACATTATTAAATATGTTAACAAAAAGGGTCTGAAACCTTGGATACAAGTTAAGTTTGTACCTGGGGCAGAAACTGGTCACATAATTGATGCCATGGGAAAAGGTGACTTTTCTTAATATGACACCATTATCATCAGTGATGGTGGCAATGATGTAAATAACACAGTTCATACTGACTAGATCTTAAAACAAATTTACAACATCCTTAACTACATGGATAATCCTAACTCTGACTTTGTATTGAGTCTTGAAATATTTGCACAAACAATAGCAGATTAACTGTCTTTCTGTGAGTGCATGCCCTGAAGAATTAACACAGACATCTGGGAGTTAAATGCTTAAATTGAACATCTATGTCATGAGTGGAATTACAAAATTATAGAAAAAAGAATAAAATGCATTTGTAACCCAGTCTGGATTGGTTCTGGAGCCTCTAATAGCCAAAGACAGTGATCATTTAAATAAGAAGGGTTTATCCCATTTTCTCTGTTACAAATGAGATTGTCCTGATACTAAAGGACTCCTCTAAAAGGCATAGACATAAAGGTCAGCTAACTGTTCTAACCATCATCAGAATCAAAATGTTTCTACTCTTATGAACATTATAAATGTGCCAACATGCAGACACAAGCAAATTCAGAGTCATGAAAGTCTAGAATATGGATATAAGGCAAAAATACTGTAAAATGTTCCACTCAAGTAGTCACCATTAGGATAATGGCAATGAAGATTGGGCCATAATTTTAAAAACCAAACACATTTCCAGAAACATCAAAACAATCTATAACATCTCCTAAGTGTCATTCCACCTGTATGACAGAAAATAAACTATATATTCCCCACTTAATGGTGATGTCCATGAAATTACCTCCCACTTAATGACATGCCAATCAAAGTACCCATCCAAATGCTACTGACATAACTGCTTAATATGCTATTGTCTCAAGACTCATTACAAAGTCATCTGAAAAAATGTTGATAATCATGATGTAGGACCCTTTTTAGAAGAGAGTATGTAGGAATATTATGGTCCATGATGTAAGATGCTGTATAGAAGAGAGTTTGTAGGAATATTATGGTCCATGATGTAGGATGCTGTATAGAAGAGAGTTTGTAGGAATATTATGGTCCATGATGTAGGACGCTGTATAGAAGAGAGTATGTAGGAATATTATGGTCCATGATGTAGGATGCTGTATAGAAGAGAGTATGTAGGAATATTATGGTCCATGATGTAGGACGCTGTATAAATGAGAGTATGTAAAAATACTATGGTCCATAATGTAGGACGCTGTATAGAAGAGAGTATGTAGGAATATTATGGTCCATGATGTAGGATGCCGTATAGAAGAGAGTATGTAGGAATATTATGGTCCATGATATAGGACGCTGTATAGAAGAGAGTATGTAGGAATATTATGGTCCATGATGTAGGATGCCGTATAGAAGAGAGTATGTAGGAATATTATGGTCCATGATGTAGGACACTGTATAGAAGAGAGTATGTAGGAATATTATAGTCCATGATGTAGGATGCTGTATAGAAGAGAGTATGTAGGAATATTATGGTCCATGATGTAGGACGCTGTATAGAAGAGAGTATGTAGGAATATTATGGTCCATGATGTAGGACGCTGTATAGAAGAGAGTATGTAGGAATATTATGGTCCATGATGTAGGACGCTGTATAGAAGAGAGTATGTAGAAATATTATAGTCCATATATTGATAGTGAAAATATTGATTCAGACATTCCATAACATTCATCTCAAGACCATCAAAACTTAGAACTTTCCCAAAATTAGTGGCTTAAGCAGATGTCTCAGTATTTGAACATCATCTTTTTATAAACCTAGATGAAAATCACAGTACCTCTTTCTGGAAATAGTTCAGTAATTGACATTTTGTATCGAGTAAAACCTTCTTGCATACCAGCTAACTTATTTGTTATGGCGAACTGATCATCAGCATCTGACAATTGCTTTGTGGGAGCAGTGTACTAGTATTTTAGGCCCTTGGCAAACCTTCCAAAAAGGTTGCAGACTTTACTTGAAGGTAACCTTGTAGGTACAGTATTTCTTAACCTTTTAAATCAAAATATCCTCCAAGAAAAGTTCAGCATACAGTCGAACCCGGTTATTTCGCCGGCCTAGGGGTTTGCCAAAAAGCATCGAGATAACCGATAATCGAGATAAACGAAAACCAATATTGCGTCAATAAAATAACATGTGCTTGAAATTTCATTATGTACATGATGTGCGTTAGTAAATGAGAATGTACATGCACATATTTTTTGATGTTTTTTCTTAAACAACAGCGTTGCCGCTATCTGTTTGACGAAGCGATCGGCATGCTATAAAAATATACATACATGTTTCTTAACAACAAAAGGCATATGTGCACAAACTAACAGCAGATTTACCAGTATACAATACAAACCACCGTCGAATCTCAATACAAACCTTTATTATATTCTCCAACATTGCAAACACAAAGATCGCTCAAAAAAAAAAAAAAAACAAACAAACAAAAAACAAAAAAAAAACGTGCAGGGTGAAGTAATTTTTTTTTTTTACAAAAAGCTAACCAGTGTCAAAATTAAATTCGCGAGTTATTTCACTCTGACAGCTCTGAAAAGTATCGTAAACAGCATACAGCATGTTATCCTTCAGACAAGATCAACAAGAGTGATTGAACGGTCATTGGAATGAACGACCATACGGACCGTTATCACATGCTAAGTGAACTCAGCACATGGGCAGTTAACCAAGTAGGATCATTTTATGGGCAAGTCATAAGCTAGCATAAACGTAACCAATCGCAAGTAGTACATGTATATTTTAAAAAAAAATCGAAAGACCGTATTCTTGCAAAACAGTATCTTCTTTCCCCATGAATGAAACTTACACGAGTGAACACCTGGCAATATTAGACCGTATATATTACTGTAGCTGAAGTTAACACCCAATATATGAATTCTTTCACTCCTGTATTTTGAGAAATAAATAATTATTTTTAATTATGTAAAAGTTATTTATTTGTCGTTTGCTATTTCTTCTTGCCGAGTTTAAGTGTCTGCAACAACCAGCAAAAAGAAGGATTGGCCATTCCATTAATTTTATCTGTTCTATTGGCGTCTTCACAAAAATCGGTCAGGTGTAGGTATATTATGGTAGCATAATTGACTGTCAAAACATACAGTACTCGGCCGTAGGTCCTGTCTGCATAAGCAGATTATGAGGTAACGATGCACAGCTAAGAAGGGGTTGTCCATACAAAGGATTATTTGTGTACTGATTGATTCCAATTCCTTACTTGGTTCAGTTTATAGCTTTCTTCCGTTCTCCCATTTATATATCCAGTCGAAAGCCACGATTGTTTGTACGAATTAAATAACCGAAAAGGGGTGTACGAATTAAATAACCGAAAAGGGGAAAAAAATCTCCGGCGATTGGTCTTGGGGATCGAGATAACCGACGTTAAATGGCAAATTTGGCACTCTTTTGTGCTCGAGATATTAGGGTTCGGCGACATAAAAGGATCGACATAACCGATGAGAAAATGCTAAAACAAAGAGAGAATTCGGCGGTTCCACTTCAAAAACCTCGACTTAATAGGGTTGGCGAGGTAACCGAGATCGAGATAAGTGGGTTTCACTGTATATCAATTTGACCATGAAAGCTTAACTTGGTTTCAAACACATCTTGACAATGACAAGTCTCTATTTTAAATAAGATTTCAGATAAGAAAATAATGAAGTAGACAACATGGTATGGGTCCTGATTATTTTTAAATTTGTTGAAATGCACATATATATGAATGAAGATCCATCTCAAACAACAATTTGTTTATGTAAATGAAATTCAGAGTTTTATAAGAAGTGTTTTGCTTTTTCCAGATCCAAACTGTGGAATTCTTTACCAAAAGTCAGCTGACTCATTCCAAACCTTTAGAAAGCTTTTCAGTCAGAATCAGTATATTGATCTTTTGAATGATTTTCTTTGATTCATTACTACTTCTCTAATAAGACATAATGTTATATCATGTAATCACCCATATTGTTTTACATATGTTAACTACTAATCTTAGTGTGAATCCTGCAGATGCTATAGCAAGTACAACTGAAATATGAAATATTTAACCAGTTGGAAGACACAGTGAAAACCATTATTTGATGAAGAAATTTATGACTGCTGACAGTGAAAAACATGTTACCACTGATTATATGATATTTATATAGTAAAGTTTGCTGGGGTGGTGAATTAGAATGGCTGTTGTGACCTGGTGACCCTTGAACTCGGTGACCATAAGGGCAGTTTTGACTGTGCCCCCATCCTTATCAAGTAAATACATAGCCAAATTATATCATTAATGCCATGTGTAGCCCCCCCCCCAATTTCCATACACAACATGTATGGAACAAATTCTAATAACTCTAAAAAGAGCTCAAATTAACAGAGGAAAAGCTCATTGAGGGGTATAATCCAAACATTTACAAAGAATAGGCACACAAGAGATACTGTGAATTTACTTGTCAACCAATGAAGCATCAGCAAATTTTCAAAACAAACAATGCAGACAATTTAAGGCCATATAAGTGGGAAAAGAATGAAGGGGCTGTACACATTAATAAGTCTAAACTATGGTGAATCCCAGGGGTAATCAAATGTTCTGGAATCTTTTAGTTAACCATAGCACATTTAGTTGGAAGAGATCTAATTTAATGTTCATGGTATTTTCTACACAGAAAAGACTACCAGCAATGTGATATCAGCAGGCACTGTAGTACTGATATTAAGCATTTAAAATGATCTATATTTATGCAATCAGAAACATTGGCAGGTTTCTTTTTCTATTTTCATGGTAAACTTGCCAAAATTGAATCTACTGAGCATGTTCTGCTATAATTTGTCATCAAACCAGATCTGTGAAAAATGATGAAAATTACCAAATTACTCTCTTTAGGAATATTGTGCCTGTTAACCAAGACTGATTTAATTTACATGTATAAAGAGCACTGAAAAAACATTTAACCTCTCCTGATTGTGATTTCTGAACATAAAGTAATTCAATAATGTACTCTTTTCCTGACCTGATTGCAACCATTGTCAGTCATTCAATGGTATGAAGACCTCTGTGCATCCAATCAGACCTCTCATTATCTACCAATAAAAGCATATCTTCCACATAACAAGCAAATGACCAATCAAGTTCCAAGTTCACTAAGATCATCATGATGACTGCAGGTCCCTGTCTACAATCAGTGAGTGTATTAAATGAAAGTGTTCATTAATTTAACTTGACAGAAGTAGCTGCTATGGCTAAGGAAAATTGTAGTCATAAATAGCTGTGCCTAAGCACATATAATACAACTGTAAAGGCAAGCTTGTCTTAATTTAGATATCATCTTCATCCTATTTTCGTAACATTTGGCTAATGCTGTGAAACTCTGAATATGTTACTGATAACACAAGCAATATCCATGAAGGGTCTAATTAGCAATATCCATGTAGTAGCTAATTAGCAATATCCATATAGGGTCTAATTAGCAATATCCATGTAGGGTCTAATTAGCAATATCAATGTAGTATCTAATTAGCAATATCCATGTAGGGTCTAATTAGCAATATCCATGTAGTAGCTAATTAGCAATATCCATATAGGGTCTAATTAGCAATATCCATGTAGGGTCTAATTAGCAATATTTATGTAGTATCTAATTAGCAATATCCATGTAGGGTCTAATTAGCAATATTTATGTAGTATCTAATTAGCAATATCCATGTAGGGTCTAATTGGCAATATCCATGTAGTATCTAATTAGCAATATCCATGTAGGGTCTAATTAGCAATATCCATGAAGGGTCTAATTAGCAATATCCATGTAGGGTCTAATTAGCAATATCCATGTAGTATCTAATTAGCAATATCCATGTAGGGTCTAATTAGCAATATTTATGTTGTATCTAATTAGCAATATCCATGTAGGGTCTAATTGGCAATATCCATGTAGTATCTAATTAGCAATATCCATGTAGGGTCTAATTAGCAATATCCATGTAGTATCTAATTAGCAATATCCATGTAGGGTCTAATTGGCAATATCCATGTAGTATCTAATTAGCAATATCCATGTAGGGTCTAATTAGCAATATCCATGTATCTAATTAGCAATATCCATGTAGGGTCTAATTAGCAATATCCATGTAGTATCTAATTAGCAATATCCATGTAGTATCTAATTAATATCCATGTAGGGTCTAATTAAAAACTACAGAACCATCAGATAAATACCAAAATCTACTTTGAATTCAACTGAGAAAAAAAAAATGAACACAAACCAGTAAATACATTTTAAGTTAAAACTTCATCTGTGCAGCTCAGTATAAACAAATATTATTTATAGTTCAGTAATTGATTTGTCACTCTACCTCCATTGATCTATATTGTTATCTATTAGTTTCTCATATCAATTACTAAAGATATATGGAAATACAAAGCTGTCAGTCTTCAAGCTTTCATGGAGCAAGAGAAGACATATTTTGTAACCAATGAATCTATAGTAAAAATAGGTACCTCAAATGGGCCTGAGATTACTAAACTGGGCCTCAGATTACTCAAGTGGAACTGAAATTACTCAAGTGGGACAGAGATTATTTAAGTGGGCCTGATATTACTCAAGTGGGCCTGAGATTACCCAGATGGGCCTGAGATTACTCAAATGGGCCTCAGATTACTCAAGTGGAACAGAGATTATTTAAGTGGGCCTGAGAGCACTCAAATGGGCCTGAGATTACTCAAGTGGGCCTGAGATTACCCAGATGGGCCTGATATTTCTCAAGTGGGCCTGAGATTACCCAGATGGGCCTGAGATTACTCAAATGGGCCTCAGATTACTCAAGTGGAACTGAAATTACTCAAGTGGGACAGAGATTATTTAAGTGGGCCTGAGATTACTCAAATGGGCCTGAGATTACCTAGATGAACCTGAGAGCACTTAAATGGGCCTGAGATTACCCAGATGGGCCAGAGATTACTCAAATGGGCCTGAGAATACCTAGATGGACCTGAGAGCACTCAAATGGGCCTGAGATTAATCAAATGGACCTGAGATTACTCAAATGGCTGGATCTGCCTTACATCCAAACGCAAGAACAGATTACCATGAAATCTGCATCAGTAGGAAGCCTTCTGTTGAATTTGTCCAATACTGTTAACTGTACACATTATAATAATAAATATTTCAAGGTTTCAACATAAACATAATATGTCCATTATTGAAAACCCATTATATAAGAATGCTTTACATAAATGTTGGTAAAACTTGGATCAGTAATATCATTTAAGTTGTGTAAATTTTATTTTTTACTTTAGTGATTGATTGGCACTATCTGCATAAAATTGAATGTTATCTTTGCTAGGACGCTGTCTTTTAAATTTTTGTCAAATTCATTTTCAGTATTTATTTTTATAGTCATTTTAATATTTCTATATTTTTAGTAATGGTGGCCATGATGGATTGGCATAATGCTATGATGTTTTCTATCAAGATTGTTTAGTGAAGCACTGTAATTTGTTGCCATTTTCAGGTGAGAACTATAGAGGACCTTGTTTTATTCATCAAAAATTATGTGGCTGGTTGCATTACACAAGTTTCAGTCATAAACTGCATTTAGCTACAAGACAAATGATGCAAAAGCTTTAAAACAACTGAGAGGACATTAATTTATCAGTATGTACATCTTCATAGAACAGCCATAACATTAACATGGTTTATTGGTGATCCACTGAAAACTCTAAGAGCAGTTTCATTCACAGGATTTTGTCAAATATTACAACAAGGTCCATGTCAAAATAGCTAATAACTAAAATGAATAGTCCCTCCTAGGGAATGAGGTGCCATGGTTAAAAATAAGCACATGCAGCAAAACTCTTCAAAGTATACTGGAATTTCCTCACTACTTTAATTTTATATATATAGTCCGTAGTTCTTCTTCTTTAATATCTTCCTTTTGTTCCTAACAAAATGACACCTCCAACTCCAAAAACAAAACAAAACTTTTATAATCTGCAAGAGGTATACATTGAAAAAGTGAATGGTAAAACATGTACAATCCTTAAAACCTATGGTAAAATTTTGCTGCACAAACTGCATTCCCTCAGAAAGTGATAGATTTTCTAGTTTAGTACACTATTGCACAGTCTCATGGAATGACACACTACGAATAGGTTCCATCGTCAGTGGAGATACCCTCTGGTCAAGGTTCACCTTCAGTCAGATTTGCATGTCAAATATGCAATGGGCACATAAGCACCTTATCTCTGCAAATTATTCTGTAAAAGGAATATCACTCTCCAATAATGGGATTAGTTTTTAAAACATTTTTGTGGAATTTTAATTCGACATATTTTGGCATGAAGCATATGCTGATTTATATCATATTTCGATGAGGGTCCATTTGGAAACAACAGGCAAATGTAGTGCAGATTTTTCCTCTTTATCTGCCATTTGGAAACAGGCAAATGTAGTGCAGATTTTCAGATTTTCCCTCTTTATCTGCCTTATGGAAACAGACAAATATAGTGCAGATTTTCCCTCTTTATCTGCCTTTTGGAAACAGACAAATGTAGTGCAGATTTTTCCTCTTTATCTGCCTTTTGGAAACAGGCAAATGTAGTGCAGATTTTTCCTCTTTATCTGCCTTTTGGAAACAGGCAAATGTAGTGCAGATTTTTCCTCTTTATCTACCTTTTGGAAACAGGCAAATGTAGTGCAGATTTTTCCTCTTTATCTGCCTTTTGGAAACAGACAAATGTAGTGCAGATTTTTCCTCTTTATCTGCCTTTTGGAAACAGGCAAATGTAGTGCAGATTTTCAGATTTTCCCTCTTTATCTGCCATTTGGAAACAGGCAAATGTAGTGCAGATTTTCCCTCTTTATCTGCCATTTGGAAACAGGCAAATGTAGTGCAGATTTTCCCTCTTTATCTGCCTTTTGGAAACAGGCAAATGTAGTGCAGATTTTTCCTCTTTATCTGCCATTTGGAAACAGGCAAATGTAGTGCAGATTTTCCCTCTTTATCTGCCTTTTGGAAACAGGCAAATGTAGTGCAGATTTTTCCTCTTTATCTGCCTTATGGAAACAGACAAATATAGTGCAGATTTTCCCTCTTTATCTGCCTTTTGGAAACAGACAAATGTAGTGCAGATTTTTCCTCTTTATCTGCCTTTTGGAAACAGGCAAATGTAGTGCAGATTTTCAGATTTTCCCTCTTTATCTGCCTTATGGAAACAGACAAATATAGTGCAGATTTTCCCTCTTTATCTGCCTTTTGGAAACAGACAAATGTAGTGCAGATTTTTCCTCTTTATCTGCCTTTTGGAAACAGGCAAATGTAGTGCAGATTTTTCCTCTTTATCTGCCTTTTGGAAACAGGCAAATGTAGTGCAGATTTTTCCTCTTTATCTACCTTTTGGAAACAGGCAAATGTAGTGCAGATTTTTCCTCTTTATCTGCCTTTTGGAAACAGACAAATGTAGTGCAGATTTTTCCTCTTTATCTGCCATTTGGAAACAGGCAAATGTAGTGCAGATTTTCCCTCTTTATCTGCCATTTGGAAACAGGCAAATGTAGTGCAGATTTTTCCTCTTTATCTGCCATTTGGAAACAGGCAAATGTAGTGCAGATTTTCCCTCTTTATCTGCCTTTTGGAAACAGGCAAATGTAGTGCAGATTTTTCCTCTTTATCTGCCTTATGAAACAGACAAATATAGTGCAGATTTTCCCTCTTTATCTGCCTTTTGGAAACAGACAAATGTAGTGCAGATTTTTCCTCTTTATCTGCCTTTTGGAAACAACAGACAAATGTAGTGCAGATTTTTCCTCTTTATCTGCCTTTTGGAAACAGGCAAATGTAGTGCAGATTTTTCCTCTTTATCTGCCTTTTGGAAACAGGCAAATGTAGTGCAGATTTTTCCTCTTTATCTACCTTTTGGAAACAGGCAAATGTAGTGCAGATTTTTCCTCTTTATCTGCCTTTTGGAAACAGACAAATGTAGTGCAGATTTTTCCTCTTTATCTGCCTTTTGGAAACAGGCAAATGTAGTGCAGATTTTTCCTCTTTATCTGCCTTTTGGAAACAGACAAATGTAGTGCAGATTTTTCCTCTTTATCTGCCATTTGGAAACAGGCAAATGTAGTGCAGATTTTCCCTCTTTATCTGCCATTTGGAAACAGGCAAATGTAGTGCAGATTTTTCCTCTTTATCTGCCATTTGGAAACAGGCAAATGTAGTGCAGATTTTCCCTCTTTATCTGCCTTTTGGAAACAGGCAAATGTAGTGCAGATTTTTCCTCTTTATCTGCCTTATGAAACAGACAAATATAGTGCAGATTTTCCCTCTTTATCTGCCTTTTGGAAACAGACAAATGTAGTGCAGATTTTTCCTCTTTATCTGCCTTTTGGAAACAACAGACAAATGTAGTGCAGATTTTTCCTCTTTATCTGCCTTTTGGAAACAGGCAAATGTAGTGCAGATTTTTCCTCTTTATCTGCCTTTTGGAAACAGGCAAATGTAGTGCAGATTTTTCCTCTTTATCTACCTTTTGGAAACAGGCAAATGTAGTGCAGATTTTTCCTCTTTATCTGCCTTTTGGAAACAGACAAATGTAGTGCAGATTTTTCCTCTTTATCTGCCTTTTGGAAACAGGCAAATGTAGTGCAGATTTTTCCTCTTTATCTGCCTTTTGGAAACAGGCAAATGTAGTGCAGATTTTTCCTCTTTATCTACCTTTTGGAAACAGGCAAATGTAGTCCAGATTTTTCCTCTTTATCTGCCTTTTGGAAACAGGCAAATGTAGTGCAGATTTTTCCTCTTTATCTGCCTTTTGGAAACAGGCAAATGTAGTGTAGATTTTTCCACTTTATCTGCATTTTGGAAACAGACAAATGTAGTGCAGATTTTTCCTCTTTATCTGCCTTTTGGAAACAGGCAAATGTAGTGCAGATTTTTCCTCTTTATCTGCCTTTTGGAAACAGACAAATATAGTGCAGATTTTGCCTCTTTATCTGCCTTTTGGAAACAGGCAAATGTAGTGCAGATTTTTCCTCTTTATCTGCCTTTTGGAAACAGACAAATGTGCAGATTTTTCCTCTTTATCTGCCTTTTGGAAACAGGCAAATGTAGTGCAGATTTTTCCTCTTTATCTACCTTTTGGAAACAGACAAATGTAGTGCAGATTTTTCCTCTTTATCTGCCTTTTGGAAACAGACAAATGTAGTGCAGATTTTTCCTCTTTATCTGCCTTTTGGAAACGGGCAAATATAGTGCAGATTTTTCCTCTTTATCTGCCTTTTGGAAACAGGCAAATGTAGTGCAGATTTTTCCTCTTTATCTACCTTTTGGAAACAGACAAATGTAGTGCAGATTTTTCCTCTTTATCTGCCTTTTGGAAACAGGCAAATGTAGTGCAGATTTTTCCTCTTTATGTGCCTTTTGGAAACAGACAAATGTAGTGCAGATTTTTCCTCTTTATCTACCTTTTGGAAACAGACAAATGTAGTGCAGATTTTTCCTCTTTATCTGCCTTTTGGAAACAGGCAAATGTAGTGCAGAGTTTTCCTCTTTATCTGCCTTTTGGAAACAGGCAAATGTAGTGCAGATTTTTCCTCTTTATCTGCCTTTTGGAAACAGACAAATATAGTGCAGATTTTGCCTCTTTATCTGCCTTTTGGAAACAGGCAAATGTAGTGCAGAATTTTCCTCTTTATCTGCCTTTTGGAAACAGACAAATATAGTGCAGATTTTTCCTCTTTATCTGCCTTTTGGAAACAGACAAATATAGTGCAGATTTTTCCTTTTTATCTACCTTTTGGAAACAGACAAATGTAGTGCAGATTTTTCCTCTTTATCTACCTTTTGGAAACAGGCAAATGTAGTCCAGATTTTTCCTCTTTATCTGCCTTTTGGAAACAGGCAAATATAGTGCAGATTTTTCCTCTTTATCTGCCTTTTGGAAACAGACAAATGTAGTGCAGATTTTTCCTCTTTATCTGCCTTTTGAAACAGGCAAATGTAGTGCAGATTTTTCCTCTTTATCTGCCTTTTGGAAACAGACAAATATAGTGCAGATTTTTCCTCTTTATCTGCCTTTTGGAAACAGACAAATATAGTGCAGATTTTTCCTTTTTATCTGCCTTTTGGAAACAGACAAATATAGTGCAGATTTTTCCTCTTTTTCTGCCTTTTGGAAACAGGTGACTGTAGGGCAGTTTTGCTGATTTATCCTTTAAGAAATAGGTGACTGTAGGGCAGTTTTGTTGATTTATTTGCCTTTTAGAAATAGGTGACCATAGGGCAGTTTTGCTAAGTTTTCTGCCATGTGGAAATGGGTGACTGTAGGAAAGCTTTTCTTGTTATATCTTTCTTTTCATTACCAGTAATGCCAATGTGACAAAGCATTGAATAGTACATACTACACTTTGCATACTGCAAGAGCAGATTGCATTTCTGGAAGACTTGTGGTATTCCCAGGTTATTAAATTTCAGGTTTTGCAAGGCTTCAAGTGTAGAAAGACAATCTGATAAGATAGTAGAATTTGATTTTTGGAAGATTTCAATGGAGTGCAGTAGTGAAACAGACTTTAGAATGACAGCTATTGTGGACATCAGATTGGCACCATTTCATTTAGAGCCAATTAAACAGCATATGAAGTCCTACAGTACATGAATATTTTTTTCTGAGCAGGAGTAGTATAGCTATGAGTTTCAAGATGTCCGCTGTGTTGATATATTGGATGTCTGAGTTGCACCATTTTCCTCTAGGATCAACTAAATACATGTATCGTAAGAAATCTTGCAAAGAAAACTCCATGTCAGTATAATATTCTGTAACAAGATTACAAGATGCCATATTAGACATATGAATGACACAATTCTCATTTAGGACCAACTCAACAATGGGATGAATGAATGTGTAGTTTCATGGCAAGTAGTTTAGTATCAATAACAAGTTTATATATGGACAGATGATAGACATCACGTCATCAGAGCTAACAGTTGCACAAACTGTGATTTACCAATGTGTTCATAATGACAAATTTGATGGCAATTAACTGAAATTGGAGTTTAATTCAATTCATGACGTTCTGTAAAAACCAATGCATTCAGCCGAAAGTAAAGAAAATTAATAACTCATTACCAAAATTACCAAGCACAGTGATTGATCAATATGCACATTTTCAGGTGGTGAATATAACATTTACCAAGCATAGTGATTGATCAATATGCACATTTTTAGGTGGTGAATATAACATTTACCAAGCATAGTGATTGATCAATATGCACATTTTCAGGTGGTGAATATAACATTTACCAAGCATAGTGATTGATCAATATGCACATTTTCAGGTGGTGAATATAACATTTACCAAGCACAGTGATTGATCAATATGCACATTTTCAGGTGGTGAATATAACATTTACCAAGCACAGTGATTGATCAACATGCACATTTTCAGGTGGTGAATATAACATTTACCAAGCACAGTGATTGATCAACATGCACATTTTCAGGTGGTGAATATAACATTTACCAAGCACAGTGATTGATCAATATGCACATTTTCAGGTGGTGAATATAACATTTACTAAGCACAGTGATTGATCAACATGCACATTTTCAGGTGGTGAATATAACATTTACCAAGCACAGTGATTGATCAACATGCACATTTTCAGGTGGTGAATATAACATTTACCAAGCACAGTGATTGATCAATATGCACATTTTCAGGTGGTGAATATAACATTTACCAAGCACAGTGATTGATCAATATGCACATTTTCAGGTGGTGAATATAACATTTACCAAGCATAGTGATTGATCAACATGCACATTTTCAGGTGGTGAATATAACATTTACCAAGCACAGTGATTGATCAATATGCACATTTTCAGGTGGTGAATATAACATTTACCAAGCACAGTGATTGATCAATATGCACATTTTCAGGTGGTGAATATAACATTTACCAAGCACAGTGATTGATCAACATGCACATTTTCAGGTGGTGAATATAACATTTACCAAGCACAGTGATTGATCAACATGCACATTTTCAGGTGGTGAATATAACATTTACCAAGCACAGTGATTGATCAATATGCACATTTTCAGGTGGTGAATATAACATTTACCAAGCACAGTGATTGATCAATATGCACATTTTCAGGTGGTGAATATAACATTTACCAAGCACAGTGATTGATCAATATGCACATTTTCAGGTGGTGAATATAACATTTACCAAGCACAGTGATTGATCAATATGCACATTTTCAGGTGGTGAATATAACATTTACCAAGCACAGTGATTGATCAACATGCACATTTTCAGGTGGTGAATATAACATTTACCAAGCACAGTGATTGATCAACATGCACATTTTCAGGTGGTGAATATAACATTTACCAAGCACAGTGATTGATCAACATGCACATTTTCAGGTGGTGAATATAACATTTACCAAGCACAGTGATTGATCGACATGCACATTTTCAGGTGGTGAATATAACATTTACCAAGCACAGTGATTGATCAATATGCACATTTTCAGGTGGTGAATATAACATTTACCAAGCACAGTGATTGATCAATATGCACATTTTCAGGTGGTGAATATAACATTTACCAAGCACAGTGATTGATCAACATGCACATTTTCAGGTGGTGAATATAACATTTACCAAGCACAGTGATTGATCAACATGCACATTTTCAGGTGGTGAATATAACATTTACCAAGCACAGTGATTGATCAACATGCACATTTTCAGGTGGTAAATATAACATTTACCAAGCACAGTGATTGATCAATATGCACATTTTCAGGTGGTGAATATAACATTTACCAAGCACAGTGATTGATCAATATGCACATTTTCAGGTGGTGAATATAACATTTACCAAGCATAGTGATTGATCAACATGCACATTTTCAGGTGGTGAATATAATATTTACCAAGCACAGTGATTGATCAATATGCACATTTTCAGGTGGTGAATATAACATTTACCAAGCACAGTGATTGATCAACATGCACATTTTCAGGTGGTGAATATAACATTTACCAAGCACAGTGATTGATCAACATGCACATTTTCAGGTTGTGAATATAACATTTACCAAGCACAGTGATTGATCAATATGCACATTTTCAGGTGGTGAATATAACATTTACCAAGCACAGTGATTGATCAATATGCACATTTTCAGGTGGTGAATATAACATTTACCAAGCATAGTGATTGATCAATATGCACATTTTCAGGTGGTGAATATAACATTTACCAAGCACCGTGATTGATCAACATGCACATTTTCAGGTGGTGAATATAACATTTACCAAGCACAGTGATTGATCAATATGCACATTTTCAGGTGGTGAATATAACATTTACCAAGCACAGTGATTGATCAATATGCACATTTTCAGGTGGTGAATATAACATTTACCAAGCACAGTGATTGATCAATATGCACATTTTCAGGTGGTGAATATAACATTTACAAAGCATAGTGATTGATCAATATGCACATTTTCAGGTGGTGAATATAACATTTACCAATTTTCATGACAATCTATGACAAGCTGCAGGACCAGTAGGTAAAACAACATTGCACCATGCACTGCATTCAGCTAAAAAACAACCCTATGAAAACAAAGTGATTTGTGCATCTTCAAGAACTGCTGGACTATTGGACTGCATATTGGACAGAAGGCTTGCTGGATAGATGGATAGATAAACACATGTATTCAAATAAATCAGAGGGCATAAAACTAATCCTGAGGAAGAAAAAAACTTTGGGTTAATGGAAGCTACACTTTTGATGTCCTCATTTTCAAGAAGTTCATTAGCAAGTCATTTAGAATCTGTATTACTAAATATCTATTTTAAACTGAGTGATTTATTCAAAACAAGGACCTAAAGAAACAATACAATGTACATATAGCCTTTATTATTATTATTATTATTATTATTATTATTATTATTATTATGCAATACAGTCAATTGATAATTAACTGTAACAGAAATTTGTATTCCCTGTAGCAAAAAGCATGGGATTCTTTTTCATTACTTTATATACCACAGACACAATTGTTTTGAAATGAATGTTTCCAAATTTATGGAAGATATAAAACCAAATGAACTGATCATTTGAATTAACTTTGTCTAAAGAACTGATACAAGTGTACATGCATTGTAATTCTTTACAGCTACTGCTTACATTTCCATGCAACATTTCATATAACCACATATATTCCATATAACCATTTCAATAGAGAACAAGATTTACCGTAAAGATTTTTTAAGACAGAAGCTACAAGTGACTTAAAAGCTACATTTTGTGTATATATTGTTCTTATATTTCTAGTTGAAATTCACTTAACTGGTTTGAAATCTAAAAACAAAGCCATTCAGAAATTTTACATAATAATCCTGCACGCTGTACAGGATTATTAATATTAACAGGAAGATTAATACTAATGAGATGGAGAGAGCCCAATTAGTGACATGGTCTTTTCACATGAGACGGAGATTGCCTGGTTAGTGACATGGTCTTTTCACATGAGATGGAGAGATACCATAGGGTGAGATATAAAGTGCCCAATAAGTGAAGATGTCTTCCTCCATTTGAGATGTTGAGTGCCTGATTAGTGAAGATATCTTCTTTTTAAGTGAGATGAAGAGTGCCCAATAAGTGAAGATGTCTTCTTTTCATGTGAGATGGAAAGTGCCTGATTAGTGACAATGTCTTCTTTTCAAGTGAGATGGAGAGTAACCAATTAGTAAAGATGCTTCATTTTTATTCCAGATGGCGTACCCAATTAGTGAATGTGTCTTCTTTTCACAAGATTTAGAGAGCCTGATTAGTGGAAATTTTCATGTGAACTTTCTATTTTCATATACATGTATGTTCATTACTATAAAATATATCTTGAAAAGAAACCATACCTTAAAATGATCATATGATGTAAAAATCATTTCTATAAATAGCCCTCTCTGTTCAAATGTCTGATATTTAGAAATTCCAACATAGACTGATATACAGATATAAATGACAAGTTTAAAAACATTTTCAGAATAAATTGCCTTTATTTCTTTAACAATGTAAGCAGAATCTTTTACATGGGCTAATTTAAACAAGTCTGATAGAATGCAAGATCTCAGTTAGTTCCAAAGTTATAAACAAGTACCGATAATTTAAATCATAGCGCTGCATACAATCTTTAAGATTTATTAGAAATAATGGACATTGCTGAGGATTTATGATACATCTAATAATCAAGCCAGTGAGACACTAGACCTGCAACTGTTGACTCTTGAATCAATAATGCCATCAAACCTAAAATATCAAATCATCAAACCTAAAATATCAAGTCACTTGCTCGCATTTCTACTGGAATTCAATTTTCTTGTGTACATAATCTAATATCCATCATTGTGATAGCAGCCTTAATGACAGAAAATATAAAAACAGGACATCAAATTTAATACTACATTGTAATGTGCAATTTTTCATGTGCCATTTTTTTTTTCTTTTATGTGTTGACATAAAAATATGCAATCTTGAACAAAATTTTCAGTACTAAAAATCTGCACATTTTTAATATGAAAAGTAGAAAAACCATGCTCTTTGACTGATTGAAGGTATATAAAATACTGATCAATCAGTGATGTGTGCACTGCAAACGGCCCAGCTCACCAAAGATGAAAAGGCAATTTTGGTGGGTGGGTGAGTGTAGGCAAATCTGCAGACAGTCATTTCAAACCCATTTTATTGAAGAAAATGAAAGAACAATTTATATGTGCAGTGTGAGTGTGTGTACCTTACTTGGAAATACTTATTTTAGGAGTAAGATTGGGAATTTAAGTGACAATCTGGAATAAAATACTTTGCTGTGTGACATCCAGAAATTAACACAAATAGGTAAACTCCAGTCCTCCTTATCTCTTCCCCCTACCACCACCACCAAGGGGGAAGTACCACATTTTGCACAGATGGGGAGGTAAGGATGGGTCTTGCTCATAAAAAAATTTTATTTTTCGTCTGAACATTCAATGGGGATTTTGAGTAAATATTCCCATTTCTTTTCTTCCTCTCCAGCATCTGTCAATACCTTGCCCATAATCAAAGGACTCTGATGTGCCTGCTTTAAGTTTATAAGTTTTAGCATTTCTGTCCAGTATATTTGTTCAGTAGCCAACAGTTATCTGAAGGACATAATTTACACCCTCCCCACCGTCAGTACTCTGCACAAAAAAAAATCAGTCTCTCAGGCAAATTTTGGAGACTCAAAACATAAGGATAAATGTAGCTTATTTTTAAAGAATGATAATTTGCCACTTTCACTTTTCATAATAAAAAATCTATTCCATTCAATACAAATACATCTTCCAACACAGTGGAAAATTGTCAGTAAGTGACAATGCACAAATTAAAATTAGTTGTATCCCCCAAAACTACATTTTAAAAGCAGCAATGTCTTACCTTCAAATATAATTAGTTGCACTGAACTAATTGAATTATCCTGTTTAAATAAAGGCATAAAAATTATTATTATTATTATTATTATTATTATTATTATTATTATTATTATTAAAATCTAGCATTTGCATTTTTTGCAATAATGCATGAGTTAATGGAGCTGATATGGACACATTTGTCTGAACAATGGCAGGTGCAGTTTGTTGGTGCTGGCTGAGCTGTGCATGACTTGAATAATCTTAGTGACCTCTCTTAGCTGATGGCTGTGGGTGTACCCTTATTGCTATTCATAGATCCGAACATCCCGGTAATTAACAAGAAGAGTGCTCTCTCTTGCATAGATACGCCAGCTTCCGCCTCCCTGTAGGTGAAACATTAACCTCTCGACCATTATTCGAAGGCAGTTAGTTAGACTAACAGGCATGCTATCATTATTGTTCCATTAAAAAATGTCTAAAACGTGGAAATTAAGTAATGATGTGTAAGTTCCAAATGATATATTGTGCTAAATTTATGATTTAAATAGAAGAACTCTTTGATATTAAAATGAGAATCTGCTACACACTACCTAACTCTTTACTATATCTCAGAAAATAAATTGTCAGAAAACTGGAAAGGGCTTTTGTTTCTTGGACTTTATTATTATGTCAAATTGTTTTATCTAATGTTCAATACTGTTGCTTAATGAACTTTAATGATAAGGACAAAGAATTATATTAATATAGGAATCTCCTGAAATAAACTTATAAGTTTCTATGTTCATATCATACCATGCTCTCTTGGTCAGCAACAGCAAGAGCCACCCAAGGATGAGGTAGTTCATCATTTGCGATGTGAAGGCATAACATCTGCACATAGAAGTATGAAAGCACTATATGGTGGCTTATAGCTCATTACTGTGTGTATCCATCCAAAATAAAAGTAGTTTTAAGCCTCAAGACTTTTGTCACCTTTCATAGTCACATGTGCAAAAATGCCTAGAGACAGGAAAACAGTTCATTATTAAATTAATAGATGTTATTGACAGTTATATGGATTAGGTACATAGACACAATCAGATGTGATCAAGGAATTAGAAGAAAGGAACTGGGTAATAAAGCAACAAAAGAACATTCAGTAAAAAAAATTGCAGTTTTGAAAATGATTGTCCATTTTTAAATGAAACATTTTTAAAAATAAATTTAATTATCGCATGTAATATATTTTATGTAATATATTTATAAGTTACTGCATTTGTATGGGAAAATATGAATGAACTTTTTGGATGGCTATAATGCACGACCTTGGGAGTGCAATATATCCATCCACAAAAAAACGAGTTCATATTTTTTCAATCAAATGCAGTAACCTTTTTAATATATATATATATATATATATATATATATATATATATATATATATATATATATATATATATATATATATATATATATATATATATATATATATATAGTGATAATATGACAAAAATATATAACAGTATGTTCGCTAACTAAAGATGGATGCAATCTGTGAAAATATCATATATCATTATGACTATATTTTAATTTATATTTAATGTTAAAACAAACTACTTCACTATACAAAATGTTTCTTTTCTCTCTCATACAACATAACATCATTTAACTGGAGAGGCGATCAGACAGAAATACAGATCACCTTACTGCCTACTGGAGTGGTGACAATTTGACGGAAAATTGCAAGGACAATCATTGATGCCTATAAAGTCTAATTTAACCTTATATCAGTTTTTTGCTGAATTATCAATCGGATGAAAATAATTATACGCCATTTACACAACTGATATTGATACTTGAAAAATTAATTGGCACAGCGTGTTAACTTCTCAACTGGCACTTCGTGTAATATTTTCAATGGATGCTCGGCATTGATAGGTAAGGCTTCCCCAACACAATAACCTGGATGTTGTATCAAAAAAACTGTTGTACTGTCATGCCAGATCCATGAATTGCAGGTGTGACACAGGTGTTAGCAATGCAGGATTATTTTAGGTAGGTGACATTGTTGCTATTTGGGAGTCTATCTGGATTGCTGTTTCACTCATTAATCTTTATCTGTGCTGGTCTGATAGCAATGTACCTGTTGTTTTAATTTTTTGTTTTTAGGCTTCCAAGTTCCTAATTGTTTTTGATGTACACAAATGGAGGAATCAATATGGTTTAAGCCACTACTGTAATGGTCTTGATTGATGGAGCATGTAATTGTCTGACACTCTGGAGGGGTGTTAATTATATTGCCTGAATCAGGTTGATCAAAGACTAGGAACTGTTTCATGTTTGGTATTACATCTAGTTACTGGTGTAGATGTCAGCATGAAACTGCCCTTAGCATTGGTTTTCTCATTCTTTCTACATTTAAAGTATTATGAAGTAATAGTGTGAAACCATTCAACCATGTATGTGTTATGACATGCAGGTTTGCAGTCAATGCACAATTCTGTACCCACATTATGCATAATTTTCACACATGGTTATAACAGACCTGTACAGAAAGGAATATTAATATTCTTGGAATAAAAGCAGAAAACATTATAATTACATTTACAGGCCATCATGTCATGTCATGGTGGAGAAATGATTTCCACAACAGTGTGTCATGTCATGGTGGAGAAATGATTTTGACAACAGTGTCATGTCATGGTGGAGAAATGATTTCCACAACAGTGCATCATGTCATGGTGGAGAAATGATTTCCACAACAGTGTGTCATGTCATGGTGGAGAAATGAATTCCACAACAGTGTGTCATGTCATGGTATGGAAAATTAGTCCCATCACAGTATGTCATATTACTGTAGGGGAAATGATTGCTACCACAGTATTTCATATCCAGGTGGGGGAAATGATTGCCACAAAGTAAGTCATGTCCTTTATTGAGGAAATGAGTGCCATCACAGTGTATCATGTAATGGTGGAAGAAATGATTGCCATAAAAGTGTATCATGTAATGGTGGGGGGAAATGAGTGCCATGACAGTGTATCATGTAATGGTGGGGGGAAATGAGTGCCATCACAGTGTATCATGTAATGGTGGGGAAAATGATTGCCATCACAGTCTATCATGTAATGGTGGGGGAAATGATTGCTATCACAGTGTATCATGTAATGGTGGGGGAAATGAGTGCCTTCATAGAGTATCATGTAATGGTGGGGAAAATGAGTGCCATTACAGTCTATCATGTAATGGTGGGGGAAATGAGTGCCATCACAGTGTATCATGTAATGGTGGGGGAAATGAGTGCCATCACAGTGTATCATGTAATGGTGAGGAAAATGAGTGCCATCACAGTCTATCATGTCATGGTGGGGGAAATGATTGCCATCACAGTGTATCATATAATGGTGGGGAAAATGAGTGCCATCACAGTGTATCATGTAATGGTGGGGGAAATGAGTGCCATCACAGTGGATCATGTAATGGTGGGGGAAATGATTGCCATCACAGTCTATCATGTAATGGTGGGGGAAATGATTGCCATAACAGTGTATCATATAATGGTGGGGGAAATGAGTGCCATCAGTCTATCATGTAATGGTGGGGGAAATGAATGCCATCACAGTGTAACATGTAATGGTGGGGGAAATGATTGCCATCACAGTGTATCATGTAATGGTGGGGAAAATGAGTGCCATCATAGTGTATCATGTAATGGTGTGGGAAATGAGTCCATCACAGTCTGTCATGTAATGGTGGGGGAAATGAGTGCCATCAGTCTTTCATGTAATGGTGGGGGAAAATGAGTGCCATCACAGTGTATCATTTAATGGTGGGGGAAATGATTGCCATCACAGTGTATCATATAATGGTGGGGGAAATGAGAGCCATTACAGTTTGTCATGTAATGGTGGGGGAAATGATTGCCATCACAGTGTAACATGTAATGGTGGGGGAAATGATTGCCATAACAGTGTATCATGTAATGGTGGGGGAAATGAGTCCATCACAGTCTGTCATGTAATGGTGGGGGAAATGAGTGCCATCACACTTTCATGTAATGGTGGGGAAAATGATTGCCATCACAGTGTATCATGTCATGGTGGGGGAAATGATTGCCATCACAGTGTATCATGTAATGGTGGGGGAAATGATTGCCATCACAGTGTATCATGTAATGGTGCGAGAAATGATTGCCATCAGTGTATCATATAATGGTGGGGTAAATGAGTGCCATCACAGTCTATCATGTAATGGTGGGGGAAATGTTTTCCATCACAGTGTATCACATAATGGTGGGGAAAATGATTGGCATCACAGTGTATCATGTAATGGTGGGGGAAATGATTGCCATCACAGTGTATCATATGATGGTGGGAGAAATGAGTGCCTTCATGGAGTATCATGTAATGGTGGGGAAAATGAGTGCCATCAGAGTGTATCATGTAATGGTGGGGGAATGATTGCCATCATGGTGTATCATGTAATGGTGGGGGAAATGAGTGCCATTACAATCTATCATGTAATGATGGGGGAAATGATTGCTACAACAGTGTATCATGTAATGGTGGGGGAAATGAGTGCCATCATAGAGTATCATATAATGGTGGGGGAAATGAGTGCCATCACAGTGTATCATGTAATGGTGGGGGAAATGAGTGCCATTACAGTCTATCATGTAATGGTGGGGGATATGATTGCCTCAACAGTTTATCATGTAATGGTGGGGGAAATGAGTGCCATCATAGAGTATCATATAATGGTGGGGGAAATGAGTGCCATCATAGAGTATCATGTAATGGTGGGGGAAATGAGTGCCATCACAGTGTATCATGTAATGGTGTGGGAAATGAATGCCATCACAGTCTATCATGTAATGGTGGGGGAAATGATTGCCTTCACAGTGTATCATGTAATTGTGGGGAAAATGATTGCCATCACAGTGTATCATATAATGGTGGGGAAAATGAGTGCCCTCACAGTCTATCATGTAAATTGATGTTGTGGAAAATGATTGCCATCACAAAATTTTATGTTCTGGTTGGGGAAATGATTACCACAACAGTGTATCATTTCATTGTTAGGGAAAATACTGCCAGCTCAATGTGTCATGTCATGGATTGGGAAATAATATTGAACACTGTGTCATATCATGGTGTGGGAAATAATATTGAACAGAGTGTCATATCATGGTGTGGGAAATAATATTGAGCACAGGGTCATATCATGGTGTGGGAAATAATATTGAACACAGTGTCATATCATGTTGTGGGAGATGATTCTTACCACCATGTATCATGTCACTGTAGGGGAAATAATTTTCACCACTGTTTGTCATGTCATGGTGGGGTAAATGATATAGACCACATTGTAAACTTAAAAAAATATTACATCAAGTTAGATCTAACAAGAAAAAAAATCATTGATTTCCATGGAGTTTCTGAACCTGGACAGGAGGTCATTAAAATTTACACATCTTTTAAATGTTTTAATTGAACATCATGTTGACTTTGGAGTATCAAATCATGTTTCTTTTCAAGTCTTCCAAGCTGTAAAAGGCAGTGAATAATATTTCATTACACCTTTGGGGGTTGTTTTGGACTTTTAATAAAGCTTTAACAATTTTAGTGATATTGCTATGATAGCTGCAGAGTGGCAGTTAAAGTGATATCTACCATTATGCTTCAGACACATAGTATTATCATGTCTCACCCAGATACATCATCTTCATACCAGTCCTAACACTAACCTCTTATTGCTGAACACCAAGGAAGGCAGCTGCTAGTAGCAATTTTTTTAATCTTTGGTATGACTTAACCAGGGTTTTAACCCACAACCTTCCACATTTAAGGCAGATGCTCTGACCACTTAGGCCACTGGAAAGTCATCCAATGTATGTAAAAATATTGACTACTATTGCGTGGCAAGACTGCTATGAGTCAAAATCACTGATTAAACATTTTCTATAAATTAAAAAAAATAAGAGTTTTGACCTAAAAATATTTTACCATTTACTTTCGAGTGTAACACTGGTAAGGTGACTCAGAATGTCAAGTAGAACTAGGCCATGGAAGTTCAGTCACTGAATCACAATGATACATGTGGAAAACTACTTTAAATTAGTTTATACTTAAGACCTTCTTGCTCTTATTTAGGGTCCATATTTAATCATTTTTTTTATTGCCCCCTCATCTTTGTTATATAAATGTACAGTGTTGGCATCTTAAAATCTTTTCTTTCCGATTGAGAGATAGAGGAGGGAAGGAGAGAGCATTCGATGGAAGAAAAAAATGAATTAGAGCTAAGAGTGTGAATACAGGATTCAATAACATACAGAATAGGATATAGGTTTCCACTTTATCTCAGATTCCCACATTGGTGCTATCCATGCTATCTCAGATTTCTCACAATGGCGATAATACTTTTATCACCACTGTGGTGATATCAATTATTCTCTAAATGATACATTTTAATATCTCATGAAATATACAGTAAATTTTCTTCTCATTACAGGTATACTAGCTCAGAGCAGATTTTGTCTATTTCGAAGTAAGAGTTAATGCTTGTCTAAGGATAAAGGTTAAGCAGTGACAAATAATTGTACTTTGTGAATCAATACTGCCTGCTTCTGGAAATGAGTATATATAAAACTGGAACATCTTAACTCAGTTTTCCTGCTAGCACCACTAAAATTTTGATATTTTATGACATTCAGATTAGATCAGTCAAAATTTTTCATAATGTTCTTGTACTCTAATTGTTCAGCTGTTTAAATTCACATGTTGATTGCTTTGATTGATTCATCATGTGCCTGACAAATGAGTGTCACCATTAGACTAATTTAGTTTTTATCCTAACTGTTAGGGATATTAGTTAGTCGATAAATACACTCATGAGCACATTATTTTGTGATAAAATCCAGAACTTCAATTCATTAATGTAAATCCAATACCAGTCCCAAAGCTCTCTTGATGGAGAAGTTGCATGTTGTGGGTGTATAATTACAAAATTTTTGTTTGAGTTAAAATTGCTTTTTGCCATTTATGGCATCCTAATGTTGTAAAATTATTATTCAGTATTGCATAAAATCTGGCTGGGATATTCAGGTTGCAGCTGTCACCATTTGAATGGTCATTACCGTATGGGATATTAGAGTAACATTCATAAAACATTTGTCTTTATTGCCTTAACCAGAAGTTTTTAAATGGAAATCGTTTTTCCATTCATACATCCGTTATGTACACTGATTATGATGCAATAAGTCATACCTGGGTGTTATCACTATTATATATATATATATATATATATATATATATATATATATATATATATATATATATATATATATATATATATATATATATATATATATATCTGTGTGTGTTTGTGTGTGTGTGTTCTGAAAGAACTAAAATACCTATAAGCAAGGATGAAGACACAGGTATGGCTTCATGGAAAATGAACTGAGTGCTATTTGGATAAAAATAATGTATTATACATACTAGGAAGCTGTCAGAGAGGAAAATCCCAATGCATCATTTACAATAAAAACTCTAAATCCAATGTACTTAGTGAGACTCCTGACTCTGCCCTATTCAAAAGGTACTGATGTAAATGTAAAAGTCAAAGGATTTCCAGGGTCTGTATTTGACTTTGAAAATGCTAATATATATGAACATTTAAATACTAAAATAGGATGTCAGAATGATAGAAAGGAGTATGGAGACATTAATCTCTGTGATTACCCCCTTGCATGATGATATACATATAATTGATAAGCAACTAAATACAAAAGGTTTTAGGATAGATCACTTAAATATACAAGGTAGAATGGGAAAATAGACCAGATTAAGCTCATGTTGTCTTCCAAAGAAAACAGTATACCAGGTACATGTTTAAGGATTCAATGAAACCAAATTAATGTTAACCATAATGATAATCTATTTCACTATTAAGACTACAATAAACCATTATGCAGGGATAGAAAGACAGAAGGGGGAGGTCTTGTTGTATACATTAGGGAAGATGCAGAAAGAAAATCTGAGTTAGAGTCACAAGAGAGTATTTGAGTGGAAATTTCTCAAAATAATGGATAATCATTCATAGTTGGTTTCATTTACAGACCACCTACCTCCAGCACAATTTGGAATGATAACTTCTGAAACAAATGGAAAATATTCTTGTACAGGAGAGAGACATATGCATACTAGGTAGTATAAATAAGGACTTACTCAATACTCAAAAAAGGAAGAACTGGATGGATTTTATTGAATCATTAGGCCTAGTCCATCTGGTAAATGAAACCACAAGGGTAACAGAAAAATCAAGCACTCTTATTAATCATATTTATAGAACCAACCAGACATGTGGCTTGTGTTAATGTTGGTCTTAGTGAATACTATCCTACTTTTCTGACAAACAAGAAAGGTCAAATGAAAGACAAATAGGAAAAGTACAAAACAAAACTATCACTTATAGAACATTCAAAAAGTTTCATAATAAACTAAATAAAGTTCTATGGAATATAATCCAAAATTTTGATGACATTGATAAAGCTCTGTCACAGGGCTGACTATTGATGAATGTAGTCTCTAAATATGCATCACGGAAAGTACATCCAGTAATTTAGTATGAAATCCATCCTAATTGGCTTACTGCTGAAATCCTAGATTCCATAAAACCATGTGACCAGTTCAAGGCTATGGAAAACTATGCATAATATAAAGTATACGGTATGATTAATAAAGCTAACAAAAATCTTATTATCAATCAATGCTTGAGAACAAAAAAGGAGCAACTCAAATTCTGTTTGGAATATAATGTTGGAACATGCAAAAGTCAAAAAAGTAAAATTCACTCATTTATGGTAAATTACACCATTGCTACTAATTACACTGACATTGCAAACGTTTTCAATAATTTCTTTCACCAACATTACCAAAAAATTAAAGGAACCAGTGATAAAAAACAATTTTATGGAACTGAAAAAGTTCTTCATGAGCAAAATCTCTATTGATAGCTGCATAAAAAAGCTTATCTAAAAATATTGAACTTAATACAAAGAAGCATTTTAATCAGATTAGTCCATGATTCATTCAGATATCTGACTCAAGTATTTTAGATAACATAACATTTATGATCAATATATTAGTATTGCAACCTCATCTGTCTCCAAAGTACAGAAAACTGCCTATTTAATAGCAGCAATTACTCATCCTGTTCTTATTGCTTAGCTAATCTATTTTTATGCCAAATTTCCACTGTCCTTTTGATATAAATACATCCTCCCACACTTAGCTAATCTATTTTTATGCCAAATTTCCACTGTCCTTTTGATATAAATACATCCTCCCACAAAGTGGAGAGAAGTCATTATGACATTTTGACCTTTCGCACAACCACTCTGTTGCAATGTCATGTGCAGAAGGTAGAAATAACTATGTGACGTTCTTTTTCACATAAGCCATACTGTGCTGAACGTTTGTAGAGTAACCAGAGAAATTATGCCTGCTGACAACGTTTGTAGAGTAACCAGAGAAATTATGCCTGCTGACAACGTTTGTAGAGTAACCAGAGAAATTATGCCTGCTGACAACAAAGATATCTGCAAATTAATCTTATCTTTTTAAGGTGTTAATGTTAATATTCTTGGTGTCACATCTGTCCATTCATTCTAAAAGAACCATATTATAGTAGCCTTTTTTCCACCTTCTCAGTCCTGCTCCTTCATCTTGCATGGATGAGAAAGAAAAGGTCTGGCCCTCTGATATTGGGTTAAACAAGGTTTTCCATTTATTACCCACAAATTTGGGACTCAAACCAACAGGTACACAGTCTAAAAAGATCCTTTCTAGTTTTGAAACAATTAGAAAGATTTGCAGGTGACTAACTCAACCAGATCTGTTGAAGAAACATCATGGAGGTTCTCTCAAGACCAAAATATTGCTTCAATATTTTTTCAGTCGATTCTGACAAGACAATATTTCTCCATCAACCCCTTATTTCTTCTTCCAGCTACCAGGTACATTCCATGAGGTGACCCAGGTTGCAACAGATCCAAGAGAAAGTTCTCTAACACTCTTTCCTTTCCAACTGCAGGAAAGGAGGGACAACCCTAGCAAATTATCACCTCTCCTTCTATGCATACCCTTCCCATATGTCCCAGTTGATGCTCACTTAGGTCTCCCATATGTCCCAGTTGATGCTCACTTAAGCCTCCCATATGTCTCAGCTGATGCTCATTTAGGTCTCCCAAATGTCCTAGCTGATACTCACTTAGGCCTCCCAAATGTCCAAGTTGATGCTCACTTAGGCCTCCCAAATGTTCCAGTTGATGCTCACTTTGGCCTCCTATATATCCCAGTTGATGCTCACTTAGGCCTTTTTTAGAGGTCACTGTATCTGGATCCTCTGAATCATAAACAAGAATTATTGACTCCAGTTTCAAGGAAAAACATCACTGTCAAGGGCCCCCAATATTTTTCCCAAGTCCAGTGTGGTGAAATTAAAGGAAGAGGTGCACACCTTTTAGCAGAAAGAGCAATGTGGAAAAGGTCTTAAATGATCTTTCTGCCACCTTCTACTCCTGAATCTTTCTGGTCACTAAGAAAAGCAGGAAATTTATAATCATAATTGATCTCTCCCTGCTCAACCAGTTTTTGTCAGAGGAAACCTTCAAGATGGAGACATTAACCTCCTCAGTCCAAAATGCTCTTTTTCCATTCAATTGGGCCATATACACTGACCTTCAGGGTGCCTATTAACATATCCCGATATTTCTTCCACATCACAAATATCTTTATTTTTGCTCAGACCAGGAATCTTTAAATTCCAGAATCTCTTCTCCACCCAGAGTATTCACTCAGGTCATGGGAGTGGTAGCAGTCTACCTCCAAATACAAGGAACATTGATGATCCAGAATTTTGACTGGCTGATTCACCATCTCCATGTTCTGTTTCTTCATCAGGATCTATTCCACTCTTGGTCCACCATTACTCTATTGGGTCTCCTACCCAACTTTGAGAAGTCAAACTTGTTTCTTCATTGGACTTTGTTTATATGGGGACAAACTTACTCTTAAATCAAAACTAGGTCCAGATTCCCTTTTGATCATGTAGATTGAATTCTGACCTTCCAAGAGATGCTACAAGCAAAAGCCATGTTATCTGCCTTTATCTTTCCCTACTCGGAACCTTGAATGCTTCTGCTGATTTGGTTCCTTTAAGACCTTTCGATATGCATCTTCTTCAGTTCTTTAAGAGATTATCTGAGCCCATAATCACTCTAGGACCAAATTTTTACCACTATTTGCTTTGGTGGATGAATCAAGACTGATTCTTGGTGGGAGTTCCCATGCATCCACCCAATCCCCATTCCTACCTGTTCACTGATGCATCAGATTTGGACTGGGTAGCTCCTATAGAGTCAGATAAAATAAATCTCCATGGTTCCTTACTCAAGCCATATTGTACCACCACATCAACAACCTAAAACTGAGAGCAGTATTTCTAGTAATGCAAGTGTGCATTGATATAACACAGGGCTGATGTGTCATGGTATCCTCAGACAACTCATCCGTCATAGCTTACCTCTGATATCTTTGTGGGAAGGTCTTGAGCTTCATCATCTTGGCAGTCTCATAATCTGAGTTTGCCACATTCTGGGCAAGATGAATAAAATTATTAGCAAACCGCTTCTTCAGAACAGACTGAGCAATTCTCACAGTATGGTCTTTTCATCACTCAGTAACATTGTTTTCCCTCTTGGGAAGACCTCTAGTGGACCTTTTTGCAACCAAGCTCAACAACAAACTTTCCCTTTACATGTCTCAGATCAGAAAGCAATGTATTCAGCTTCCAGTGGGATGACCTTTTTGACCTTCTCCCTATTCTGACCTGTTTGACCTTCTCCCTATTCTGACTTCTACCACAAGTTCTATAAAGAGTCCAAGCTTGGATCATTTTTGTCCCATTGTGGCCCTAGCAATCATTGTTCAGTGATCTCCTAGACCTCTTGATATTAACACAGGAATCTTTTGTCACAAAACCATGGAACCCTTCTCCACAACAGCCTAGACATTCTCTACCTTCAGCACAAGTTTTCAGGCCAAGTGCCAGTTGCATCATTCAAGCCAGGAGAGCTTCTAAATCCAAAGTGTATGATGCCAGGTAGAAAATATTCTGTGACTAGTGCAATATAAAAAACATTCATCCTATCTGCCCTTCTGTAACTTCCATTGCTGATTTCCTTTTGTTCCTCTTTCAGAACAAAAGATGTTCAGTATCCACTATCAAAGGCTGTCAAGCTGCCATCTCCAACACACTTATATTCTCACAGCTACAGACACATCTTGCAGTTCTTTTAAGTATTTTGTGCATTAGAGACCTGTCTCCTGCTTTCTTATGCTCAGATATGTTCTATGATCATTAGCTAAAGCCCATGAACAATGGATCTTAAACTTAAAATGATTCCGGATCCATCTCTTTAATGGGAATTATGACTCTTTTTCCCTTCTCTACCAACCAGGATTTCTGAGGAAAAATCAGTTACCTTTGGTAGCTCCTTTATCCTTAGAGATTCCCAGTCTCAGTAAAATCTGTCCAGGGGATGATCAAGATAGACTCTTGCTCCCTTTGCCAGTTCTGAACAGACTGCCAGCCAAAATGTGTCAAACTCTGAGTATTATGTTCTCCAAGGTTGTCAAACAGGTGGGTTTTCAGGTTTCCAGACAAAGAGAAAGGGCATGTGTGCCTCCTTGACAACAGAAATAAGTTACAATGGATGTGTTGGCGGTGGAGACTATGAAACATTGACCCCTGACTCTGCCAATGCACTCTTGTAACACCAGGTATACTTCTCTCATTTCTAGGTTGTTTATACAAAGGGTTGATTCAGATGGGGTCCAAGTACCCATTAGAATTATGTCTTTAATTTCTAAATGATCAACCAAATGGAATCTGACACATCAGTAAACCAACTGGACAGTGGCATTCAAGGCTACCAGACGGTACAGGTACAGGTACATTACAGCTGATCTGACAAATAAGTTTTTGCATGAGGTGCCTCTAACAGAGCCAGGATTTGATCATTTGATCATTTTGATCTGGCGGAATTCTAATCAAGTTATAATTTGTGAGGAAATTCATCTAACATAAACAAAATCTTGTGAAGGAATGAGTTCCAATTTCTCAATGTTGGACAAAAGACCCAACTGAGTTACCATGGTCCACACAGAACAGATCCTGATTAAGGGACTGAACCTTAATCTTTCTGGATCAGCCAATCATTGGAGAATTCAAGGTGTTCCAGGTAACTATAGTTAAGCTGATACTATTCACATAACTTGGGTGAAAAGTGGGTGTGGGAAAAATTCCAAACAGTATTACCTGGAATTGGAAATCTTCCCAGTCTCAGCAAAACTTGAGATATTTGTAGTGAAGAGGAAATATGGTTTGTGTAGGTAAGCATCCTGAAGGTTGATAGAGACTAACCAGTTGGACAGACAAAGTGCATTTCAGACTGACATAAGAATGTTTAAAAAAATTTCAAATGGCCACCATTGGATAATATAGAAAAAAATCTTTAAATCACATGTTGAGCAAATCATAAAAACTTGACCAAATTTGAAAGAAAGCATTTTGCCATGAAGCTTTTAAAATTTTATTCAAATCTACCATATATTAAAAAATGGCTACTGTAACTAAATGAAAATAATCTTTAAATTACTTTCTAAGAACTGCTCAACATATCAAATTTGAACGTATCACAGCATGGAGGTCTACATTCATGTAAAAGATATACTGATGAAATTTTGGTGACAAAATATGATGATCTCTCTCTCTCTCTCTCTCTCTCTCCCTCCCTCCCCACACACCCACACAATAAACAGTTTACCCTGAACAACAATGTACCTCTTTGCATCTGAGGAAATGACATTATAGTTTTTCTTGCTTACTTAACCTCTTTCTCAAAAGGGCCATCACTCTCACAGCTTAAGACACATATTTGATATGTGGTGATTGAGAATCATTTTGCAAATTGACTTAATGACAAATTCAAATTTTCTTTACATAGATTTATCATAAAATTCATTGTTTCTATCATTAGAATACCAGTAGTATCCTCGTGTTATCAATAACAACTTACTGATAGCAGCCCAAAATTTTATTTGAACACCAATGATGACATGCATTTGGTGTTCTCAAATGAAACAAAAACACCAAAATACAGCAGCTGAAAAATAAATGTCTCAAACCCATGTTCTATTGACTAGAATATTTTATCAGTCACACTATATCATGTCACACTATATCATGTCACACTATGTCATGTCACACTATATCATGTCACACTATATCATGAAACAAGCCACTGTATCATGAAACAAGCCACTATATCATGAAATAAGCCACTATATCATGAAACAAGCCACTGTTTAAGAAACTTATATAATATATTAGTTGTACACACAGTGAAAATTATTGTCTAAACTATTTAGTTTGGACATTAGTTTTCCCCAAAATTGCTTCCTCACTTCAGGTTGTATTTTAAAACCCATGCTGAAGACAAAGTTACAAACACAAAAGAGTCAGATGGAGGGATAATGTAATAAACTGATAGCATAATAAAATAAGAGTAGTTGTAATACACTTTAGGAAAATTCAATATAGGACATTTGCTTGTGACTTGAATCAATTAACATTTACTAAGTTACATTTAACATTATCTAATTTACTGAATAATAAAAAGTATATGTTTAAATAATTCAACTTAATTCTGTCATTCAATATTTGGAAACCCCTTCAAAAATTAAATTTAGATATAACATTCACAATGATCACTTAATGAACAAAATAAATAATAATTCTAAAATATAAGTATTCAATACTAAAATAAGACTTGGATTATTCAAGGCCATGGATTGAATTTCTTGCAATTTTCAATAATATATTTCACAAACAGCATTTTAGGCATAATAAATAATATCATTTGGTCCGTAAGTTCACTTTCTTTTCAAATATACAACAAAAAAGATAAAAATGTAACTGAAAAAAAATCTTCAAATCTGAGAAATGATGGAAACACAGAATGGATTAGAGGCTAAGTCACATGCACTGATACAATTCTCTCCCACTTTAAAAGTGAATTTTAACTGGCAAACAATACAAACAATGTAGTCACAATCCTAACTGTATCATAAGGTGAAGGCTAACAGGTACAAGGTCAAATTCTTGCTGTATCATTTGTCTGATGTCAAATCCTGCTTGTATAATCATCTAGGGAAGGCTGACATGTATAAGGTCAAATCCTGATTGTATCATCTAGTGAAGGCTGTATCATTTGTCTGAGGTCAAATCCTGCTTGTATAATCATCTAGTGAAGGCTGACATGTATAAGGTCAAATCCTGATTGTATCATCTAGTGAAGGCTGTATCATTTGTCTGAGGTCAAATCCTGATTGTATAATCATCTAGTGAAGGCTGACATGTCTGAGATCAAATCCTGATTGTATTATCTAGTGAAGTCTAACATGTCCAAGGTCAGATACTAAATTTATCATCTAGTGAATGCTAACATGTTGGGTGTCAAATCCCAACTGTACCACATAGTGAAGGCTAATATGTCTGAGGTCAAATTTCTGATTATATCATCTAGTGAAGGCTGTATCATTTGTCTGAGGTCAAATCCTGCTTGTATAATCATCAAGTGAAGGCTGACATGTATAAGGTCAAATCCTGATTGTATCATCTAGTGAAGTCTAACATGTCTGAGGTCAAATCCTGATTGTATCATCTAGTGAAGTCAAACATGTCCAAGGTCAGATACTAATGCATCCTCTAGTGAAGGTAACTTGTCTGAGGTCAAATCCCCATTGTATCATCTAGTGAAGGTAACTTGTCTGAGGTCAAATCCCAATTTTATCATCTAACATATCTAAGCAGACAGTATATATCATTCAAATCAAATCATAAACTCTGATTTTACAAACCATAAAAGTGACTAAGCATGGGTCATTTAAGGTGGGACCAAACAAATTTAACATGCAAAAATGGCTCAGAATATTCTCTTTATGGCAGTTATCTTATTTGCTGATATGTAATGTGTTTTCTTGTTAAATGTTCTTAATACATTCATTTAAGTCAACTTTAAGAAAATTATTTTTCACCTAAGTTTTCCTATTTTTTAGAAAGAGCAATCATGCTTTAAGACAATGTCTACATCATTATTTACATAATTTAAGAGGGTCTAAAGCAAGGATACTTTCCATAAAATTCTGATTAATTCCATAAAGCAGTTTATGAGATGCTATTTACAGTTTGGATCACACAACTGGGTTAAGTGGAGTGAATCTTTGCTATTAGCTGCCAGATTTTGCCCTGTTTTATTCTCTGGGTCAAAGTTAACCCCTTTTTCTTATTGGTCACTACTGAGACCAATCACATGGCAAGATGCATTCACTGTGCAACATGGCATGATCTGCACATTTGACAAATATACAACATTTTTGCTTTACAAATAACCAACATAGCAATTTATAAAGGTGCATGTGATAAAACAGCATGTAAAATTTTAAAAAAAAATGAAATCTGAATTTCTGCATCTGAAAATGAATCTACCAAGGCTCATCAAAGCTAAATATCTTGGTGTCACCAGACTTGATATTACAATGTCTTCATTTCTATTTATGATGGCAGTTTAGGAAATAGTTCATAAAAAAAAAATGTTAATTTAATGATTTTATCTTTACGTTGTCAAGATGTCACTAGCAAGTTGTTTGGGTATTACTGACACAAAGTCCAACATGGTACACAATAGTACACCTTTAAATGAAATTATATGAATATGTTTAAATTACACTTTTTATGAATATTTCCAGGCAGCAATACATGCATACCCGAGATCCTAAATTCGATGTATTTGCAGACATGCCTGACAAACAAGCTCAGATTTGTCAAATGGCCATTATCACACTTGACATGTCTAACATTAGATATATGGTCCCCATAATCACACTTGACATGTCCAACATTAGATATAAGGTCCCCATAATCACACTTGACATGTCTAACATTAGATATAAGGTCCTCATAGTGATCCATACATTTGTTTGATCATTATATTTCACAACTATTTAAACACTCTACTACCACTAATCAAAATACATGAGGGAAGTGTAAAAGTTTATTCCATTGATATATATAAAGTCTAATGATTACACCAAACTCTATACTAGAGACATTATGTCACATTATGTCTTTCTATCAACACAATCAGATTTTATGATAAAGTATGTTTTACAAAAGCACTGTCTTAAAATAAAATACATTATCTTTAACCCCTGTTCAGCAGTTTGAGTCTTATTGATTTTAGAAATGGTAAGCTAATATAAGATAGAAAAACTGCAAAACACTTAGCCATTGCAATCATGAATTTATAATTTCTTACCTATTGTCACTACATAGTCCTTAGCACTATCATGTTGTTTGCATTTTTTAAAATAGAAATTTACTTATATAAATATGGCTTCCATATATAGGTACATGGGCAATTCTATCAGACAACAGCAGTTTGTTTTTGACAAACTCCAAATAATCCTGTGCCTTTCCAAAACTTTGGGTGATACAGCTGGTGTATGGAAGTGTTAAACTGCCTAGCCTTTTTATTTTGTTCAATTATTTGAGAGATAATGTAATTAGACAATGTAAAAAATGGATGCCATATTTTATATCCTATGTATAAGTAGCTGCTATTGTTGTTGTTGTAGGGTTTCATGCCATTTTTAAGCACAAGATAAGATAGGCTATACATAGTAATCAGTATAAATGGTGGAGTTCAAACCTGGGAAAATCCCAAGAAGAACCATCAACCCACAAAAAGCTACCTGCAAACTTTCTCACATATCCATATTTACTGAGTCTTAGACTTGAACCTATGCAGTCACAGAGGTACATGAGACGGCAGTCTTCCATAATGGCAAGTGCTTTAGATGTGTATTAGGAATGTTATCCTTCATTGAAAATGTACTTTTTCATCAATTAGAAAAGGACAGTGAATAGGCCCAATGATTACACGGAAAATTCCCATTTGGTTTGAAACATAAACAAGACAAGTAATCGGGATCCGAGATGAAGGAATGAAATAACTATGTTTTGTGCATTTCTTTATACCCTTGATGCATTTTCTTTTTTAAACTGCAGGGGTGGGGTACAAGCTGCAGGGGTGGGGTACAAACTGCTGGGGTGGGGAACAAACTGCAGAGGGGTTAAAACTGCAAGGATGGGGTACAAACTGCTGGGGTGGGGTACAAACTGCTGGGGTGGGGTACAAACTGCAAGGGTGGGGTAAAAACTGCTGAGAAAAGGCATGTATTTACAATTTTTCATTCAAGAGATGTAATGATAACAAGTGACAGCCATGCTAAATAAGAGATTGGTACCATTTTCATTTTTAACAACCAGACAATGTAAGTTGTCTTTTGGTGAAAACCTTTTGGCCATATGAATTTTTGTTCAGAAGTATGATTTTTAATATGGCCACCATAGCATTCATACTGGACATCAGATCAGCTCCATTTTCCTTTAGGTCCACTAGACATTATAACAATTAATCTTCCTGTGAAAAACACATGACAACATGCTTTTCTACTCAGGAGCAGAAGAGATAACAAAATGGCAACTGTGATATTGAATATCAAATCAACATCGTTTTTCTCTATGCCAACAAGACATCATAAGAGGTCTTTTAGTGAAACCTCCATGCTGATATGATCATTCTTTTGGGATAAGTAGCAATAACAAGATTTTCAAGATGGCCACATTTGCAAACATCGCAGCTATGTATTACTAAGTGACAAGATTTTCATTTAGGACCAACTGGATCATGGGATGAATATGCGTGCAGAAAGTTTCAAGGCAATCCAAACAGGAGAATGGATTTTTTTTTTGGCCAGAATTTGATTAAAGCAAAGGTGCAGTGTAAGCTGTAAGGTGAGTGTTGACTTATGAGAATAAATCTTGTTGGTGCTGACATAAAAAACTTGAATTACATGCAAGCAGTCAGGAAGTGGAAAGGAAATCAAAGCAAACATTTAAACCAACAAAATAAAGATAATTCTTTTGCCAAACTGACCAACTTTATGTGAGTGCATGTACCATAGTTCATACATGGCAAATGACAGTCGTAATCATGAATGGTAAGGAAGACCATGTAATTACATCTTATTAAACACACACACACACACACATGCATGCACACACACACACACACACACACACACACACACACACACACAAAACACTGAAGCTGTGTAAATATATCCTGTTAAAAAATACATACATTTTGTGCAAACACTGTCTTATTTAGTCTGTTAACAACAACTACACTTATACAAAAGCAAAAACTGTGGGAAAATCCATGGCAAATCAAAATTGTTTTTTTTTTAAAAAAATAAATATATATCACAAACAGTAGATTAATGTGTGTATATGAAGTATATTAAAATGCTCTCAAGAAGTATTTCTGAATCCCTGATACATGCACACATGCATATAAAGAAATTTAAAAGGAAGGTGCATATAGGACCCATTTATTGGTAGTTCTGACCTATTTTTAGCTCTTCTTGTTAAAGGCTTTTCCATTTGACCAAAAGATGGATAGATCTGTGTCTTTTTTATGAAATTATGTACAGAAACTTACAGGCATCTATGCAAAGATGCTGTCAAACTTGGTTTAAATCTTTGAGGCAATTACATGAATTTGGAAGCTGAAAGTTTGCAGATTTCACATCCAGACCATAACTGTGACATCAAATGGACAAAGAACAGTTATCCTGGGATATTTATTGGCTATTATGTCTAATGGGCCTATAATTAAATGCATCACAAATGAAATAACAATCAGAAAACCAAAACATAAACTGGTGATGTGATTTACACATCTATAGTGATTAAATAATGTTGCATCATGCACAAATGAATTGTATGTGACTAGAATATGCTCCAGCAATTAAGCATATCCCCATATCCCCATTAAGCATATCCCCTTTATGGATTTAGGAACTGATAGCAGTGTTGCAGAAAACTGAGATTCACAGAAAAGCTTCTTTGATGGTACATTATTGACTTTACCAAAACTGTAATGAATCTTGTCTGTACCACTAACATAGCAAATTTGCCAATATTGAATCATATTTCAATGGAAATCAATGTAAATTCATTCACATTCTCCATTTTCAAGACAGATCACTGATACCACCATAAATGAGATTCAATTTAGGGCAATTATTTTCTTCCACATAAAACACAACTGAAACATATCTAGTAAAAGAATCCCATGAGAGCAGATTGCTCTTATTTTCCCCTCAAAAAAACAAACATGAGTATTACAAATAAAACACAATCCAAAAGTCATGTCATGTTTCCATACTAGTACCACTGAGATTTGAGAGCAGATTGCTCTTATTTTCCCCTCAAAAAAACAAACATGAGTATTACAAATAAGACACAATCCAAAAGTCCTGTCATGTTTCCATACTAGTACCACTGAGATTTGAGAGCAGATTGCTCTTATTTTCCCCTCAAAACAACAAACATGAGTATTACAAATAAAACACAATCCAAAAGTCCTGTCATGTTTCCATACTAGTACCACTGAGATTTGAGAGCAGATTGCTCTTATTTTCCCCTCAAAAAAACAAACATGAGTATTACAAATAAGACACAATCCAAAAGTCCTGTCATGTTTCCATACTAGTACCACTGAGATCTGAGACAGATAAAGCTCTTTTACCCTAACAATACCTGTACTAACAACTCTCACCCTGATGAAAGTAAAGCTCTAAACAGCTGGGCAAAGAAGTCTAAGGTTTGATCATTTCCTACACAGATTAATAGGAACATTAACTACTGGTTCTTTGCCAGAAAGTCATGTTGGCAATGGAGATAATGGACCATAGTTACCACTGAAATGATAAAAATCCTTTTCCACTAACAACTGATGAATTTCACTGTTCTCATTTTTGAAGATGGATACTTTAGGAAGACTGTTTTAGGAACAAGTTATTCAAAGCAAGCTTCACTCAAAGTTCAGTTGGAGGTTTAGATAGCAGCCAAAAAAGAGTGCTTCGGTGGTCTAAGTGGTTACAGCCTCCACCTCAAATACTGGAGCTCATGGGCCTGAAACCTGGCCATTCCTCTTTGATTTTATCATGGGAGAAGATGAGACCCACCTCCACCCCATTCTAGTTTATCTCCAAAGCAACAGAAGGTATAGGTCAGTGACCTGCTTCATAGCCTAAGTATAGGCATTCATGGAGGGAATTAAATGGGAAGAAAGACTTGATTCCCTGGAATGAATATCCTCAATACACTATAAGGATTCGAAAGGAATGCTGAGCTGATCAGTTTCTGAAATCAGACAAGCATACACCAATTTCCTAACATTAACAGGCTTGATCGATAGAATGGAGATGGGGTGGAGTGGGTTATCATTCTGATACCTGTCCCAATACTAATGATGGAAATCCTCTGACCTATGACTGGTACAATATTTCCAGTAAGTGACCTGTGACAGTTGCCATACTAGGTGACTGGTCACTGCTAAAAGACCAAACAGGCGATGATGATCCGATGGATGATCCTTAGCAAAATTACTGCTTTCCTTTGTTAAGAATATGTGATCAGGTCTTTGGCACCTTCAATGAACCATGAGACCTGATAACTGCTGCAATTCATCTGGGTCCTTACATCTCTCTATATGGAGTGAGAGATACCATACATTCCTGAAATCAAGAAGTGCCTGCTTTGATGGAGTTCTCTAACTCTTCAATTTTGCAAAAGGGATCCCATACTCTTCTTGATCAAGGAGTGTCTGCCCCAGCACAGTTCTCTGAATCTTCAATAGCACTGCATCTCTTAACTTCAGTATAAACAGATCCTATACACTCTTGGTAGTATGGACTGATTGGTCAATTACTTTCCTATTTAAGGTAATCTATTTTCTAGGGAAGTGGAAGATACAATACACTCCTTGGAGCAAGGAGATAAGGATCCCACACTCTCCAATGTTTGAGGAGTACAGGGCATTTCCTCCTTCCTTTATAGATACATTGACTCTTGGACAGACTTTAAAGACAAGAGACCAAGTGACCATCATACTGCATACCCTTTGTACTGAATTAACATGTGGAGAGAAAATCCCATGGAGCCTTCATGTCCCCAAATTTCATATTTCCATATATTTGTTTGAAAACAAAGTACCTACAACTGAAATAAGTACTCTATAAAAGAAAGTGTCAATGCAAAAGTTTTATTTTGCAGGGGTGCAAGAAAATTATTTGCTGCCAAAGTGAATACTTATTCATTTTAAGTTATAGGTAAATCAAATAGATGATAGAGGCATGCTGAAGAACAAAAGTTATTTCACATCACTACCTTGAAAGAGAATCTGTGTATAATAAAATTTATATAGACATTTAATTCAAATGCAAACTGATGAGGAATTTCTCCCCTTAATCATCATTCCAGTTCAAATATAAATAAATTATAAAACTATCTTCTGCGCAACAAAATTCTCAATTTACATTTTGGAAAATTAATTTACATGTGAACAGTCTCAACACTTTGGAAGCTAGAATATACTCAAAAGAGGTGATAAAAAGATTTTAAAGATGGTCACCAAGGCATGATTATTATCATTCTAACAGAAGACCAACTAAATACTGGAAGAATTGTGAAAACCACATGTTGATATAAACATTAATTCAGAAGAATCAGTCAAAATATGATTTTCATGATAAAAACTAATGGCAATATTTAGGAGGTCATACCATTTTAATTCAGGACCAGTCTATATATCATTTCTATGACAATCAACAGAAAAGGAGCAATAACTAAGGCCACAATGCTTATTGTTTTACCACCTTGACGTAAACCCATGGAAACATACATACATGTGATGCATATGGTGTTAGCGGACACCTGTGTGCAGACAATAATCCAGTTGCAATATCAGTTTTTATATGCATCTGGTGTTAACTGACATCCATGTCAAGAAAATACATCCAGTATCGATTTGTTCATCTCTTACAATCACAAGTACAAAGCAATATCACACCAATCATAATGATATGCTGTCAAATAAAAATTATTCAACAGACAGACAAAGCACACTGAATCCTGTCATAATATCAGATAAAAGATATTCAGCAAACGAAACAATCTGTTCATGAGTAGCAATAAATAGATCCTCAAAATGGTCAATTTGGCCACCATGTCTGATTCGGGCAGCATTTTCACTTAGGTCACTAGTATCATTAAGAAGTGTTTGCTGAACATTTATTAGGTTAATATGACCGTCTAATGAGGAGAAGTAGCATTAAAAAGATTTTCAAGAGGGGTGTGTGTGTGTGTGTGTGTCTATGTGTGTGTATGTGTATGTGTATGTGTATGTGTGTGTGCAACTTTTACTTAGGTACATCTAGGTGTATGTATGTGTGTGTATTTGTGTGTGTGTGTGCAACTTTTACTTAGGTCCATTTAGGTGTATGTGTGTGTGTGTGTGTGCGATGCAACTTTTACTTAGGACCATCTAGACTTCAACTATGAATATGAATGACAAGTTTCAAGACACTTTGTTCAGGAGGAGAAGCAAATGACAAGCAAGTTTCAAACAGAAAGATGATGGATGACATGTCATGGCATCAGCTGCCCTGCTTTTTTCATCAGCACAGCTTTAAGTAATAATCCTGAATTTTCTTCCTGGTTACAATATGAAATGAATGCAGAAGGCTGTAGTGTCAATATTCTGGGAAAGAAGACCATATCAGAGAAAATCATTCCAACCCAGAATTCATTGCTTCTTTATGTTCAGATAGCATTTTCAGCCGGCACACTGGATCAATAATTTTCCATTACCCATCAACTGGGCCTTGAATCCATTTTCTGCTGATCCTATGAACTTACAGCAATACTTTCCTTAACAATCCAACTAAACAAACATGTAAAGCCAAATAATTCTTGAAAGATAAACATTCAACTTGAGAAACTATTTGAACTGTTGACTCAGTATGAAATAAATCCAAATTGATATTCCCAGTCCCCCCCTCCCGCTTTGCCTACATAGATGTCCTCACTAATACCCACTTCATTGTGCCTTTCTGCATGTCTGCAACAGAACACAAAACAAGAGACACAAGATGGTGACATAAAAAGAATCATGATCGGAAAGAAGTACAAGCTGATTAAATGATATCAGCATTTGATTTCTGCTTAAACAAGTAACCATTAACATACATGAAACCATCATGTCATTTGGAAAGAAGTGTGTGAACTTGACAAGAAAAACAGCAACAATGCACACAATAAAAAATGATTAGTTATTAAGATATTGATGAAGTTTACATGACATGCACTTTGCAGGGGTAAACAGTAAATAATTAAAATTTTTTACTCAAGTCTGGACAGCAAGCAAACATAATTAAATAGATAAGAATTTCATCCTGGTGGATTACCAATTTATTAAAATAAAGTCACATAAATAAGATACAATTATGGGGTATATCTAAGAAGTCAAAACCGAAACTTTGCATCCTCAAGAAATGAGTGAATTATCTTAAATTATCTGATGAGACAAAATCGATATTATGGGAAACTATCTGTACATATGAATTAAATGTTTCTATACAGAAAACAATTCTGAATATCTGAATATTGCAAATCAAAAGAATATTCCAAATGTTCTTGCATTGTTTTTATACAGAAAACAATTTAGAATATTCCAAATGTTCCTAAATAACAATTTATATATAATATTCCAAATGTTTCTAAATGAATAACAATTTACAGAGTATTTATAGTATTTCAAATGTTCCAAAACAAATAATAGTTTATACTATTCCAAATGTATATAATATTCAAGAATTTCTGATACAATTTTCAAATACAAATAACAATTTAGAATATTCCAAATGTATATAATATTCCAAATCTTCCTCAAACAATAACAATTTAGAATATTCCTAATATGTCCATAAAGATAACAATTTAGAAAATTACAAATAAATATAATTAACACAGCTCTGAACTGACTACATTTAAAAAGTTAGAAGCTTCTAATTTTGTTTAAAAAAGTTCCCTGTTAAAGATATAGTTTAACAACTTTATGCAATGGCCATCAAGTGTAATGCAAATGACATGCTCAGATGGCACCAGTCTGGTTACTTGTTTAAATCACTGAAACCATGACTGCGACCTGACCTAAACAAGCAGTTAGAGCATCAAGCTGATCTAGAAATAGGAACAAGCACTAGCAATCAAGATTAAAATTTCCTCAAAATGGCAACCTCATTATATTTTGTAGTTTCTCCACTTTTATATATAAAAACTGACATTGTTGCATCTGAATGTATTCATATTTGAAAGGTCAGATGTCCGTTTGGCATCACTGATTTTTCACATTTTCAGCAGAAACAAACACAAATGTTCCCCTATGTCTGCTTTTTAAATACTAATGTATTTTTTTAAGAATATAAAATAATGGGAGTAAACTGTCTGGGGATATTTATATAAAACATTTAATTATGTCTTTTTTAATACACATGCTTGAAAGCAAGGACTGCGAGTATTCTCACATGTGGCATCCACCCACAAGCATAAACATGAATATAGTAAGACATGCATCATACCCTTGATAACTCACATCCTGATAATTCATGATCCCACTTACACGGCAGTGCCTGGCACAGATAATGGTTTTGTCAAAGAAAATATTTTTTAAATTTGTGCCGAATATGAAGAAAATTGAGTTCAGAAATTGTAAATTGATTACAAAATAAAAGATTTAGTCTATAGATATTATTAAGCACATTGTAATTCCAGTGAATAATAATTTGAATCAATAAATCCACCCAAATTAAAAACTGAACACAGCAATAAGACTGTGTTTCATTTGTTAAGACAGGATTAAATAATTTTGAAGTAAACAACCATAATATAAAAAGCTAAGGCACAATAACAGAGCCAAGATGTCAGTTACCTTTTTAAAACTTTCTATGTTACCAACAACATCAGGAGTTTCCAAGTGAAAGACTAATACCCAAGACTCAGATTCAAGCAAATATGTTTACTTCTAATAATAAAGATCCAAATATTTAATCTATAATCAGAGAAATATTGGTTATGCATTGTATTGTTTTCAAAATAAATGTTACTACTCAGGCAGAACACTAAATTGATTACACACACACACACACATATATATATATATATATATATATATATATATATATATATATATATATATATATATATATATATACATGCACATGCGCACAAACACACACACACACACACACACACAGTAATGTATTTTAATCATTTGTAAATGTGATCATAGAGTCTAAAGGAATAAGGAGAAAAGTTATACTCAGTGAATGATAATCTTTATATTATAGATATGGTTCATAATGGTGAAATGAGATCAAAGTTCATAGTGAACTTTAAATTTACTGCCAAGACAACAATCAAAGAATGGCTTATGGATGAGGAGAAATTACAGAATTATTTTATCATGCAGTGGTGATGATGTGTGATCTCCCTTCTCCATATAGTGCTTTGGTTATCATTATATATTTACTATAGTATAAAACAATGCCAGCAAGCAAGCAAAACTCATCAACCATGCTATGAAACTTGGGTAGCAAGCAAGCATGATGCATCAAACAAAAGAAGAAATACCTGTGGCAAGCAAGCATGATTCATCAACCATGCTATGCCAAATAGTTAGCAAGCAAGTATGATTCCTCAACCATGCTATGCCAAATAGTTAGCAAGCAAGCATGATTCCTCAACCATGCTATGCCAAATAGTTAGCAAGCAAGCATGATTCATCAACAATGCTAAGCCAAATAGTTAGCAAGCAAGCATGATTCCTCATCCATGCTATGCCAAATAGTTAGCAAGCAAGCATGATTCATCAACAATGCTAAGCCAAATAGTTAGCAAGCAAGCATGATTCATCAACCATGCTATGCCAAATAGTTAGCAAGCAAGTATGATTCATTGTGCATGCCATGAAACACTTGTAGCACCTAAGAATCATTTGTCAACTAAGGTATGAAACTCTGGTAGCAACCACACATAATTCATAAACCAAGGTATGAAACACTGCTAGAAAGCAAGCACAATTCATATACCATGCTATGAAACACTGGTAGCAAGCAAGCACAATTTATATACCATGTTATGAAACACTTGTAGCAACCACGTATGATTCATCAACCAAGGTAAGAAACATGGACAGCAAAGCAAGCAATATTCATCAACTAAAGAATGAAACACTTTTAGCAACTAAGCAAGATTCACCAACTATGTTATGAAATACTGTTAGCAAGGAAACATAATTCAACAGAATAAAGCATAAAATTCATACTCTACATTTTTCCTATTAATTCAGGTCACTAAATCTGATTTCAAATATATAATACATAAGTCACATATCATGCAAACTTGTAGCTTCCAAACTCATGGAAAAATTAATATATGAAGTTAAAATGAATAAATTCAACAAATAATTACAAACTTACATCAGTGCTTATTGTATGTGATTGAGACAATATATTGTGCCTTTTCTGAGACTTGCTTCCTAATATCATCAGAGAATTCCCTCAAATTCTTCCAGACTCATGTTCTTTTAACAAGAGAAATTACTTATTAAATTAATTTTCACTTTTACCTCAGCAGCAAAACTTTGACTGCCTAAAGCTTCATTGTACGATATTAAACCATGAAATTCTATCTGGGGAAAATACCCATTAATTTAACTTTTCCAATCAAGATTAACTTTCTTAATTGTCTCAATTTTGACATTCCAAAGTCACATTAATCCTCTCTAGTCTGTCTTTATTAACAAATCTTCTGGAAAATATAATTTTATGACACCTGTTTGAATCAGCCCAAGATTTCCCAAACCTTTGCTCTGGTTTGTCTCAGCCTTGTCATTCTCTACACTTAAACCTACACTGACATATCTGCTGGACGGTTATCAAATGGACTCTTAAGATTTAATTCTTTCCTCAAACTGAGCCAATCTCATCCCTCAAAGTCAGCAATTTTCTTTTTAGTTGAACCATGCATCAAATTTAATGTTAACATGTCATGACAGTGAGGACTGAATGTGAAATTTTGCAGTTATATATGTGTATCATGTGATTCCAATGAAAGGTTTAAATAAAAACAGGCATTGGCTGAAAACAATATGGAATTACACGATGTGAATGTTAACAAGGTACTCCTATCTCTGGAAAAATTATCACTGCTCAGGCTGAGAAAATGGTTAAAAGTATGGATGCTGACACTGATTTCATGGTATGCCATTCCAGTGCCAACATGGAATAAAACAAACTTTTCTGGGAGAGATATGCTTAGCACATCAGCTATGAAGTTTGAAGTGATTTTATTAAGTGTGTCACAAACTGCAATCAAGATTATGTTCTCATTTTCATTTTTTAATTTCTTTTTAGACCCATTAAATTCATCTTAGGTAATGATTAACCTTTATGATTTTTTAAAAACTATTACTGAATGCATCTATTGATTGATCAATCTAAATAGTGACAGAAGAATAAAGAAATGAAACAACACAAGCTTTGATGAGGTTTCTCAAAATGAATATTGTTTCAAATAAAGAAATCTTGCTAAATTTTCAATGAACAATAAAACTAGTATGTATCCTATTCAATATAAAAACCAATAATGTAATACACAATGTGTTCATATATTCACATGTGAAGTGCAATGAAACCATGTAGAATGTTTTAAACATTCTCTTTAATACAGTTTACCCTAAAATTAAAGGTAATTTATGAAAAAAAAACCCCACCATGATAAAGAGATTTTTATTCACAATAAATTTTAAAAAATGATTATAAACTGAGATTTCAACAATGATAATAGAACCCCTCCTATACTTTCATCTCCTTCCAGCCTTTAATTAGTTTTTTTTTATATAGGTCCTTCTGTAATATGTTCCTTTATGAATGCTCACAAGACAAAACATTATCCTAGATAGCTGTAATTCCACACATACATTTTTGAGGACAGATACTCTGGTGCAAATTAATAATGGAGCAAAACAGAAAATATCAACATGGATTGTTCCCTTTGCCACTGACATTTTAATTTTATGTGTGCACTAATTAATACCTAAAAACTCTTCTACTGGTTTGCTACGATGTTGACAATGAGCAATTTAAGTGAACAGTGGCTTTTTTAATTGAAAAAGTATTTTGTAGAATCACTGTATAGCCAGAAGCTATTCCATTGTTTGATTCATGTATAAAAAAAATCAGTCATGGTATGAAGAACTGGTTTTAATCAACAACTAGTATCACATTTTCATCTAGAGAATCATTTGTTGTGCATCATTAGTTGCAAAGAGACCATTGCAGAATTGAATAGGTTTCAACCTATTCATGTTCTTTAATTAGTTGTTAGTACCTTGGTTGTGCAATAACAACCCCAGCATCAGCTGTCATTTATTTTACACTGTCAGAGATCTTTTGACATCTATACTGGGACTTACCAGGTAGCCTCTTTATTCAATACATATTTGATGATTCCATTGTCATGAACATATGTTTATAAAGTGGCAATGATGTGTTGAAATAAAAGCCTACTTTCTGGATAATTTGACAGCTGCACATGTGATATGTAGGTTGCAATAATTACTGTCCCTATTGTACAGCTTATATTTTCATGCCAAAAAACTCACCATCTCATCAGTGTGAATCCATTATTATGACTGTATGTCTTAAAATATGTTAAGAATTTGAACCAACAATTTATGTCAATTTAACAAGCTATTTATTTCCCTACAATACAAGTGAAAATTCAAAAGACATTTACAATATTGTGAATTAACTTCCAAATAATCATTAATCTCCTTTCACAAGTTTAAAAATACACAATGTTCAGCATGCATTCACTAGTCTTGAATTTCCTGATAGCACCATAATGCAATCCAAAATGTTTATGAATAAGTTCACAAGCATCCCAAGTAATATATTAATCCAAACATCAATGAATACTTTAGTAATTCCAATGAATATTTTTAATAAATAATTCCTCTTGCATCATATCTGATTTTACCAACACAACTCTAAACTATGATAACAAATGGATTTTAACAGAAATGAAATATTTGTTTATCAAATGCCATAAAAACATTCTGTTTACAAATGTTACCTATTCGTGTTCACTCACATCTGGGTCAGTGGTTCTTCCCAGGGTTTTCCTGAGTTCTTCTTCCACCAGTTACACTGGCTGTCATATAAGCCTATCATGTACTGAAAAAATGGCATTAAACCCCATAAAAACAACACATGTTTAGATCTTAAGTACATATTATAAATTAAATATTCATTATAGCATCCTTCCATAGAGTGGAGAATTTTCAGTATGATGCAATCCACTCACATATTGGGACATACAGTGGAACCTGTCTTGAAAGACCACCCCTTCTGCCAATACATAATAGTCTCTCATGACAGGTGGTCTCTCATAGCAGGTCATAATGCTATATAATCAGTAAATCTGTACATAGAAAATCTGGTCTCTCAAAACAGGTGGTCTTTCATAGCAGTGGTCTCTCAAGACAGGTTTTACTGTACACTGAAGGTCATCTTTTTTTACGGATGATGAATACTCAAGAACATTAGATAGGAAAAAGGTAACAATATTGACCGTTACGTATTGCATAAATAAAATTATTATTACTACATTTTAATTATGTAATACATTTCTTATTACTATCATGCAGATGAATTCGTAAGTTAGGAGGATAGCTGATACTCTTGTGATAATTGATAAAAACTGAAAAATGGAATGTACTCACTGTTGAGGGAGAGGTCCGTATACATGTAATAGAATATTGCTGTCTTTTTGGGACACATTTTGTTGCTGCAACAATAGACCCCCCCCAAAATGTCCAGCACTTACTGTGTGTGATACAACATCTCCCTAACTGGAGAGAGGAACATGCTACTCAGAGCCAGGGGGTGACAAGTGCAATACCTCTCACTGAATCTGAGGGTTCAACATGCTGTTCTAAACATGAGTTACATCTGAAATTTCCCATTCAGGGTAGGCAATTAACCCCTAAAATGTTTAGCCCCTTGGTCTGCATAGGCCTGGACACAGGCCACCAAAGATGCTCATGGATTATGGGAAAGCAATATGGGAATGTCATTGTAAAATCCTCCAGGAAGGAGTGACTGAGGTAAGACCATGAGGCAGTAATGGTTGGAACCTCATCACTGCACCTTCTCAAAGAAACTAGGGCAAATAAAAAGTTAATAGTATTGAGTGTGAGGTCCTGAAAGGAGACCTCACTTAGTGGATAACACCTATACCAAGACCCTATAAAAGCTCTCAATGAGGAGGTTAAACTAAATGGCAAAACTGGAAGACGTCCTATATGAACAAACCTGGATTACCTGTAAGGAAGAAACATACTGTATGTATTCAATTCTAAGTCAACTAGACTGAAAGTCTCCCACCACACCTTCATTTAAAGATTACAAAAAGCCCAATTATCTTTGACTTCTTTTCTGTTGAGGTGTATTTTACAAGTCATATCTGTATTTTACAAGTCATATCTGTATTTTACTTGTCATATCTGTAGTTTACAAGTTATATCTGTATTTACAAGTCATATCTTTATTTACAAGTCATATCTGTATTTTACAAATCATATCTGTATTTACAAGTCATATCTGTATTTACAAGTCATATCTGTATTTTACAAATCATATCTGTATTTTATAAGTCATATCTGTATTTTACAAGTCATATCTGTACTTTACAGGTCATATCTGTATTTTAGAAGTCATATCTGTATTTTACTTGTCATATCTGTAGTTTACAAGTTATATCTGTATTTACAAGTCATATCTTTATTTACAAGTCATATCTGTATTTTACAAATCATATCTGTATTTACAAGTCATATCTGTATTTACAAGTCATATCTGTATTTTACAAATCATATCTGTATTTTACAAGTCATATCTGTATTTACAAGTCATATCTGTATTTTACAAATCATATCTGTATTTTACAAATCATATCTGTATTTACAAGTCATATCTGTATTTTACAAATCATATCTGTATTTTACAAATCATATCTGTATTTTATAAGTCATATCTGTACTTTACAGGTCATATCTGTATTTTATAAGTCATATCTGTATTTACAAGTCATATCTGTATTTACAAGTCATATCTGTATTTTACAAGTCATATCTGTCTGAAGGATTAAGTTTTCATCAGCTGAGTCAGAGATGCACTTTCGAAAAGTAAACTATGGATGGATTGGAAAAGTAAACTTTGGATGGAAAAGAAAAGTAAAGACTAAACAAGTGTAAAATACAATTATATTATTGAGTGGAATATGTCACAAATAAAATGGCAATATCAATTTATACATCTTTATGTAATAAAATCTATTAAAAATCTATTTATATGATTAATCCATTAATTCAAGTTTTAGGTCAAATACTGGTTTAAAACAAGTAATTCAGAATGACCCAATTCACAATATCCTGTAATACATGTATGTTAATTCCACACATCTGTCAAATAAACAAAGTTAAATCTACATTTTTTTGAATCACAGTGTCCTATAAATGTCATCTGGTACAAAATTAAGGAATTCTTCCTCAAAATTCTCCATCATGAATGAGTCACTGTAAATCATCTAGTCTTCATGAATACCATCCAGCTCCATTTCCTCTGTTCCACTGTCATATGTGTGTGTTATGTAGAGATTGGGCTAAGCAACACTTTGATCACAGTCTGTGAAATCAATGAAAAATTGCAACCTAACACATTTCCATTGTGCAGTAAAATTACAGAGAGTTCAAATAACCACCCTTTTACTTTGCACTGAACCATAGCAAACTCACAGCTTGATCAAAGGGTAATTGTCACATGGGAAGACAAAGAAGGGATGCCTTTATAAGCAAAGATATTAAGGTCAAACATTGCATAGGAAGTTGCAGCAACTGGACTCTGCAATGACCAATTATTAAATCTGCACTTTAATAACAAGGTATATTAACCCCGAAACAAAGTTAGTGCTTTTTTATAAAACAGGGGCTTATTGGACTGAAACTTAGGAAAATATCCCTTGGGTTGTTCAGACTTGTTAGCAAAAACACCGGAAGTAAATAACATTGAAACTTTGATGGGTTGTACTTAATTTACTGGTAATACTTTCAAAAGATTATTTAAATCCAAATAATTATAGATACAAATATTGAATTGTAAATCATCATGAAAGAGATAGGCTATTAGTGTGGTAACAATATGTTTATAGCTTCATGTCTATGGGGTGACCTCCAACAGTGAAATTTGCCTGGTATCAAATAAGCTATTACAAGTAGGGATAAAGTAGTAATCTGAGCTAATATATAGAACAAATAAGATGAGCCCCTGTTACAAGTAAAACAAATTTAATAAAAATTCAAACAATAATAATTCCCACAAATAAACAATATAAAAATGACCGTCTGAAAGATACACCTCTTTCCTTACTTATTACTAATTATGGAATTTCAAAAATTTGCTGTTATAGTCTTGATAATTGTAGGAATTGAGTAGGTTGAATTCATACTTATTTTATATATATGGAATTATGTATCCAACATAGCTATGGTGATAATATTGTATTTATAGTCAACGAATGAATTGATGATTGATGTTAAGGATGTAGTTGGAACTATGGAATGAATCCATTATGTATAATGGTAGTCTTGAGGTAAAGTGTGGAATTTCATTCATTTACCTATAATGAGGCCATGTGAAAAGGGCAAATGCCACCTTCTGCATAAATGGCATTCCCTAGTCATTAGTCTATGAACTAGCCATGTAGCTTGTTTAAAGGTTGATAGAATAATTTCTGACCTGGAGAGGGTCTGTGTAATTATGTATTTTCATTTAATGTTACAAAGATTTAGGCTGTTTGTTTATATTTTCATAAGGAGAGATAGTTTGTGAAAGTACAAACCAAACAGTGTGGGAAGGAAAAACAGTGTGGAAAAGAACGGTTTGGAACAAAGGAAAGGGTATCTTTTATTGTTGGAATGAGAAAAGGTGGAACGGAAGATGTAATGAAACAACGGAACCGAGGCCTGTGGGACAGAGACAGTCAACAGGTTATGTTTGATGCCAGGCAGAGTTATTTGATTACTCGGACTCGCATGATGATTTAGACTCTATCTTAAACATCATCGGCTAGTATATAATTGTCTTTGTATTTTGAATTTCCTTAATTGTCATTGTATTTTGAATTTCCTTAATTCTTGTATTTTTGAAATTCCATAATTAGTATTAAGTAACGAAAGAGATGTATCTTTTGAACAGTCATTTTATTTTGTTTATTCATGGGAGTAGTTATTGTTGGAATTTATATTAAACTTGTTTTACTTGTAATGGAAGCTCATCTTATTTATTCAATATAGTAGCTCAGATTACTACTTTATCCCTACTTATAATAGCTTTTTCGATACCAGGAATTTCACCTTTGGAGTTCACTCCATAGACTCGAAGCCATAAACAAATTTTTACCTTAATTTGGAAGGCTTGTCACAGGATATACAAACATTTATTCGAATAGGAATCTGAGCAAAAATATATAGAACAGAGTTACAATTGCAATTGTATTTTTAAGGAATGGCATACTGAGTGAGTTGAATTTGTCTGCCTATATGTTATATATATGTGTATATATATCTATCTATCTATCTGTCTATCTATCTATCTATCTATCTATCTATCTATCTATCTATCTATCTATCTATCTATCTATCTATCTATCTATCTATCTATCTATCTATCTATATAAGGAATGGCATATTGAGTGAGTTGAATTTGTCTGCCTATATGTTATATATATGTGTATATCTATCTATCTATCTATCTATCTATCTATCTATCTATCTATCTATCTATCTATCTATCTATCTATCTATCTATCTATCTATCTATCTATCTATCTATCTATCTATCTATCTATATATAATGTGCATGGACTTTTCTTGACATCTTTATCATGTTATGAAATTTTTGTAAGAAGTTGATGCAATTTTCCTTGTTGTTACTATAATATTAGAACTATTTGGAGAACTACTGTAATCTTGGAATTCCTCTGGAGAGAGTGATTCAGTCCTACTCCATTGATATTAAATCAAGCCTGGTTGAGATTAGGGGGTTAGCTAATTGGGAGAAAGTAGTCCCCTGGGTACCACTGTTGTTGTTTTGGTTGTAGGTTATCCTGGATTAATTGAATAAGGCCATACTAGCAGTGAAGTAAGGTCATAGTGTAAACTATCTCGAACAGGTCATTGAACCTTGAGGGTAAGGGAACAAAATTCTTGAGTAGCAGTAGATAGACAGACAAACAACTAGTTAAGGAATACCATTTTTTGGATTGAAAAGAGCTTGGATATGAGGGGGCCCAACTATACGAATACAATGAATGTAGTATTAGGGAGTATAAAGACAGACAGACAGCTGAACGTCATAAAGAGCTTGAATTAGTGAGACTGCATGCCAAAAAAAAGGTTAGAGAACGTGAGCATGTATTAGCCACGGAGAAGCTGAGACTTGAAGCTGAGTCCAGAAGGGAAGAATCCTTGACTGAACACTCAGGAACTTTAAGTCAATGACCTGAGGACAGACGGCCTTTACATTTACCATGCCTATGTTCATTGACTGAGACAAGATTGTTGACAATTTCTTGTCTCAGTTTGAGAAGTTGGCATTTTTGGTTTACCAGCTACCCAAAGACCAGTGGGCTATCCACGTTTTGGCATTCTTGCAAGGGGCTGCGAAGGGCGTTTATCATAACATGCTACCAAAGGAGATAGACGACTATGAAGCATTGAAGAAAGCACTACTACGGCACTATGAGCTGATGGCAGAGACATTCCAAAAACTCTTCAGGGAATCAATGAAGAGAGCTACAAAAATGCACATCAGTTTCATAACCACGTGCATGTACTCTTGATAAATGGATGAAAATATCTGGTACCAAGTTAACGAATGAAGGGATAAGTGATGAGATATTGAAAGAGCACATTTTAAGTACATATTGGAAAGACTTAATCATGTTCTTAGTAGAGATTTAGTTCTTGACCTTGGATGAGGTAAGTGTGATGGCTTAGCTCTATTAGAGAGCGAAATAATGTCCGACCACCTGGGGTGGCAGAGACCGGATTTGCATTAGTGAACATAGGAAGACCACTGAGGTGGCACCATAAAGATGGGATTGTGAAAATGGTGGGAGGCCACGAGCTGGAAATCCCAGCCAAGAACATTTCCGAGGTTTGGGGAAGACTCAGGGGGTGGAGAAGGATACCGCAGGGAGGAAGAGTGAGCCCATGTGTTACTGCTGCAACAAACCCGTCCATGTCATTAAAGACTGTTTTTATTTGCTACCTGACGGGTTGAAGAAACTTCAAGAGGAAGATTTGTCTCTCAACAAGGTATGCAGGTAAGCAAATGAGTCCATACTGAGATTGTCTGATGGTGAAGTAAAGTTCACAAGAAAATGTGGTATTTTGTATCAATATGCTAGGAAGGGAACTGATACATTTAACAGGCTGTAGTTCCTATAGCTAAGTGACAGGAAGTGCTTAGGCTTGCACACGAGGGTCTACTTGGAAGCTACATGGATGTGGCAAAGACCAGGGAGAGGTTAGTAAGGGAGTTTTACTGGCCTGGTGTGTATGGGGATGTTAGGAGGTTCTTTTTATTGTGTGACAAGTGCCAATGGGTGGCACCTAAGACCTCTCATTGCCCAGTGCCACAAGGAACCACCCCACTAATTAACAAACCTTTCTCAAGGGTGGCGATGGACCTAGTGGGTCTGATAAAGTCGGCAGCAGAAAGTGGTAATCGTTACATACTAATGATTGTAGATTATGCCACCTGGTACCCGGAGGCCATAGCCTTGAAAATCATTGACTCAGTCACAGTGGCTAAGGCCTTGTTAGGCATGAGGTTCAAAGTTAGTGTCCCAGATGAAATACTGACTGATCAGGGGATGCAATTTGTGAGCCAGGTGATGGAAGAGGTAAAAAAGGTACTATCCAACAGATACCTGACATCTACCCCATATAGCCCACAGTAAAATGGTTTAATGGAGCGTTTCAATGTGACTTTGAAACAGGGATCGATACCTTCCGGTGATACTTTTTGCATATCGATAAGTGCCACCACAGGCTAGTTTATGTTTTTCATCTTTTGAGTTAGTTTATGGAAGGCCAGTTAGGAGACATATGGCTATATTAAAACAGATTTGGACAGATGAGCAAGCGTCTGAGGGAGTGCATATGAAATACCAATATGTTGTAGACTTTTGCAACAAGCTAGAAGAGGTTGCTAAATTGGCTCAGGAGAATCTGCGCGACGCGAGGGGATGTCAGGCCAATTATTACAACAGAAGGACAAAGGAACATCACTTTGAGGTGGGTGACAAGTTGTTGTTGCTACCGTTTGAGCACAACAAGCTTCAAGTCTAATGGAGGGGACTGTTTGTGGTGATGGAGATAAAGGGTGGACAGAATTACCGTATCTGGGTAGGGGAGAAGGAGAAGCTGTACCATGTAAATCTCTTGAAACGTTATCATGAACATTAGACACCCAAAGAGTTCATGGTTGCTACAGTCATAACCGAAGAAGAAAGGAGGAAGTACTCCCTAGTTGTCCCTTGATGAAGGAGGAATGTTGTATTTAATGGTATATTAACTTCAGAACAATGTAAGGAATTGGAGTCATTACTCCAAGGTTATGCAAGCATTTTATCAGAACGGCCTGGCAAGATGGAGTTGGAGGAGATCACATTAAAGTTATTGGATGAGAAGCCGGTTAAGTTGAAGCCATATCCATTACCTCATGCTAAATTAGAAACTGTCCAGAAAGAAATTCAAACCATGACAGAATTGGGAGTTATATAACCAGCAGAGTCAGCTTATAGCACTCCTGTTGTGTTGGTACAGAAGGAAAGAATGCACTGATTTTGTGTTGATTACCAGAAATTAAATAGAATCACGGAATTCCAGGTAGAATTGCTACCTGACCCTGAGATTATATTCGCAGGTGTGACAAAAGCGAAATACTTTTCGAAGATCGATTTGTCCATGGGGTACTGGCAAATTCCAGTTCGAAAGGAAGACAGAGGGAAACTTGCCTTCGCAACACCAGACGGGACCTATCTGTAAGTAGTCATGCCATTCGGGGTCCAGAATACCCCAGGGTCAACACAGTGCAAAAGTACCTGTGTGGAAATAAGTAAACACAGTGCAAAAGTACCTGTGTGGAACTAAATCAACACAATGCAAAAGTACCTGTGTGGAACTAAGTCAACACAGTGCAAAAGTACCTGTGTGGAACTAAGTCATCACAGTGAAAAAGTACTTATCTAGAACTAAATCAACACAGTGCAAAAGTAAATATCTAGAACTAAATCAACACACAACACAATAGTACCCATCTGGAACAAAAAGTACCTATCTGGAACTAAATCAACACAGTGCAAAAAAACCTATCTAGAACTAAGATAAAACAGTGCAAAAGTACTTGTGTGGAACTAAGTCAACTCAGTGCAAAAGTACCTGTGTGGAACTAAGTCAACACAGTGCAAAAGTGGAACTATGTCAACACTGTGCAAAAGTGCCTATCTGGAACTAGGCAAACACAGCACAAAAGTACCTATCTGGACCTAAATCTACATAGTGCAAAAGTACCTGTGTGGAACTAAGTCAACACATTGCAAAAGTACCTATCTGGAACTAAGTCAACACAGTGCAAAATTACTTGTGTGGAACTAAGATAACACAGTGCAAAATGTCCAATCTGGAACTATGTCAACACAATGCAAAAGTACCTGTGTAGAACTAAGTCAACACAGTGCAAAAGTACCTGTATGGAACTAGGTCAACACAGTGCAAAAGTGCTGAGTGGAACTAGGTCAGCACATTGCAAAAGTACCTGTGTGGAACTAGGTCAACACAGTGCAAAAGTGCTATGTGGAACTAGGTCAGCACAATGCAAAAGTACCTATCTGGAACTAAATCAACACAGTGCAAAAGTACCTATCTGGAACTAAATCAACACAGTGCAAAAGTACCTATCTGAAACAGTGCAAAAGTACCTATCTGGAACTAAATCAACACAGTGCAAAAGTACCTATCTGTATTTAAGACAACACAGTGCAAAAGTACTTGTGTGGAACTAAGCCAACACAATGCAAAAGTACCTGTGTGGAACTAAGCCAACACAATGCAAAAGTACCTGTGTGGAACTATTAACCCCTACGAAAACAAATTCATGACTTCATGAACAATCATGAATGTTCATGAACATACTTGAAATGTTCATGATCAGTTCATCATTTGAGTTCATGAACAAATAGCCATGAACGTTCATCACCTAAGTTCATGAACACTTCAAGAAATTTGATGAATCATGTACTTTAGTTCATGAACACAATGATGAACTTTGATGAACTATTATGATATCTTTGAAGTTTCTGAAATGTCATGAATTTGCTTCATGAACAATTCAAGTACTCTGATGCACCATTAAGATATTTCTTAAAAATGTATATGAAATTTCTATATTACATTCATAAAATGTTTATGAAAATTATTCATAGAAACTTCTCACAATTTTAGTGAAATATAAATAAAGGTGAATATTTTTTTTAATTATATGATACTGTATAAATGTTCAGAGATCTTTTATTCAATACTTGTGTACTTAACTTGAATAGTTCTGGATTAACATGGAAAAATATTTTTCTGGCCATCATGAACAAAATTGACTTGCTATAAAAGCTTTCAATGACTTTGTTCTAACGTCTTTGTCCAGTACTGTCATAAACTGCATATTTTATTGACTTTGTAACTGGTTGCCAAGTTGCAGTAAAAACCGAAATATGTAAGCAACGATTATCTTGATTGGATGACTGTGAAAGAAGACGTGATATGATTGGGTAAAATACCTGCGTAATTTCAGCGGCTGAGCACAAACGAAAGAGCATGCAAAGGATTTTGCAACAAGCAAAAATCTCGAACAAAAATCGCGGACTCCCATGGAATTAACAGATGAGAATATTTTCAATACCATTTCTTTTAATTACGTAGAAGTGCAGAGAAAGAATTATGAAGAATATGAAGGAATTGACTTGATGAGAGCAAAATTATGCGGAAAAGCATACACAGCGGGATCATCAATATTACAGTATCTTTTTCTTCGTCATTCATTATTTTTTATTGGGAATTATATGTATAATTTATTGGGTTTTATGTCATCATATAGTCTTAACAAAACTAATATATTTAATTTTTGTCAGAACCAATTTAAACTTTCTCTTCGAATGTTTGAAAATCACGAAACATTATACCCCACCCCTTTTTCGATCTCAATACCATACGCGGTACTGCATCGGCGATATGAATTTATATGTTCGGTATCGTTTTATGTTTCATGACATCACTATTTATACGATCTGATGTAATTTGGTAAATTAAAACAAAAACAAAAAGCTAGTTAATGTGTCAAGCTGTACATAATACCTGTGCTACTTACTCGATCAAACCTGAAGCAGCTATATGCAACATCCGGTGTCAGATTAGATACATTTTTATAAAAAAAAACATTTGACTCCTGTGACTTATAATACATATGGCAAGTAAGCATAAGTTAAAATACAACTAGTGAACAAATTTCTCCAATAATGTAAATGCGCAGTAAGTTGTGTATTAAGTGTAAGGGATTAAATAATTTTGAGTTGGATTGGTAAAGTTGGGTACAGAAATAATGTGCTAAAAGCTGAAGACAATGTTGATCATAGGTTGTCTGTAATTAACTTTATCTTTCTTTCAGATCAGACAGCAGAAAAGAAAAATTATTAGAGGATGAAGTTTATAAGATAAGGTGGAAAATTTGACAACTTGAGGATCTTACAGCCAAGATGGAATAGACATTAAAAAGTAACTGCTGCAGCAATGTTAAAGATCCATACAGTAATCAAATGAACAGCTTAAGTTGCAGATGGAGACATTCAGTAGTGACAATAGGTGGAATTTCATTAAATTAAAACTAGGCTCTGACTGTCTTTACAAAAAAAGAGTTATCTGACAAGTCAGTTTGGGGGTGGGGATCCAGGTCTTCAGGAGAAACATCAGTGGAATTAGCTCCATGACAATCACAGATAAATATGCTTCAGCAGTTGATTGAACACAACTGTCCCATTATCTCTTGAACAATTTTCAAAGAAAAATTACAAAACATGCAGAAAGTGTTGCTAAGAATAAAAAGAATAAATATCGCTTAATGTCAGTTTACATGTTCTTTGATGCATATTAGAATTTTATCTGAAATTAAATAGTTTTTTAAGATAATATATTGCATTTTATACTCTTTTAAAAAAAACCACATCTAAGGTTATTTTAGGATTCTGGATGAAATAGGTATTTTAAGTTTGTCATATAATCAAATTTTTTTAAGAACTGTTCATGAAGTCTTGAAAAATGAGGAACATTGTTCATCATAGTTCATGAATATGTTCATTAACTTTGATAAATGATGATGAACCAGTTAGTGAACTTTTATGAACTGTTCATGAATTCAGTTCATGAATAGTTCATGAATGTTCAAGAACAGTTTGTAAAGATATTGTTCATGAATTCATTTAATTTGAATTGACCATTTTCAGTTCAAGCACATTCATGAATGGTGGATGAACCTTTTGATGAACTTTCAGGGATGGTTCATGAACAAAGTTCATGAATCATTCAAGAACTGTTCATGCCAGTTCATGAATTCATGATCATTTCGTAGGGGAAGCCAACACAATGCAAAAGTACCTGTGTGGAACTAAGCCAACACAATGCAAAAGTACCTGTGTGGAACTAAGCCAACACAATGCAAAAGTACCTGTGTGGAACTAAGCCAACACAATGCAAAAGTACCTGTGTGGAACTAAGCCAACACAATGCAAAAGTACCTGTGTGGAACTAGGTCAACACAATGCAAAAGTACCTGTGTGGAACTAGGTCAACACAATGCAAAAGTACCTGTGTGGAACTAAGCCAAAACAACTTTTAAACAGCAAGATCTTACCTGCCTGGCGTGGTCTATTAAAATGAATTAAAACAGCCGTAAGACAAATATTTAATTACAATGAAGTCAGCAATGCTTATGCTGAGTACAGGATTAAAAGAATACAGTTTGATGCTACAACCTCATTTGTTTGTATCCCCTACCAATTCAATAAATAAAAGGTTTAATGTGATAAAATGTGCACAGGACTAAGTCAATTGAATCATAGATTTATAATTTCTAACCTGACTGTGACCAGAATGGCACTAATACTGGCATATCCTTGCACCTTTCATGCTTAACAGACTTACCATACTAATATGGAGCCATATTGCGTATACTATGGGCTAGTTTACAACATAATGACATAGTTCATCCTATTAGGTTACTGCCCAATAATTCTGTAAATTGCCATAAAGTTGAGAGGTTTGAATGATATCCCTTTGCACACTTGAATATATTAATTAAACCTCTTGTCAAATCTATGTGAAAGGCAAATTTGTTTTTGTTATTCTTTTCATTTGCTGAATTTGACATTGTAAATATCTGAAGCAGACGACATATGTATGCAACTCTAGTTGTACTCACCCCCCTTTACTGAAAATGGACTTGTCCATGAACTGGAAATGGATCTTGGGCATGTACATCTATTATATTGAAAACTTCCATTAAGCATTAGCATGTAGATGATGACAGTATGTACTCATAGTCAGGTTAGACAATATAAATCAATGAATGAATTGACAAAGTTCCTTGCACATTTTATCACATTAAAGTTTTCAATTATTTAAATTAGTATTGGGGTGCAAACAAATGGGTTGATATAATTGGACTAAAATTAAATCTATACAGATGTTTTAATAAGAATGATGTGGAGATCACTTATTCTGAATATGGGGGTCAAAGATCAGTGCAAATAAACAGTGGGCAAGATTCAATAATAAAGTAACAGTAATAAGGCCTATAATATCCGAAAAGTATTCATTCATAAAACACACATAATTTAACAGTACGACCAGTGTGGAACCTCCATCCAGAGAATAAAATTAAGCAAAAAAGGCAATATGAATTCTGATAATGTGTTGCTGTATTAAAACAAACAGTAAATCCATTTAAAATAGAGCCAATTATGAAAGAACCAAACGAACATCATTGAAAGGACTATTTTAATTTGCATCAAATCTAAAAATTGCATATCATTTGATCTTAATCCAGCATCCAAACACCATCTGGCATGCTCATTCAATAACATAAAACTAAATTCCATCCACTTTATTACAGTTATGAAGCTGGTCTATACCAAAATGACAGAATGGAACAAGACAGATCCAGGAACAATAGTAATGGAGATTACATGTAACACACAGTAGTATCAGCAAGATTGACAGTGCCCATTCAGTATGAAATAATTACATGAATGTTTTGGAAGTATTGGTGTGCATTCAATGAAATAATTAGATTGGGAAAGAAGATTGAAAATTGTTCCAGGAGCAGAAAATCAAATATGAAGTTATGATTAAAGATAAATGATTCATTCCGAAATGAACAAAATGTCTGTATTCACAAGATATGAGTGACTTTGAGGGCAAATTTATGACTGTATATGTAATATGTTTCTCAGAGGAATGTAAAGCAGCCAGGCATGAAAATTTAACAAGACAAGTGTTATATTTAATTTCCATTCTTTGTTAGTTGATTTTTATATTTATTATAAGCTGTAGGTTCTGTAAATTTGTTATCTTATAGCTGACATTGTCTAACATCAATTTCATTGTCTACCTGACCAGAATCATTGATTAATTATATTCTGTAAGCAACTAATATATACTTTATATTTCTCTATAGGTGTGGGATAAATATTTAGATCATTATCTTGGTCTGAGTGATGGACATTATGGTTAGCAACATTGTTCTTTGTTATATCTTTAGAAACAGACCTGGTTTAATTCTACCTTGGATTGTTCTAGAAATTTGTATGTGACTGAGTGTGATTTGGATTCTTTACATAGCTTTAACAATCTTTCAGTTATACTGCTATAATGTCGATGTGCAGCTGTTTATAGTGATATCTAGCACTGAGGCATCATGCCACAGACATGTGGCATCATGTCCCACCAAGTCACATTATCCTGACAGCAATCTGACTAGTCCTGAAATAACCTTTATTCTTAATGCTGAATGCCAAGCATGGCAGCTGCTATTACCATTTTTGTAAGTCTTTGGTATGACTTAGTGGGGGTTTGAACCTATGACTTCCAACATCTGAGGCAGATGTTCTAACCACTAGGCCACTATAGTGGTCATTCTGGAAATGAGCTTTTGTCCTACAACCTGATTCTTCTTTTGTGTCTTAGTTTTTTTTTTTACCGAATAAATTTATATATTTATCTTGTCTGAGTCAATTAAATTATGTTGATCTTGTTCTATATTATAATTTTAGTAACAGACTTTTTCTAATTAAAGCTTGGATTTTTCTGGAAATGAACATTTGTGTTACAACCTGGCTCTTCTTTTGTGTCTTAGTTTTTTTTTTTACCGAATCTTATTCATCTATAAATTATTCATTCATGCTATAAGATCATGAGGCATAATTGTTTATTCATTTTTTGAGCTGAGCTGAAATTATTCAACTCAAACTATTCTTCTCTGGACATACAAAGTGCCCAATAATATTCTAGGAAAGAGACATTAACTTGGAATTATAGTGAATACAAACAAGGAAACTTTGGATTATATTACTGTGATTCAACAAAAGACTACTGGCACATCATTACAATTCAGGCTATCGGTACATTAGTACTTTAGAGATTACAAGCCATTATAGGCACATTAACACCCTTAGCATTGGAAATTATTTGGAATATCACTAATGTTTAGTCAGAACATTATTTATCTGATGCAAGCCGGCAAGAAATCTCATAAATCATGTATCACATATAAAATGTGTATATTGTTGGCATTTGCAGAATATATGGTTGACAGTTCTAAAGAAAACTTTATAAAACAAGAATTGACATGTGAAATCAAAGCACTAAGAGTATTGACAACTTGCACATACAAAATCAAAGAACTGAGAGTGCCAATATTTTTTGGCCATTATTTTAGGAGACAGTTAGATCTGGTAAATATTTATACAATGAGGGAGTTTCCTTCCCTGTTCCAGGTAGTACACTGGTGATGCAAGAACCCTGCATATCTAATCATGGTTTCTGGCTCTTTAAGTCTGGGTGTATGGGGTTTATAAATGATCATTTATGCATCCTTTCGTCTTCCTTTTTTAGGCAACAATTTTTACACTCTAGGGTAATTTTTACCTTTTTCTGGAGCCCAGGAGCTGTAAGTCCCCTTACATGTCTGAGCATAACATTTTGAATTATAAGTCCAAGTGCATGGGGTTTATACTGATTTAAATGAGTTATACTGTCTAGCCGAACCTCACTTTTAATACCATCAAAGCAACTGACCATGTCATCCAACAATCTTTGATCTAATTACCATCTAGCCACACTTCCGATTTGATTGAACATTCATATTGCTGGGGATCAGACTGATAGATCCATCTGTCCTAATAATTATCATACTCTGCCAGAACAGCCATAAATGTGACAGAAGTAAGAACAGATTTCATAAATAACATACTTTTATAGTATGCTCATTGAGAAGCAGGTAGTGGAGCTATTTTGATCCACTTTTTCGAGAATGTTCATCCAATCCATATAGGATAAATAACAACATTTTTAAGATGGCTACTGTGGCATTCATTTTGGACAGACTGGTACCATTTTCATTGTAGTACCAAATAGACAGGGGATATCATGGTGCACTATTTTCATTTAGAACACTTGTTAGTAAGTGTGTGTAAAGTTTCATGACAATCCTCTGTGGTGACCATACTGATGGTCAGATCAGTACCATTTTCATTTACAATCAACCAAACATAATGTGAAGTCTTCCATTGGAAACCACATATCAATCTGATATTCCATTATAGAGGAGTAGCAATGACAAGATTTTCAAAATGGCTGATATGGTAGTGATACTTGATATCAGACCAGCCCCATTTTAATTTAGGATCAACACAGGAAAACTCCAGTAAAAATCATAAATCTACAGGAAGCTGCTGACATCTTTCTCATATATCCATACAGGCTGAGCCCGAGATTTGAATCCATGTGGACAAGGGTGAGATGGCAATGATCAGTAAATGCAAGTGCTTTAGACCACCCAGCACCCCCACTTTTTAATGTAGGTCTGTCCAGATATGGTGATGTATAGGAGGAGTAGCAGCAATCATAGCAAACTTGTGCTAATGGATGAATGATAGATAACAAGTAATCCCATAAACCCCTCTGATCCATGAAAAGTATACCAAACAATTATGTAGTTAATATAAACATAAAAATGGTCATCCATTCATGCATTTCTCACCAACTGTCCATATTATGGTACCTAATTCATGGCACCTAATTTCCATGGCTAATTTCGAGGTAATAGGAAAATGTCCATATGATGAATTGATTTCATGTCCTCTGGACTTTTGAGAAGAGCTGACAATTTGTCTCAATAATTGTTGCTGGCAGCAATTTAATAATATAATAATGTTACTATAAGCAGGATAATGGCTTTTAGATGGTAATTTAGCAACATATTAACTTTCTCCTCCAGCATTGTGGTCCATATTACCAGTATTACTAAACTTGGACACTACCTTTACAAGCCAGATAAAGGCACTGGTGTCAGATAACAAATCTGTAAGATAAATTAGACTTTTCAACATTTCATGGTGAGCCAACTGGGAATGGACAAGCATTCAGTCATTACTTTGTAAATGGCCCATGATAATAGTACAAATTGGCTGTCTACATTTGATAAATAAGTTAGGAATCCAATGATGAAGTTCATTTGGGCTGAACAGAACAAAATCAACCCTGAAGAAATATTTTCTAGTATTATTCTAGCTCACAAATTCAGTGGAAATTTTTAAATAAGTTATGATCACATCACTTGTGAATGATCAATTCAAATCATTGTTTTTAAATCCACGTCATTCATATCAACTTCAAATTGAATTCAGAAATGTTTTGTGGAGAAGAGTTTTATTATTGATCCAGTTTAATCCAAAAATAAAATGACTAGATCATTTACTTTAAATGCTGATTGGCAAAGACAGCAACTGAGAAAAATTATATCAATGAAGTGGAAAGAACTTCCAATACTTAAAATGTTCGAACTGTTTTTAAAAACCTAAAATACTAAGTTCTTCATATTATAAGAATTCATCCTTTACTTTAACTATTTTTTCATCAGCAGGAAATTATTTGGAGAATTATACATGAAAAAATATTTAAAAAAATGAATATATGTAAAATGAAATATTTCTTAATTATGTTTAATGTTAAGATGTCATTAAAATTTCATTCCAAAATCACAACCACAGGACACCACTGTCCTTTACCCTAAGGAAATTCCTTGTACTTGTGGGGCAACATTAATGATGTGGTGTAGGAATATCATGCAAATTTCTTGATAACAAGCCGACATGTAAAAATATGAGATACAAGATTTATATTGACAAAGAGTTCTATTGTATTTAATGAGCCATTTCCAAATGTTACCTCAACACTCCATCCAACACCAAAAATGAAAGATCTTACTAAATTCTTGCACAATCAATGGACATTTTAGTTGTACACATACAAGGTCAAACAAGTACATGAAAATTTAGGCTGCTGTAAAAAATTAAAAAAAATAGACCAAACTGAGATTCAATGTTCAACAGCTATAGGACATTTACTCCATAGCAAGAGTACAGAACTTTTCTACTGACAGATCAACAATCTTGAATTGGGTCCCCATTATTAAAAAAGTCATGCAATTCAAAATTAACTTGAACCATGTCTATTTAATTCATTTTCTAACATATATTAGAAACAACTAATAATTTAACAAGCCAGGTTCTTATTACCTAGGTTTACAGGATACATCTCTCTCTCTCTCTCTCTCTCTCTCTCTCTCTCTACCACCACCATATATATTGAGAAGTATTTTCTTTATTGGTATTTTTGTGTGACTTATTCAAAACATTTAGAAACAGGTCTTTGCCACTATCTTTAAATATTCCTGTATAACCAGGGGCACATTTAGACATGCCAAAGCCCTAAGCTATGGAAGATGTAAAGGTCCTAATTGTTAAGTGTTAACATAGAATAAGACTACATAGTGACTGAGGTAATATTTTGCTAATTATTGCAATGCAAATTATATAATTTATATAAAATATATTTCATAGATAATACAGTGATGCAAAAAATCATGGGCTAAATTATTGCTTTAAAAGAAATTATAATAAAACTTAAGAAATTTTGTAAAACTTTTGAAATTTTGAGAGGCTATAAGCTGAAGCTTGTTTATGCCTAAAACCGGCCTGGATTCCAAGATTTTCCCCAATTGTTGTGGTGGAAGTTACTAATATGCTACAAACGAAAGAAACCTAATAGTGACAACTTTTAACAGCAGTTTCAAACAATGAATGGGTGAAAAAAATAAAGAGCAATGATAGCAGAAAAATAAATAGCAATGATAGGGGAAAATATATAGCAATGATAGGGAAAAAATAAATAGCAATGATAGGGAAAAAATAAAGAGCAATGAAAGGGAAAAAATAAATAGCAATGATAGGGGGAAAATAAAGAGCAATGATAGGGGAAAAATAAATAGCAATGATAGGGAAAAAATAAATGGCAATGATAGGGAAAAAATAAATATCAATGATAGGGGTAAAAAATAAATAGCAATGATAGGGAAAAAAATGATAGGGAAAAAATAATGATAGGGAAAAAATAAATAGCAATGATAAAGAAAAAATAAAGAGCAATGATAGGGGGAAAAATAAATAGCAATGATGGGGAAAAAAAAAAAAGAGCAAGACCCATCAGTCTGTCAACTCCACAGGGGTTCGTTACAAAGAAAATTTTGAATCTAACCTGTAACAATATAGGTTTAACTCAAAATTACCTTTGTAACGAACCCTGTACACAGAGGCACATATCCTTACAAGATAAATGGTGGGAAGACATTAGCATAATTATTTCAAAATACATGTAGTATGGACACTGGTCGTGCTTTGATGTAGTATTTGCAAATTTCAGTCATCATCTAGTCTGCGACATATTGTTGTTTTTTTTTTTTTAAATTATTGTATGTAACTAGTTTTACTCTCACGTGGTTAGCGCTGAGGACACAAAGTTGAACTTGAAGTCATCCGGAAGTCATGTTATATTTTTAAACTTTGAAGACCCCCCCAGCATTTTATCAAAAGTCTTGAATTCTGGTAAATGTGTGGTGTTGTGTATAATTGTTTCAAAAAGAAATAAATTAATAACAACAGAAATATGGTGAGCAGAAATCTTCAGTTGAATTTACCACAGGAGAATGGAATTTACATCCACAAACGTCAGCAATCACGGGTGCTCGACGCGAGCTTAATGTTAAAACAAAAGCAATGATATGAAGGGTACAAAATCATACCTTGTGACAAAATTGCCTCAGATTACCCCATGATTCATTCTGACATAAGACCCTGTCTATCATACTCTCTTTTTTATAGTATGGTAGAGTCCTACATCAGAACGGTTTATGGGGGTAATCTGAGGTGATTTTATCACTCGTAATTAGTTAACCCTTCCGATTGTTGCTAATTCTCAACATTTAAGATTGTATCAAGCATCTATGGATTCAATAAGCACAATATATATACTGGGCATTAGTAAACATTACATAAATAAAATTAACACTTTATATTGCAAATTTAAAACCATAGCATCCTTAATATTATTTAATGTGATTTCATGTAGTTAGAAATTTCGTCGTGCTTTATTGATAAAATTACAGACTCCTGTGCGTGAACACACATCCGAATATCAAACGGTCGAATCACAGTGGCTCGTTATAAAGTAAATCAAGAGTATATAACATATTGTTACAGATCAGATTCCTAATTTTCTTTGTAACGAAACCTGTAGTCGTATGGTCAATCTTCTCTTGTGGACAAATACGAAGACCATATGCTGAAAAATATAGTGTAAGGGAAATAACTCTTATTGGCGCACATTGCATAAGTTTGTCTGTCGTACCTATTAATAGCGATTCGTTTTATGGTATTGTTTGGGGTGGGGAATTGTGGGCAGTTGGAGAGTGTAATTTACATCTATATGCGCGGTATACGTGTAGATTTGAGGTGTATCTTGCAATATCAGCAGCATTATATTTTAATTAATTTTAATAATTGTATCCAAGAAAACAAATATCTGTTCTCTATATGTCAGACAATTAGTCCCAAAAGCCAAATTCCAAAATATGTGTTGTTACTGAGAAACGATATGGCGGTCTGATGTCACAAATCTTTCTGAAACACACCTGCCAAAAGTTTAGACGCTTACAGGTATTTGGTAAGTCGTATCTAGCGCGAAATTCAAAATGGCCACAGGACAGAGGGTTGTGCTATTTTACCTGGATTTAGAAGTCACCAAACAAAGGATTTGATCCGGAAATAGTATCTACAAATCGCAAAAAGAACCCCAGCCGACGGTAGCTCAACAGCCTAAAAAATACGGGTCAATGTATAAAATATACACCAATTTGTAACTTGCAATTTGACAGAAATCAAGAAGTTTTGATTGACATTGAAAAGGTTCTTTTCTCCCATCGTGAATGCCATTATCTGATAGAAAAAACCCACCATAAAGACCGAACTTTAAAGGAAAAAAGTCGTTTATAATATTAGATTAGGGTTTATTACGACACAAACGAGGCAAGAGAGGGAAGAATTTTGACCAGACTTGCCCATATCGCTTCTACTAACAAAATTGTATTTGGTTCTTCTCCATCTTACCTCCAAAATCTTGTACATCTATTAGCTGGATACACAAGATAATATAATTTGTAAAATAGAAATAATTTGAAAGAAAATACATTCTTCAAATCTCCAGAAATTCCTATATATCTTTCACAATAACGGTTTTGAACAATCTTCCTAATCCAAAAAAAAAAAAAACACGATAAAGATTTATCTGATAAGTAAAATATATTATTATACCGATAACAGGAAATCAATAACAAATGCAGTTGTTGTAACAGTTATTTATTTTTAAATTTTCTTACTGATGTTCAGTTGGTTGCCCATTGTGTACACGTAGAGAGGGCCATAATATCGTTATATTACCATGTATTTTTAATCATAAGAAATATGCATTACCAACATTGAGACTAATGCAATGCATACACCAATTATACGTCCACTTAGTACTAATATCTTACTGTTTGGATCAACAGATATATCAAATAACCTAAACATTAAAATCTTTAAAATCTTCAAGGTTTTTAATAAATATACTAAAGATTTCAATAATCACCGCAGACAAATTACCGATTGACATGATCTCCCTTCAACACCTGCCACACAATCCCTTCCTTATTGTTTTTTTAAAATCAATTCTTTTGCGCTTTTTGTATGATCTTTTCTAGCATGATTAATTGTTTAATTATTCATCTGCATTAATGCATTAATGCACTGTGTTTCTCATCCACGCATACGTATATATGTATACGGTCAAGTCATCGTCACTTACGATGTACCTAGTTGTGCATTATGGCGGACGGATGTTGCTAGAACATATAGTCCAATCCTATGTGCAATAAATATGGCAATAAAATGTATTTAAACCATTCGGGGTTAGTGGGTATGTGGTTATTGTTGTAATAACGACTTCAGATGTTTGGATACATTTCTTCCTTTTGTTGACAATGTTTCTTAGAATCGGCCCTAATTTTTATTCACCTGTTTCGCTGTGCCAATAAAAAACTGACATATAATCACATCATATTTTACTTTTAAAGCAATTATCCAGCAACCGTTGCATGCGTCGCAAACGGTTCCAACTGGTCATTTAAATTTTACAGGTTTTAACCCCCAGAATGATGAATATAAGCAACTTTAGTATTAGTGGGAGTTCGTGATCTTGTCGCCGAGTTCTTCTTTTGTGTTATCCGCATGATAGTTTTCGAAACGTGAAAAAATAAATGTATAATAATTGAAATACATTCAGCTCAAATATAATCACTATATTACAGAGATATGGATGTGCTAAATTGAAACGTCCATTCTGTGTTTATTTCTGTGACATGTGTATGTTCTTTTCTTGCGTGTTGGGTGACTTTTCTTAAGAAGTTAAACCATGGGAAAAGAGCTGATTGCTGGCACGTACTTTCATTTTGCTATTTACTTTTTATATTGGAAAAAGCAATAACAATATGATTACTATCTCTACTACTATCACTACTACTATTACTACTTCTACTACTATACTACTACTACTACTACTACTACTACTACTACTAATAATAATAATAATAATAATAATAATAATAATAATAATAATTATAGAAAACGAGTACATATACATATATTCTAGACTAGTTTTTGAGCAAGTTAGCCTTTTCCTGGAAATGTTGATTCTTTGAAACTTTGAAACTTTGTTTGCATGCTAATTAGCATATATTCATACGAACCCATATCAAGGGGGAAATTGATCTATGAATTTAGAACATGTAAATTCAAACAATAATTACCACCTCATATAAAAAATCGAATTGCATGAGATTGAAACAAACACCTTGTTCTTTCGAGACTCGTTCGCTTCTATCTTAGTAGCATCTCTCTGTACCTTTACGGCTGTGTCCCTCAACTTCCATTGGACAATTTATAAAAAGATAATACTGTCTACTCTACCTCCGGGAAAAACTTCTTGCCCTTCCGCAAAAACTTAGGCGGACTGATTTTTCGAGGGAGGATATTTGAAATATTGAACTTCATCTGAGAAACTCCCCATACCCATATTTGGATTAGCCAATCAATATTAAATTTAAGTAATCGCTGAAATTAGCACACACCTGTCTAGCCATTTTCCTATAAAAACACCGATTTCCGTAATGTCTCATCTCATGATACTTATTTAGACTGATACAATAATGCAAATCTATCATTTCAGCCCTGTGATGTTTCAGATATTTAGACCATAAAATTCATTTTGCCTCACCTTTCTGTCTGACCGTTCTTAACGACTAATTAAAAGGCCAATAACGAACCAAGCCATGGGTATTAAATACCATAGCCTATCTGCTTAATAGGTTTCTAAACATATTTGTCAATTTAATTTGTTGCGTGTCACACTGGCCGCGGAAAGGAGCAAACATTTATGTGTTGTTTAAACATCTTACAAAATTCACACTGTTGCAGTTTTTGATTTGGTACAGAAGACGTAAACAAATATCTATTCGAGTAGGATTGTATCCCATATATATCGCATGTAGATGCTGTGGTTTATTTACTTCTTTAAGTTACCATTTAAGCCACGCTTGTATATAGGTAGATTATATATCTATGTTATAGATATACCTCCCCAGCTATCAAAAAAGCAATACCCTTTGTTTTACTTCTTATTGTTGTTCTTGTCTTGTAATTTTACGCCATTTTTATTATGAAGATATTGTGAAACATGACATAACAAACGCCTGTGTGAGTAACAAATCTATATTTAGACAGCCGAGATAACTTTTTCTCAATTTCCTATTGCGAGTCGAGTTAAAAAATGGCCGCCAAATTTGTTAATTAAAAAATAAACATTCCAGAAGGGGGTGTTAAAAACGTTTTCCCCCACAATCCCAGCCAATAAGTAAAGAAGATCGTGCACAATAATTTCATGGGCTTATTTGGACCAAACAGAATCACATTAAGTGCTATTTTAACGTGTTTTAATATAAAAAATATGAAGCTGCACATAATATATAAAACTATGCCTACTATGTTATAATCATATATATATATATATATATATATATATATATATATATATATATATATATATATATATATATATATATATATATATACATACATACATACATACATACATACATACATACATACATACATACATACTCCATGGTCTGCACGTCAGTCTGACAGACGCATTGTGAATAATATTTATATATATTCCATGGTCTCTTTGACAGACGTATTGTGAATAATATTTATATATACTTCATAGTCTCCATGTTCGTCTTAAAGCTTCAGATTTGATCTGTGTAAATCAATTATTATTTGCTTATGATCTTGTGGTTCATCTGGTGCGCATGTCACAACCAGTTATTTACATAAATTGAATAAATTTCAAATGTTATCTCAAAATCCTTTGAAACTAAATTTCCTTTCATTAACTTTGCTAATGCTGTCTTGCCATCCACCACATATAATTTAATCTGGACCGCAGACAGGATTTTAGGTCCCTGGAAAAATTCCACATTTCCACTGTGAGTTACAAATTGTGACAGGGTGGGTCTCGTGACCATTGTGTGCCCCGGAACTTTACCTGTTATTCTGTCCGCGGCCCTGATTTAATGCTCATAAACGTTAAACGTTGGTAGAATTCTGCACCTGATAATTTGAAGATAGCTGCCTTATACATGAATATTAGGGATTTTAAATGTTGATAAATATTGTGCGATGAAATGCAAGGACTTTTGCAGATCGTTAATCTAGGACACATTTTGTTCCACAATAAAGATAGAGGGTTATGCGAATTCTTGTTTTATTTTACAAGATATTTGAAGAAATGAAATACAACTCATATTAATGGTTATATGATATATAGTGGAAAAGATAAACATGACAAATCCCATATGCCTTGGGCGTATATTCGTGAATGATAAATTTGGGCCTGTCTTATCTCGAAGTGTCGGTGGCTGTAAATATCCAATGTAGACATCTTTCTCATAAAAATAAAGAGTTATTATCGTGTCTCTTGGCAAGTCTGTTAAATACACTTGTAATGAATGATCAAAGCAAACATGCATGGCTGGTTCCTGTTATTCTTTAAAGTTTCAGACTGTTGTCCTTGCTAGTGCATATAATAGAACAAACGAATTCTTACTACTTAAAAATGTCAAACACGTATGAATAACATTTTATTTTCTCATTTAGATTAATGAAAACAAAAACACGTATTAGCTCTGAATGAGCAAGGAGAGTTCAGCTTTATCTTTTCGATGCATTCTGGTTTTGCATTTTAGCATGCATGGCTGGTTCCTGTTGTTCTCTAAAGTTTCAAACTGTCGTTCTTGCTAGTGCAAATAATAGAACAAACGAATTCTTACTATTTAAAAATGTCAAACACGTCTGAGTAACATTTTATTTTCTCATTCAGATTAATGAAAACAAAAACACACATTCGCTTTAAATGAACAATGAGAGTTCAGCTTTATCTTTTTGATGCATTCTGGTTTTGCATTTTAAGTTCTCACCCTGAGACCTTCTATCCTGGAAAAAAATTATTTTTGCTGGCTTCAACGGTACTTTGATGAACACATTGGCAACATCATGACGAAAAAATGGGAATTTACTGTCTTTCCCCAAGGATACATCCACAGAGTCTATCCACGTTGCAATGGGCAGATATTTAATTTTGCGACAATTGGATTACGACATTCTACCATCTGAGCTACAGTAAACTCCTCTTGAAAGAGATAATTGGAGCAATACAGTATGAATATTAATGTTATTCGCTTTGGGTTCTAAGTATTTCCAGTAAGGTAAAATTTTCATTTTTTAATAGATCAGAATTCAGATATTCATCTCTTAATGCAAAAGCAAGGAAGATTTTGTTTCCTGTCTACCGTACTATATCCACATTTTGAAATTCTCTTTGCAGAATATTTGACAAGGACTCTTTGCGCTAGAACTGGTACTTTTTCACTCTCTAGTTCGCAATATATACACCAAATCGCTTGCAAGATCTTATTCAGAACCCAAATAGAATCATCTACCAGCAGCTTTCATCCGGGGCGTTATCTATATTTGTTAAGCACGACCAAAGCAGGTAACTGGTATTCTTGACAGATGTAACCAGACTATCCTTGACTAAAAAAAAAATGATAAAAAGTAGCATACTACATGGTAATTTAACATAAAATACATACGGCAAAAAGAATGTAGGAATTAAGAAAGAAAGCAAGGAAAATTTATCTGGTAAGTTAAAAAATATTTCCTATTAAAGACTGAATCTATTGAAGAAAAGCCAAATTAATGTACAGGAGAGCCAATAATAGTGCTCCTGAATATTTTCAATCACTATTCAAGTATAGGCTACCTGGAAATACTCCCCACCTGCGATTAATATCTACCAAACATTACAAAATTCCCAAACCAAAAAAGGAATTATTTTAAAAAAAGTTAAAAAATCTATGGAATTTTTCTCTAAAATAGTATTCCAGTTGAGATTAGAAAAGCCTACTCTATTTCCATTTTCCAAACCCAGTATATACAGTGGCTTTAGAGATGCAGCAAAACTATGTAAATTCCTTGGAATGAGGGCCTCAAGGTAGATTAGTTCTTAGCTAATTGAATTACCCTCTTTAGATAATAATAATAATAATAATAATAATAATAATAATAATAATAATAATAATAATAATAATAATAATAATAATAATAATAATAATAACGTCCTCATTACCTTCACATTATATGTATGAATTACGGACTATATTTATTTATCTTTTTATATTTAAGCTGTGATTCGCTACCAGAAGAGATGATATGGTTGGAATATCCATCCTGTGATTTTTAGCAGCTCACCCTGCTAATCCATTCTTACAGAATTGATGGAAATTAATGCGTTCCTAGCTGGCATTTCATTCTATGACGTCACGCGAGAGTTGGTACTTCTCAATCAACAACGTATGTTAGAAACAGACATACGTTATAGAGATATGTATGAGGCGCCGTGGTGGACAAAAGCTAGTCTAATCAGAACGTTGTAGTTGAAATTTTAATGTCTTTTATCCAGAATTTCAATTTCATGTGTTGCATAAAATATGCTTCTCCTTAAAGTTCCGTTTTCTAGGTCGAGATTTTAGATTGTATCTATTTAATTAAACAGTAGTGGTTGAAAGTTAAATTTTCTATGTCGAAGTTTTAGAATGTGTCGTTTGAATTACACGGCGGTGTTTGAAATATCAGTGTCACATATCGAGAATTCATAGTTTACATATTAGTTCAAAGAGTTTATGTTGAAAGTTCCATTTCGTATGCTGAGTATTTAGATTTCATATGTTTAATTACACAGCGCAAGTTGAAAATTCGATGTCCAATGTCAAGTTTTTCGACTGTATCTTCTGAATTACACTGCGGTTATTAAAAGTTTAAAGTCATATGTCGAGAGTTTCAGTTTAATACGTTGAATCACATTGATTGTGCTGAAAGTTCCATTTCGTATTTTGAGTTTTTAAATTGCATCTGTTGAATTAAACAGTGTGATCGGAATTTTATAGTGGTTATTAGAATCGCTATTCTAATATGGAGAAATGATGCATTGGTGTTAAAAATAACATTACACAATGTCCACTTTATCATTTCAAAATAATATGAGGCGTCATCACATTTCATTTCATTTCACATTTTAAAGTTTGAAAGTTACCATTCACAGGTCAAGAATTACTATGAATTTCTTCGCTAGAGGTCGCTTTCCTGAACGTACCGTGTTAATTTTAAACAAGTAGGCTGCTTCTTCCTGTTGTGAAATTCAACAGATTAAATCTAAATACTCGGCTTATATATATATATATATATATATATATATATATATATATATATATATATATATATATATATATATATATATATATATATGTGTGTGTGTGTGTGTGTGTGTGTGTGTGTGTGTGTTTGCTTCTTGCGGCCACCTTAACTTTCCTCCCCATGGTCTAGACGATATGAAATTCATCCCAAAATAGTTCAAAATATTTTTATGAATATAAAGCTGTACATTTTTCTGAGTTGTACATTTATTTTGAGTAGCATGACATCATGTTTTATCTGTTATATTTCCTAACAGTTTGAATGTTCATTACAGACAAAAAATGTAAAGAATATAACCTATTTTCTTTTTCATATTGACACAGAATATTGTAATTACTTACCTAAAACAACTTTGTTTTGTCTGACTGGGTCTACATGTTTTATTCCCTACTGCGTCTCAGACATATATGGAATCTATGTTGGGGTTTGGACCGAGACAAGTAAATCCCAGTCAAGTGGTTACATTATATTCTCTCCACGAGGCAAGGCTGGTGGGGAGACATATAATGTAACCCCGCGACTGGGATTTTCTTGTCTCGGTCCAAACTCAAACGTAGATTTTTTTTCTCACCCAACATTTTCATTTAAAGCAAAAAGAACCTTTCACTGTTGTAATACAGTTCACGTCTAAATGTGTACATGTGACTCAGTATTACAAATATATTAATGTGGTGTGACCATTGCATCCAAAGAATACATTTTATACATGTGAGCAAAGAAAATTTACAACATAAAACTTCGCATAGTAATGAAATATTATCATATGTAATATATGGATATTATATAATATTAACAGTTACTAATTTATATTTATTACAAGAAACCGTTTCGTTTTCATCAGTTCTAATTTTGAAAAAGTTTTATTGTAAATTGTGAAACGATACTGGATACACAGTTCTACTGTAGTTGTACTTAGTACAAGCTGTAACTAAGTGTAACATGTTGCATTAGATTATTCATGGGTAATTAGAGATCTTTGTCACTATTATATATAACATTTTTTTCTTGAAGCAGGTGAAATTGTTTATAAAAGACCATCCAAATACGGACACTAGGATAACCATATGCTAAACTTTAAAGTTCATAGATTCTTTGAAAATTCATTTATCTGTCTTGGAAATATGGCAAGTGCTACAGTGAAATGGATTAATGTATTGACGGATAAATAATTCATTCTGGCTGGTAAGTGCATTTTTTGTCATTAAATATTGTATGTATATTTTTGATTCAACTGGGGCACAATAGAGATGCTGAACAAAAATAGAATAAAGCATGTTCGACATAACACATTTCTGGCTGTTACTAAGTTTCATGTAATTGATAAGAGAGTTGGGAGGCCATGAAATGTATAGGTGCATAGTCTATGTGCATGGATCAGTGTTTTCTGTCATATCCCATTTCACACAGCATTGAGAATTTTATTCTATCTTTAGCACAGTCAATTTTCAGGTCTGTGTCATTAAATATAGCTAACAGCATATAAATTGTATCACACGATATATTTAAATCTAGTTAGGTAGCTTTAGCTACATTTAATGACGCAGACCTGACAATGCACTGAGCTAGGCCTGCATATGGGATGAAACTGACCATGCTGTATGGAACAAACTAACATAATACAAACAAAAAGCTCGACATCGTGTGCATGTGTGTCTTTGTCTAACGAAATGTTTTTGTATGGTGTGTTCTCACAGATGGACTGACATTAGGTTACTATGTTTTTGTTATATATTTGTTGTTGTTGCTATTGTTTGTTTTTATAACAACTACGTCAGGCAAAGCAGAAGACAAGAAGACATCTGTTTTTAAAAAATGGAGTTCTTAGCGCGTGGACACCTTGAATGAGACAACTAGCAAGATTTCTCTGTCGCATGGGTGAGAAATTAATTGTCCGTAAGCTAAGAGCTGCGGTTAAAATACATCAGCTTCAAGATGCCTAGGCTGATAGCTCATTTTGTTCTTGCATTTCTAAATTAATGGAAAAATAAAACCAATACGAATAGCTAAAAAATAACAACTTTTTCTTCTCCTACTTCCTTTCTATGGTGTAGCTTTTGTCCCGTTGCATCAACAGCAGTAGCAGCAGCAACAACTACAACTACTACTACTACTAATACTACTACTACTACTACTGTTATTGATACTTTTTCTTTCAATTACGAAACTGCTGACGATAACGATCGTGGATGCTTAAGAAAGAAAATCATCGCATAAATTTTCTTTAAATTTGAGTAGTTTAATTCAGATTGTAAGTTGTAAAAATGTATTACAAAATGGCAACACTCAGTTTAAGAATTATTTTCAACAGGTTGAGACTGTTTTAGATGCCTAAAGGGTAGTCAGCATTGTCCCGGTGAAAACCAATGAGTACGTGCCATTTGTAACCAACTTTACCATGATTTTAATTGCGTTAAAGTAAATACATTTATATACAATCTAGCACATTTACTTTCTTATCTATAGGAACAGTTAGTTTTAATTAGAATTTGAACTTTCTAATCGGTATAAATAATTACATTTAATTAGAACTTGCTACAAAATGATTATATGATATCGTTGTTTAAGTCATTGTTTTTTATCACTTCAGTCTCAAAGGAAGAGCAAAAGAGCTAAAAGAGTAAAAAATCGGAAAGATTATCCTTCATGCACTGAACGTCATGCATTCAGAAGTATTTATATCTAAATATGATATATATTAGGGATTACATATTCTTTCAATGGCGAATCCTGTGCAAACAACGCAAGATTCCAGTGAGGAACCTTTAAAATTGTCCTTAAATACCCAGTCCCCTACATTATGAATGTGAAAAGATTTTTCGCATACATGCTCTGACATAGCTGCTAATAAATAAAATGTGGTCCTTCTTGGAATCCCATTACCGATTGGTGTGATCCATATTCATGTCTCATGGACTACTTGCAAGTGAAGCCAGTTGCTTAATGGATCAACGATCAGCGTCAGTGGGTTATAGACAGATGCGCTTTAGCTGACTGCTCCAGGAAACACCTGACGGATTAAGAACTGCTAGGTTTCTTTTACATTTTGCTTGAGCAATGACGGCCTATACCAAACATATGTTACGTGCCGTTTATAGTCCTATCGGTTGGTTCTCAAACTCAAAATGGTCTAAATCAATATTTAAGAACCAAATTTGTGCATTTATCTAATTTTCTCTGGAATTCAAATGATCGTCTCTACGAATTAAAGTAAATATGTTAAATTCAAGGACCATCAAATGTTCAGTAATTAAATTTATGCTAAATTAAGCCACTTTGGGATTGTATAATTATATTATTTGCATAAGCCTTGTTCTGTGAAGGGTCTAATTCTGTCACTAAATCTTGAACAAATTTTCTTCGGATGAAAGATTTTGTACCTTATTCTTCTGTGCAATTTGCTTAGAAGATATCATCGTAGCCGATGATTCATGTATTTATTTGTCCGAAACAAGATTCACGTTCACAGAAATTACTAGGAAGTGAAGGAAACAATTAAGTTACTGAAATCGATACTACATAATAAATATGAAACAACGGCAATGATGATTATGAAATCAAATTTAAAATGTTACCCTTGAGCTTAGTATTTATCTTTTATGAACATAAAGACATTTTGAAATACATCTAAGATACCATTTACTACACTCTATACAAATTAGCTTTAGTTGTCGTGTTTCCTATATATCTTTATCATTTTGTAAACAAATTTATTCACAACGATTCACCTTAATTCCTAAGAAATGTGTGGTCTGAATAGAACATACACTAATTGTACTGATCAGACTAAATCCTTTCCATTTCTCAGAAAGACGCAAAGTCCCTAAAGTTTGCCAAGAAGCCACGTAATGCTGATTCTACTATTCAACTGATCCCATAATATTCAAAAGAGTCAGGTGTATATATCATTATGAAACACACAGAATAAATAAGCTTGAACTTAGATTGTATAGGTCAAGACGACAGGAAGGAAAAAAGACGACATTGGCGATGGTGAGGACGACGATGTTTTTATAATTGGTGGGAATTTCTTTCAGATCAGAGTAGGAATCCACCATTAGTGGCAGGTGTTGTCGGTCTAAAAATTCCCAGATACTGTCTGTCTGGAGGCAAGGCAAATGTTGCCTTTCGAATGGAGAGCCACGGAATACCGGGAATAATATGCATATGCCAGACCGTCCGTATTCAAGTTAGAAAATAAACCCTCACACCCACACACCCTAATCCACACCCCTATATATATATATATATATATATATATATATATATATATATATATATATATATATATATATATATATATATATATATAATGTGTGCAAATTTATCTATCTACCTATATCGATGTTTCTTACAAACTGTAATGTGTGTAATGTGTGTCTTTGGATATATCAACACGTATCGTGTACATCGTCGAAACTTTCTGATCCAACCCTTCCAATTACTTTCAATCAATATTTGTCTAAATATGCTGGTCTGCCTGTTTCCATTTTTTTATAAATATGTCCAAATTTATTTATCTCCGTGTCCCCTTCAGTACAATGTATATTTCTGTCTTTTTTCTTTTCTTGTTTTATTTCTATTTTCTTGAAACGCTTGACAGTTCAGATTTGCCACAAGACCCAAATGTAATCCTTTAGGATTTATGTAAATTAAGAATGGTTAAATTGTACTTTAGATAAGACAATAAAATTTTATGATGGATCAGACCATAATTTATTTTTATGTTTGATTCATTGGCAAGTGTCCTCTGAAGTTTCAGTTAGTAGAACAACCGTGACCATTGCTAGTTAAGGAGTTAACACATCTAATACTTGACCTGGGAGGTCAAACCAGCATCCAAAGTACCGTATATAAAGTATTTGTCACCATAGCTGTAACGGGGGACTTTAAATATTAAAACCTCATTAATTGATGTGGTGTTCGTTAACTAGGGAATGACCTCCCACCGTGTTATTGCCCAGTGTGGACGGAAAGATGGAAACGTTAACAGATAGCTGAGCAAGCGATTTAAAGAAATAAACAACTACGATCCCCCATTTTCAATAAATAAAAATAAATTTAATCAATTAGTACCTAAGCAAAATTTAACTTTCAACTAATACAACAGATTTACTAAAATAAATGAATTCAATTGATGCATAACCATATTACGAGGAGTGAAATCTGAGTTAAATTCTACGCTTGACAGCATCACCTAGCATCTGTCTCCTCTCGTCTTGTTTCCACGTATAATGCATGTGCTTTGTTCCTGTTTCCGACCTCTGTTTAGTCAGACCTCTCTTAGATGCGGATTTCCTCTTGACTCGTCGGGTTTTCCTTTACTTATCTCATCCTTTTTCCTTTTACTCTCTTTCTCTCGGAGTATAAAGCTGATTCTTTAATGTCGTTTCTTCCACACAGCCATGTCATAGCATATAGCCTGCATTATTTTCTTTTTTTAAGACAGCTGTCCTGGCTATTCTCCATTTCCCCAAGGAGTTGGACCTTTTGACGTCTCACAAGGCATGAGTCGAACTAAATAATTCTGAGCAAGTGGTACTCCTAAATTCCCAGTTTTCCAATATGTATGCCCTTAATTTTGTTAAGACCAATAAGATATAACTGTTCCAAAAATTCTCTCCAAATAATCATGTCGTTCATCAGATTATTACCGCCTAAAAACCTGTTGAAAAATAGATTTCCTTTGAGAATCAATTATTTGACGTGCGGCCCTGTACGAACCAATACGGTAGGAGTTCTAATGAACCGTATGTCACTGTACCGTCAAAACAACCCGGTTAATGCTACTCAAGCTGAAAACGTATACGATTTTATGATTCAGAGATGAAATAAGAGAATAATCTGTGAATTTTCTCAAGACATTTCTAGCTTGACTATGGTAACTTCAAAGCACAATTTATTCAACCTTAGGTTTTAATGTTTTCAAAATTCGTCACATCACAATAGCAAAAACAAATATTTCTCCTTTATCGGCAAGTTGTATATCTCAGTCCAACCGCGATACATTTGAGCGTACAAATGGTTGCATCCGGGCCTTGAACAAAATCATTAGAACCGAGAACTCGAGTAATGACTTGGACTAATAACTTCCGTACACCGATTTAAAAAGAACGCAGACTATTCCAACTCAATATTTGTGTCCAATTCCCTTTATTATCTTCAATGAACGAAGTAATTTCAGTGATTCATTTTTTATTCTTCTAAGCTGTTTCCCTGATGAATTTTGTTCAAAACATAATCACGGCATTACACACACGCACAGACAAACGCACACACACGAACGCACACTATTTTTGTGGCATGACACCGTGTCCTCAGTTGGTAGTGTTTCAGCCGTATATCAACAATTGCATTTTACCACTTTGAATAGCATATGATCCGACTGTAGTCAAATTTGACATGCAAATATTTGTGTGTGTGTGTGTGTGTGTGTGTGTGTGTGTGTGTGTGTGTTACGAGGACTTTTAATGTTGATTTAACTTTTTTCAGTCATTTCACTACAATCTCTGCAGTGTGGCAGTTCATAGTGTTGTCTAGCACTGGAGCATCATGCCGTAATCATGTTGCATGATGTCCTACCCAGTCATATCCTGACACCATGCCGACCAGTCCTAACACCAACCTCTTAACGCTGAGTGTTTACGAGGCAGCTGTTAGTACGATTTATTTTTATAAGTCTTTGGTATGACTCGGCCACGAACCAGCCACCTCTCGTATTCATTGCGGATGCTCTAACCACTAGGCCACCAGAGCGCACTATCTGGATGCAAAGTAGGACAGACGGAAGAGCTCTCAGAAGTGATACAAATCGTAAATAACCAAAAAGACAGGAGCAAGAAGATGCAAAGTGCACCATAATTTGTAAATTACTTTTCTGTATTCTGACTCCAGATCTTTCTATCGTAATAATGACCGTAAAAGCTGGACATTTAACAGAAATGCAAGGTAAGTCCATTCAGTTGAAACCATGTTGCTCGCAGTTAACTCTTTGCACGGCAGGTGGATCTCTAAAGGGTGACTTTTAAAAATATAAATTGCTCTGGTGTTTTAACAAAAAATTTTGATAATAAATATTTCTTTATATTTCCTTCTGTTTGTAAGTTTGCATTCTCGTATAGTTGCATTTGCTAATATTTTTATTTTCACGTAGCTACTATTTGAGTTACGAAAATCGTTTGCCCGGATTTCCGAAAATAGTGCTGGATTAGGACAGCCATCTAAGACGACGTAGGCTAACTAAAGGTTTACAGTACTGTGCTGAAAATATTGACATGTGATAAACGTTTACAGTGATGTTTCATGGCTGAAACAATTCAACATGATTACAGTGTGATACAAAATAGACGTAAGATAAATAGTTTCCAGATGTCATTATGACACCTATTTCCAAACAAGTACATTCATTATTAGGTATCTGCAACATTATTTCAACACGTTTAATTTGCTGATTTTATTTCAGATTTGTGTCAAATTTTGTTTTTCCGACGGGTGATTCTGAAACAGCTTCTTGATATATTGAATTTCAGTTAATTGGTTTAAGTCTAAATTTATTCTCCATAAATTCTAAATCTGTTTTTGCTGAATATTTATAGATTAACCTTGGAAAATTGAGTGAATCTTAAAGCTGTTCTCTCTAGGGGCCCCGAGTGGCCGAGTGGTCTAAAGCGCTGTCCGTTACGGATCACTGCCATCTCACCTCTGTCTGCGTGTGTTCGAGTCTAGGAGTCGGCGAATGCGGTTATGTGAGAAAGCTTGCCGGTAGCTTCTCGTGGGTCGGTGGTTCTTTCAGGTGATTTCCCGGTTTCTTCCTCCACCATTAATACTGGCCGCCATGAATAGCCTTTCGTGTGCTGAAAATGGCGTTAAGCCCAACAACAACAACAACAACAATAAAGCTGTTCTGTACATTTAGCACACTGCTACTATGTTTATGATCCCTATGTTGATCTTTTCATTATTAAATGTAATATGTGAATCAGAATTTTTCTCAAGCATTTTAGTATATGTTTTTTTAAAGAGCAATTTACATTTAACATCTAATATGCAGTTTGTGTAACACAACCACCTCTTTTGACAACACTTTTGTCCCAACCAAACTTTATACAAATCACATTATTTATTGATACCGACACTGCTGCTATCATGTTAAACTCGTTAAATGTTTGTATAACTTCGGATTTTAATTTGAATGTTTACGTATTTATTACAAATAAGCTTAACAGCGTCCAAAATTATTCGTTGATCTTTCAAAATCCCATTTTTATCAACCAGAAAACAAGTTTTTGTTGTTGTTGTTTATTTTATTACTACGGGAGAGGGAAGGTGTCGACCAGGCATGATCAGATTTTTTATCTTACAACCCAGCCAGGCCGGGTATTTCTGGTAAGTGCTAACCCTGGCAGGGTCATTTTGGCCGGTCTGACTACCTGTTCAACACCAACTGAAAGCTTATTTTAACAATTAAATTAATGTGGAGCTGGATAATAGTATACGTAAATACGGCTATTACATGTCAGATTTCTTTTTTATTAATTAAAATGTTATTTAGTGGATCTTTCCTTTTTAAAATAAAATTATTTATCTCTTCTTTTATTAATTTACATTTAAGATTTACATTAATCTTTGTCCTTGCACTGTTTTGATAGACAAAGAGAAGTAACTCTACTTTCCCTTAGAGCAGTGGTACACAACAAGCAGCCGGCGGACACATTTTTTATGGTTCTTACTCAAACACGTGTATTTATGCTCATATACGTCGTAAGTGAGACAAACGGTAATATTTGAAAAATATAATAAATGAAAAAAAAAAACGAGACCATTAAAATGAAAATCAAGTATAAACTATTTACATTTTTATTTATACTCGTTTACCTATATCTTTCCTTTTCAATCTAACCTTATTTTTTCTATAGATTTCTTTTGAAAAAGTGGAAGTTCAGTCAATGGAAGAAAATGCAATTAAATTGATTGTTGCGATTCTTAGCATCGACTACTTCTGCTAACTCATGGATTAAATGTCATCATAACAGTACAGGTGAGATATAATTTTACACTTTAGACGAGTGGAAACTAGAAACTCACCACCGCTCTTTTCTGTTTACTTTAGTTCCTAGAAGCACATGCAGTTTTGTATCAATAATTCTTGTTGTAAGCTAGCAAGGGCCCTTCTACAAAACAGTCAGAAGCACAGAAACAGAAGCTTTGTGTGGCACGATAAGATTGTGATGTAGAATGATATAGTTAGTACTGAGTAGTACTGAGAGAGAGAGAGAGAGAGAGAGAGAGAGAGAGAGAGAGAGAGAGAGAGAGAGAGAGAGAGAGAGAGAGAGAGAGAGAGAGAGAGAGAGAGAGAGAGAGAGAGAGAGAGAGAGATAGAGAGAGAGAGGTCATAGTTTGAAGTAAACAAATAAAAACAATAAGAATAAAAAAAAATCATCTCAACTATTAAATATTTTTAATGAAAACTACCGAATGAATTAAGTGTAACAGAGACATCTGGAAGTGTGTTAGAGATGTGCCTGAATGTGTGAAGGAACTATGGGATTGGTGATGGCTGATCTTTTTTTCATCTGTATAAAGTCTGCAACATTCTGTTTCATTATTTTCGTGATAAATTTGAAAGACGAGACAATTTTTAAAAAATATTAAAGCATATAATTTCTTTTTGAATAATTTAGTGTTCAACGATATTGTGATCAAGCACTCGATCGGGTAGAATTGTGTAGTATAGCATTGTAGAAGGGGTTAGCTTTATTTGATATCTACTAATAAAGGGTATAATTCTTTGTGGAGAAGATTAATTCCTTAAAAGATAAAGATTGATGCATGAGCTCTATATTGTCATTTACTTCACGCCGTTGAGCGAATTTACTGTTATTTAAAATATTGTTTGTCAAGACAGTACAACAATATGTCCTTTTACACCCAAATGTAGTTGGGTTATGTTTAGTTATTTCATCTACCATTCGGCTCGTTGTGACGTTCATGAGATGTGGTTATAAATATCCCGAGATGTCACGAAAAAACTACTTTTAAGGCTACTGGAGGAACGAGGGTGTTCGATACGAAACTTTCATTTCTTTTTTATATTTCTGTTTATTATTTAAAAAGAGAACTGATGAATAATGCCAGCTGATACCCAGTGCTTTTAAGACAGTAAGGGTTTATGTGTAATGGTCAGACTTGATTGGCTGCATCGATATTTCTAACATTACAGCCTATACCATGAACCCATACCTTGATACCATCCAGTACTCTCAGTACATATTTGTTCTTTAACTACTACATAGCGATTACCAAACTATACGTGTTCTAAACATTTTGAATGGAGTTTAAAATAGGCTGACGATTTTGCACTTACCATCGCCTTTGTCTTCATCAGATCAAGGTGCAAATGGAATGAAGAGAATGCTGTTTAGCACTCTATTATTATTATTATTATTATTATTATTATTATTATTATTATTATTATTATTATTATTATTATTTGAAAAGAAAATGTCGAATTTGATTTTAATACCTGACTTATACACAAACAAAAAGCAGTTTCAAATTGTCAATTGTCATCTAAATGACTCTTGAAACAATAATTTCATTATTAATGTACGTCATCTCACAAAAAATAAAATGATAGAAAAAATGATAAAGACCTAAAAAGCCCTAAAAATCCTGCATCATTTACATTTACTATCAATAAAGACGAAAATCCACAACTTCTACAAAACCAACATCATTTACTGTAAAGACAGTTATAAAGGATGTTATTTCTCCTCTCCTACAACAGGAGTGATGAGTAATATCAGTATGTTCTAAAATCTAAAAAGGTTATGCGCAAAATGTCTACACAGTGTGTGTGCGCGCGCGCGTGTATGTGTGTGTCTGTGTATGTGTGTGTGTTTTTTTATTGGGATGCTTGTTTCACAGATGCATTTGATAACTAGTACAAGCGAGAGAGAATAAAAATTCAAGCTTATGCACTTTGCACAGATTTGACTTTAAAGAAAAAGACTTTCTTAACTTCAGGCATTCCTCACTTGTCATCTTGATTATTTTAAGGATGAGTTTGCTGTTAATAGAACCTTTGATTCCCTTCATTTTGGTGTATGATTCCTCCGTGTAATAAAGGTCACAGCTTACACAGAGCTTGATCTTTCTTAGATGTGCATGTTCCAAACGACTCTTAGCATTGCATGGTCGCTTTCACTTTCCGGACTTCAAAGGTTAATCGGAAAAAGACGAATCGATACTTTTAAGAACTTATATAAATATGCCTTAATTCACGAACTATTCTTTCAAAAGCGGATATTTTGCAAGCTAGCAATATTAATTTTCCATATTTTTAAAGTTAAAGTCCTTTTGAAATATTTCAAGCTCAGTTTTCGAGATCAGCCATTTTTACGACTGCTTTTGATTGTGCAATTTTAATAATTGCAGTCACTGCACATGAAAGGAGTTTGAGGTATGCCAGCATTCTGTCCAGTATGCATGTTGCCAATGCAAATGACTTCACATTATGCCGGCCTGTCTCAGAAGTACATGATAGCTATAGATCGCTGCTATAGTTAAACTCAGATGCTTCTAAACAATATAATGAAAAACAATTCCCTCTTATGCAGCAAGCTGTCAGAAGTTTGATAAGTATTAATAATCGGTATGAAAAAGACAAAACAAATGTGATACATTTATGAAAAAAGATGATTGTCAAAAATGTTTCTGCAGAAAAAACAGAGAGAGAGAGAGAGAGAGAGAGAGAGAGAGAGAGAGAGAGAGAGAGAGAGAGAGAGAGAGAGAGAGAGAGAGAGAGAGAGAGAGAGAGAGAGAGAGAGAGAGAGAGAGAGAGAATTGTGGTGGAGTGAATTGCAGGCGCACATCTAAATTTGTCCTGACGCTTTTATATGGCTAATCCAGTTCAAGAACTCTTTACATATAAAGTTGAAATTTTTCTTGCTTGTTAATAAGTCCGTTCGATGTGTAAACGCCAGAGGCTTGATTTCAAAGACGGAAGTGTTTGTCCACCTTTTCCGAGTGATAGTACAAACTTGCAATGTCCAGCAATACTATACATTTCTAATCCACAACACTTAAACTGGAGTACTATCATATTCAGAAGGGTATGTATTCTTGTTCATGAAGGTTTTTTGTGTATCTATAACTGTCGTTTAATCATTTAGTATGTTTTAAAACTTAAGCTAAATGAGTCTTTTGCGAGTTGTTTATTAGAGCCTGCTAGGAATCAAGTAGAGTATGCTGAACGCACATAAATTTTTGAAATGAACACTTCTCTTAGTAAATGTTAATTTGGTCCACGTAATTCATGATAGCTTGTTTACTGTTAGCATAACATGAAATAATTTAATATGAAACTAATAACAGAATTTCAACTTTCATACTAAAATATCAGTATGTAAGGATATAACTTTTCATGACTGTCGGAAATCAGAAGATAGATCCCAGCGTCCATAAATTGGAAAACTTCATTAGTTAGTGCCACTGTAAAATGAAGGACGTTAAAAGTGAGTGACACTGAATTTTAATGTCGTGGTATAAACATGTTATTCCAAGATTCAAGATTTTTTTTCTAGTAATCTAGACCGCCTGCCCATAATAGAGAGTAATATATAAAATTAAAGAATCTATCACCTGAAGCGCATGTATATTGTATTTATGTTAAACACTGATAATGTTTACACCTGAAGCGCATTTATATTGTATCTATGTTAAACACTGATAATGTTTACAAATAAAACATGCTTCCTGTTCATCTCTTACGAACGCCAAAGCCAAATAGTAACACCATGATGTCTACCAATCTCTATAGACAGTTTATGACTGGATCATCTGAATCTCGCAAGAGTTTTGCAGGCATAAACAAGTAATCTTAAGGAAAGATACTTCTCATTGTTTTAATTTTTTTATTAGATCTACATTTTGTCGTCTGTGTAATTTTATCATACTGGTTTTGACTAGTACAATCCTCCAGTTTTTGAGAGAATAATATTACAACATTTCCAGCATCTTGCGATTTCCATACAAAGCCATATACAACTAAATAATAAATATCTGACATTTGATGCGAATAACCGATCCGTTATCTTTTAGTCATTTTAGCATTTTGTAGCATTCTGCTGGGTATCTATATTTAACACATCTAGTTAACAGTACCACAATATTCAAGTTGGTAACACGCCACAAAAGTGTGCCACATTAACCAAGTCTATAACATGCCACAGAAGTGTGCCACATTATCCGAGGCTGCAACACGCCACCAGTAGTCTGCCACATTATCCAATGATGACATAATTATTCCCATTACGTAAGATATATATATATATATATATATATATATATATATATATATATATATATATATATATATATATATATATATATATATATATATATATATATATTGTTTGCAAAAGTGGCGTTGAACACTTTCTATACATTCGGAACACTCATGTCCTCAATTTCAGAACAATAACATAATATCAAATAAAGGCATCTACAAAGCTATAATACCCAAATTTGCTTTGGTAAAAAAAGATAACCAGAGCAGATTGGATACTCTGAGTTACGGATGCTTTTTCAGCCTTTGCCCAAAATAAGTTGGGTGTAAACACAAGACACAAATATTAAAAAAAAACAAAAACAATACGAATTTTTGCTCCATTTTAAAACCGCTTTTCATATTTCCGTAAAGGTCATCCGTTACGAAGCACAATGATTTTTTAAAAAGGTTACTATTTGCACTGGGAAATTCATGACCATTAGTAATTTGCCATGCTCAGAACATAAATATCTTAAGAGTTCGAAATTTTCGGTATCACATTGTCTTTATCAGCGACTAATGCTGATACTGATATTTGTGCTCTGAGTATGGGGGAAAATGATCACAATGATTTTTGTATTATCCAGGTTAACTAGCATTCCATTGGAATTAAAAAAGCTTCCTTCTATGTGTATCTGATGTTGCAATGCCATCGCTGTATCGGCACAATTAACTACATCATCAGCAAATATGAGTTTTAGAAGATCAGGGATATTTTCGGATGTCTCTCATTAAACGTAGTAAATCATCAATAAACAAAGGCAACAACGTACTGTCACAGGGTTTTGTTAAGCAATTACTAAACTTTGCACTTGATCTCAAGTTAGAGTACATTGGATGTCTTACTCAATTTATTTTCCCAAACGCTTTAGAACAAGCTTTATACAAACATTGCAAATTGTCCCTTATATATCTGTAGGACAGACTGATAAGTGATTGTGCTATCAATTGTGGAGTATCCCCTCCTAAACACATCGCATGCTTCGTCAATAATGCAATTAAGTCCATTCGTATAAACTCTTGTTTAAAATAGACTAACGATCTTACACATTGCATTAATCAATAATATACCCCTGAAATTAATACGATTGTCTAATGAGCCTTATAATGAAGTCGACATATACCGTCTCCTCATGCATTAGGCAAAATGCCAGCATTAAAAGTTTTGTTAAAAACTGCCCTACCAGTTTTTCGATAAGCGGCATAGTACATTTGAAAAATTCAATTCATATTCCATCTTGACCGCAAGCCTTTCCAGGTCTTATTCTAAATAAACTGTTCGCAACTTCTTTTCCCATAGAGGTTAGTTTAGAATATCACAATCTGCACGATGAATCTATGAGGTTCATTCTCATTACAATCAACACCAACTATTTCTAATTTGAGTGAGATCTTAAAATAACTATACCAGTCTTAACCAGATATGTCAGATTTGGTAAAAGAAACACTGTTGCCACAGATCTTAGCGTTTCCAAACTTTTGTGGATTATCTCTCACAGAAACACATAAGACATCTCTTTCTTTTGATACTTTTCTTTCTTTACTTTACAAGCATATTCGAATTTAACTTTTTGCATGATTTAACAAGCCAAAATCAACCTGAAAGTTTCTTAAAACTGCGTAACAACTTATTTTTTATATATCCCATTTGCTAAGTTCAAACTCTGTATCCCACCAAACAGGCTGAAATGATTTCCTTCCTATAAACAGTCCCCGTAACTTTTAGTATATATATATATATATATATATATATATATATATATATATATATATATATATATAGTTCTATATATATCTTTGTTTGTATATATATATATATATATATATATATATATATATATATATTTATATATATGTATGTATGTATATATATATATATATATATATGTATATATATATATATATATATATATATATATATATATATGTGTGTATATATGTATGTATGTATATTTATATATATATATATGTATATATATATATAGATATATATATATATATATATATATATATATATATATATATAAATGTTTATTATAGAAGAGACACTGTCAATTTTTAAATAATTATTTAAATTAGAATCGCAAATCGTTCCCCATAACTTTTAGTGTATGTATGTATGTATGTATGTATGTATGTATGTATGTATGTATGTATGTATGTATGTATGTATGTATGTATGTATGTATGTATGTATGTATGTATGTATGTATGCATGCATGCATGCATGCATGCATGCATGCATATATATATATATATATATATATATATATATATATATATATATATATATATATATATATATATATATATATATATATATATATATATATATATATATATAGAGTTTCGCATAAATCAATAATATCAGAAAAAATACCTCTGAAATATTAAAAGGAAATCTTAAGATACATTTTATTGGCTAAATTACGCTGTTATCTCAAGATAGACTTATTTTATAAACTGCTAAATTCCTGAGGAAGGTACCATGTAGTCTGTAATGGTCGCATCTTCTTTAGCTTTACATGTAAAATTGCTATCAGGATTATCATGAAAACTGCCATTTGAAGCAAAGTAAGATCCGAACAACTGAATACCATTTTCACCCTGGTCGTATAGAGGAGGTACTTCTTGTTACGTTTAGGCTCGTGCAAAAAATAGCAACAAAAAAAGAGTGAAGACAAGCTTTGCACATTTTAACAAAATAATTTATTTCCCTAGAAAACAATGTGAAAAAAATGGAAAATAGAACTTACGGTTTGTAAATATAATCCAAAAATTAATCCTAAGATTGTAACATAAGTCCTATCACTATACAGTTCTAATTGAGTCAGGGTTCAAATCCCGATGAAATTTCAATATGAAGGCGATGACGTCAGATAAGGTCTTTGTACTGGTGGCAATAGACCTTCGATTGAATTACAGTTTATGATGTTTTTGTTTATACTTCCAGATGACATTCCAAATGAATTTCTTTGTCGCTGAACTTTTTATAAAAAAGTACACTTATTTAGTCTACTAGAGAATTAATTATTAAATTCCAAAACACAGATGAACTTCAAAACACAATCAACAATAGAAACCTCTTGAGCTTTAAAGGTTTGACATACGACTGAATAACTTTAAGACCAATTGCCTGTTTTAAGCCTTGATTTTAGATCATATGTTAGTTCACATGACCGGTTACGTGATTTCTAACTTGAACATGGAAATAAAAAATGATAATTATCACGTAGCTAGAAGAGCCATATCTAAGAATTAAATTTTCAAATTGGAAATATTTTAAAAAAAAGAAAGATTCTTACAATTCAGCTAACACGTGAGCCAAAAATTACCTTGACGATAGCTAACCGTCTAGATGTTTAAAAAATATATGAATTAAATAAAAATACTGCTCAATTAACTTATAATCTAATCGAATCAAGCCAATTTTCCGAAATTATTTTCAAATCCAATGAAAATTATCAACACAATAAAATGCAACTAAAAAAAAAAAGAATTTGAAATTAACACACAAGCAATTTAATTGCATGTTAGTAACACACAATTCTGTAGAAATACACATGCAACATAGAATTCTATATTTAACCATATGAAAAACATTGATTCAAAATGTATAATCACGCTATTATCGAATTTAGGAGACATGTGCCTCGCTACACAGGTCATCAATAACTTATCTTTGACAAAAGCAGAGAGAGAGAGAGAGAGAGAGAGAGAGAGAGAGAGAGAGAGAGAGAGAGAGAGAGAGAGAGAGAGAGAGAGAGAGAGAGAGAGAGAGAGAGAGAGTTTTTATGTATCAAATTCGTACTTATTTACTCCTCCATATTTACATAAACCCACCATGTTGAATTTAGAACAGAACGGAAGAAAACAAGTCATATATAATTTGCTTGTTGTTTTTGTCATTTTTGTCGAATGAAAGATGTTATGGCACTACAAAAATATTTGGAAGAAGACCCGTTTCAATCAGAAAAAGCAAATATGTTTATAGGAATTAAGATGTTGACAAAAGTGCTGTAAATAAAAACAAACAAACAAAAAAGTACGTGTAATTTTCCCCGAATGTTTAGTATTATTGGAACGGTCTCTGAAGTACAGTGACGTCTAAAATCGGCAATTCACTGACAGGTTTTTCAATAAATGTGACTTTTAAAGAAGAAACAGACTACTGTCATTAAATGTTAAGAAGAAACAGACTACTGTAAGCGACACTAATATATACAATTTAGATTGGTGAAAGTGTTGTTTACAATGCAAATGGCTGCTCAGATCTCAGTCAAGGGAGGTAAGCGATACAATGCTGGATATAGCAATTCACTGAAATGGGTCACTCCTTTGTCACGTAAATGTTTATTTGATATTTAGTTTACCCATGAATATTACTCTTTTTTGAGCAGTGATTCGTTGATTTTATGTTGCAAAATCTTACAGAGTGAAATACCTTGTCAGTTCACATGACTCACTTAGAAAATTATCGATATTTGACTATGGATCAAGTGGCCGAGTGTCTTCGTCTTCGTTAACCCTATCTACAACTTGGCTTATCCAACATATATATTGGTTCTAGCTACGTCTAGTGGATTTCATGAGTTGTCTCCCTTAGTATTTAATTTCAACTAACCAATAGCGTGATGCATTGTACAACGCCGAAAATGGTGGGGACAATTGACCTAAAAAAAGATACTTTTCAAGTTTAAAATGGAAGTATGACTATGTACCAGAGGGAAACAATTTATTGGTGTATTTGAGCGAACGGAACATGTGCTAACACGCTTCGGCGCTAGAAAATTGCTTATTTATCAGTCAACTCAAGTTGTGTGCTCCCTTGTTTCTATCACTTTGAAACAGTATTCAGATTTGAATAAAATTATAATTTTGATTGGATATAGCCGTATCCAATTATATTCACACACGCGAAGTTAAGAAATATCTGCTCGAAACGCCTAAGTGTAGATTTGCTGATCATATTGGAACCTTGGTCAGTGAAGATGAAGTGTTTTTGGCACTCACCTTTACAGATCAGTGACATCTCACCTCTGTCCGAGCTAGTTAGAGTCTTGGCTCGAAAAACGTGGACACGTAAGATAGCTTGCTAGTAGGTTCAAGTGGATCGATGATTCTTTTTGGGGTATTCTCGGGTTCTTCCTGCCTCAAATATTTTGGCCGCCAGCATTAACATCAGCATGTATGTAACTCCTGCAAGACATAAAAGCAAAAGCTATAAGTGGACATCAAATTTCGCAAAAGTAACTTATTCTCTATATCATTTACATGATTCACATTTTACTAAGGTATTGAAACCTTATTTTAATACTTTAAGAGGAGGTCCACAACATTCCTTTATGGTGAAATCTAAGCACAACACTCATTGGTTACAAGCAGTCTTCAATTCACAATTTCGAAAAGATGATGATGAGTTTGTAAGATAATTGACTTTCATCTTAGTACAAAAGTTTGAAAGTCGTTTTATAGTGAGGTTATTATGTAACGGAGTCGTGAGATGAAACTACAGATGATATTTGCTACAGCAAATTTTTGCTACAAGGATGTAACAACTGCAAACCTAATTCCATTGCCACGTGCCTGTAAATGTTTCCCTTCAATTAACTCTTACAGTTGGCCCAAATCTTGCAGATTGTCTATATTTACCAATGTTCCTTCGTGCCAGGCCTCCATTCAGATTTTTAAAATTCTTAATAAATCATTCTTTTACAATATACATTGTAAAAAGTCTAAAATATATTTACTTTTTTCAGATGTTTGCTACGCTTGGTTTATATATGTTCTTTATATTTACGTGTCTGATGTTGGATGTTAACGCTTTAAAAGAATGCAAGATGTCAGATTCCGAATGTGAATTTCATTTGGAAATTGACCATAGATTAACCATGATGAAAGACGATGAACTTGTTTATGCCAAAGACGGAAGACTTTACAAGTATGGTATGTCAAACTCAACATTAGTGGAGTCCGTACCAGTTGATGACGTAATAAGTGGTGATGGATGGAGAAAGCCATGTTTGATCGGTGCAGTGAATGGTAAAATGCCAGGTCCAAATATTATAGTGTATGAAGGTCAGACAGTTGTTGTGCACGTCAAAAACAGTTTGATAAACGAAATTTTGACTATGCATTGGCATGGTTTGAGTATGAGAGGGACGCCTTGGATGGACGGAGCTCCATTTATTACACAGTGCCCTATACTACCTGGTCAAACGTTTATATACAGTTTTCATGCGTACCCAAAAGGTACATTCTGGTACCATTCACACATTGGGACACAACAATCAATGGGGATATATGGTGCATTTATTATCAGAGAAAGGGATGACAACATCAAGGAGGAGCATATAATTTCTATTATGGAATATAACCATGAGTGGGACACAGAGATGTCTTACTTGAAGGACATTTATGGGCTTTACCAGCGAGGGTATAGAGTACCCAATTCAAAGTCATTAGATGATGCAGAATTCGACGCATTCCAGTTTGATTCAGGTCTAATAAATGGAAGAGGCCGATTCCACGATTCTGGCACAAAAAAGCACAACGATGCTCCTCTGGAAGTCTTTGAGGTGAGTTTCGGGAAACCATACAAGTTTAGAGTCATTGGCGCAGGAAGACTGTACCCTTTCCGTGTATCCATTGACAATCATATTCTAGAAATTATTGCCTCAGATGGGTATAATCTTGAACCAATAGAAGTCGAATCTTTCGTTATTAATCCTGGAGAAAGATTTGATTTTATTTTAATTGCAAACCAATCAGTTTCAAATTACTGGATAAGAGCTGAAACTTTGGAGGTCAATAAAGGGCATCGGACTGAAGCGATTCTTAGATATCGAGGGGCGCCAGATAAGGAGCCAGTGACATCGAGGAAACAATGCCTTTCCACAGATCGCTGCATTGTTTTAAATTGCCCTTTCTTATACTTTCCTGATTCAGAAGCTACGCAGTGTTTGACATTTAATGACGTGAAAGCAGTGACTGGATGTCAGCCAGTCCCAAAATATCACGCTGATAAGTTTGAGGAATATTTTCTGAATTTCGGAGTACCGGGAGAGAATCCAGCCTTCGTGAATGGCCGTGTTTTCCAAACTCCTACCCACTGTGAAATGTCTCAACCGTTGAACGTATTGTCTTCATGTGACAAGTCTGAATGTGGGAAGAACAAAGTATGCAGATGTCCACATTCTATACGTATCAGACATGGCACTGTTGTCCAACTTGTTTTATTAAACATGGGGATTGGGAAAGGCCAGTCTCATCCAATACATTTGCATGGATACTCTTTCTATGTCTTGAAGATGGGATACGGCAATTACAATAAAACCACAGGTAAAATAATTAGTGATAACTTCGAGATAGACTGTAGAGACACGCTTGATAGAGACAAAAGTCTTTGTAATCAAGCCACTTGGTCAAACAGTTCATGGATTAATGGGAATGTACCTCACCTTGAGTTAAAGCGGGCACCTCGGAAAGACACAATAATTGTACCAACAGGTGGTTATGTGATCATTCGATTTCAAGCGGATAATCCTGGCGTCTGGTATTTACATTGTCATCTAGAAAATCACAATATGGAAGGAATGCGCATGCTGATCATCGAATCTCCAGAGAAGATACCTCCACCTCCTTCAGCATTTTCTGGGTACTATGGCTTTACTTACATGGGGATTTTAGCATCTGAGAATAAATTTCATGAAACAGATAGTGGTAAGTAATTGTGTGAAAAAGTGCATTTCTTTTAGTGAAATAATCCATATGTTTTGATGAAGTTAGGAATATCCATATTTTGTTACTTTTAGTACAACATTGTGTTTTTATTATATATATATATATATATATATATATATATATATATATATATATATATATATATATATATATATATATATATATATATATATATATATTTGATTCATGACTGTAAATTTTAATGATCATCATTAATCAAGATAGCTGATTGTTGTTTACAGGTATTTAGTTAGGTGTTTACAATCATTAAATATAATTTTAATAATAAAGTCTGTTGGCAACTTGGATGTTATTTCTCATTGGCTAATGGGGTCTTGTGAGTTCTTAGAAGAAATAAGTTATTTCCCATTGGGTGGGTTGGGTGATACGGGAAAGTTATAGTAGTACTAGTAGAGCAGAATACATTTTCACACCCTATGCTTATATGAAAGAAGTAAGTAGAGCTGAATACTTTTGGTCATCCTTATTTCTTATGTTGTTTTTGTAACATCAGTTGTATTTAGATAGTATTTGAGAGGAAACATTTGATTAGAATTTTTATTGGAACTACAAAGTGTTCATTGGACTGAAAGATTATTTTGTAACTATAATGACTCAAATAAATTTTGGACCATGACATTTTGATACATCAGGACTACTGGCAGAGCAGAACATTCGGGAATCTTAAATTCATTCGAAACAATCATTTACTTTGGACTTGACTGGAACATATTAAGATTATTTTGGATTCAATAATATAAGTTTCTCTTATATTTTCGTTGATTTGATAATTAAAGTCTTTGTTAAGTTTAAAAAGTGCTGGCATTGCTGCTTTCTGTTACTTAGTTTGTGACTATAGAGTCGTAAAAATTGTATATTGTTAACCTTGGTTACTCTCTTTGATTTAGTCTAAAGCATGTAATTCAATGGCACATCGTTAATTATACACGCTAGCGTAAACAATAACTTTCATGAATACATTTCGTAAAATATTTCGTACGAATTACGGACTTTGCATACAACTGTCTTTGTGATACATGCTTATATGTGCCGTTAAAAAAAAACAACCAATCAACAAACTGTTCACGTGCCAAGATGACATAACTCATCCATATATATATATATATATATATATATATATATATATATATATATATATATATATATATATATATATATATATATATATATATTATGTGTGTGTGTGTGTTTAAAAACTTAACAACTGGTTTGATATTTTTGTTCTACATAAAATTACAGAGGTAATGATGTACTGGATTGCGATTGGTGGACTTCTACTACTTTTAATCGTCGCTTCCGGTGTAATCTCTCTGGTGAGATGCCGACGGTGTAAAGGATTCCATGTGACTACCCAGAAAAATACACCAGTACAGGATTGATTCGACATTTTAATCATAATTCATTTCTTTGTAATTTGTCCTTTTTATTTATAGCGCTAAAAGAATTTAATATTGAAGTGAAGATTTTATCAAACTCTAATAAGTAGTGTTGAAAGAGCATTTCAAGTGTTTTGGTGTGATGTTGGTGGTGGGGATCTGTAACTCATCACGATTTTGACGACCTCACATACTTGGAATAATGATTTAAGTTGTCTTTAACAATGCTTCAGACTATTTCGATGGGTTGTTTTGTAAGCAAATACGTATAGCAAATATTATTTTGAAATAAATACACTTGTAAATTAAGGAATGAGTATTATTTAAATTTCTAACCAAAATAGTAGTTTAATTTAGTTTTGAAAACATTTTAGTAAACGTTACTTGAAAATGAAATGAGAGAAATCTCCTATTCAAAATAGTGTTTACAAGCACGATTTGTCAACGTATGAGAGATGTCAGATATGTATAATGCTTAAATTTAAAGAAGTTGTAATTTTTTCAAATCATTTAAATTTAATGTTTTCATTGCAGTTAAGCATATTCAAAATAACTCTGAACATAAAGCTAAAGCTTCTGTCTTTTATCAAATTAAAAATTGCAACAAAATTATCTTATTAATTATACTTATGTAATTATACTTATGTAATTATAAGAGGTCATTAAAAAAATTGGAAAATCTTTTACCTCTTCTATGGGAGTTAGAAAACTCAATAATTGAGATTGCCCGAACCGATCTCCACATACATATTTTCACAATTTTATATATCTAGAGAAGTTCTCAACAAGTTTCGATGGAGTTTTTACTATTATTAATATTATGATGTCCTCTTTATTCCTATTACATTTATTCCTAAATTCATCACCTCTTTGCACAATATTTGGTTTTGCAGTTTTCTTCGATTCCCATCTATCCTAACTTCAGAATCTTAAAATATGTTGCTGTTAAGTCCTTTTCGAATTTTATCTGTAAACAGTACTTGCTTTTCGATCTATGCTTTTGTCATTGAAACTGCGATTCCTTATCCCCCTAGCATTTGATATCGTTCATTTGAACTCGTTTTCCTCACTCGTTAGTCTCTTTAGTCAAATCACGATTAATAGTTGGCTTAATTTTGCGTACTTACAAATGTCCAAGTTGAAAAGTATAGATGTTCATACATTCACTAAGTATGTCAGTTTGTACGTTTCCTTTGCAAAAGTCGTTAACAAGCGATAATGTGGCGATCTACAGTTTCTCAGTTTACAAAGTATTAGCTTTCTACAGAAAATTAAGTTTCCATTTTTCCTTACTGGTTATCCTGGATATTTAATAAACCATATACATCTTAGGCAGCATTATATAAAGAATTCTAATAAAATATTTTATTGGGTTTTCAATTAGACCTTCTAATCAACTACGATATGTTTTCTTAAATTTGCAAATGCATTTTCTAATAGACTATGATATGATATGTTGGGGGTTTCTAAGTATATCAGCTTATAGAATAGGACATGTTATATTTAGGTTTCCAAGTATATCATCACATAGACTAAGAAATGTTATAATGAGGTTTCCAAGTAAAAAATCTTAAAGACTATGATATGTTATATTGCGGTTTCCAAGTATATCATCTTATATACTATGGCATATTATATTGGGGTTTCCAAGTATATCATCTTATAGATTATGTTATATTATATTGGGGTTTCCAAGTATATATATATATATATATATATATATATATATATATATATATATATATATATATATATATATATATATATATATATATATATATATATATATATTGGTCGGTTTCCAATTAAACCTTTTGATTGACTCTGATATGTTTTTTACGTTTCCACTTAGACCTTATGGTTGATTATGATCTTTTGTATTGATTGTACAATCTTAATTCAATTCATAGCAGTTTTACATGGATTTGAATAAGTATATCAAAATTCATTATTTTTAAAATCCCTTGCTGACTTTCTTTTCTTCCTTATCATTTTAAATGAATATGTTGTGATATTTTTAACCCACATTACTCTCTAATTGAAGTACAGATTATTGCATCTTTTAAAAAGTTAGGTAATTTTTGTTCGTTCGAATTAATTTAACGTGTAGTTATCACAAATATTTAATGGTTTACATGAAAGAAAATAAGTTTTAGTGTAATATATTTGTATCTCTAGAAATAATTTTGTTATATCATCATTGTGTCTGAACATTAAAATGAGTTAAAGTTTAAGGATAGCATCTTATGCTTGTTCAGTTTTTAAATGTGAGGTCCATTTACTCAAGATAATATGGTGAACACGTTACTTATACTTCGAATATTAAAATGGACTTTTTGTTCGAATATATTAAGCTTTACTTACTACTTGTTCACATTTATGAGCGCTTTTTTCATGTTTTCTCCTTCATCTGTTAATTTTTGTACTGAAATACCAATTTACTCTCGTTAGTTTCAACACATCCTAGACATAATTAGTACTTATTAATATCCATTTTTCATTTTATCTATCAGTCATTTTGTTGCAGCTTTAAAATTGTAGAACCAACTGTACTAGTTTTAACAAAGGCTCTCAAATGAATGATATATAAATATAATAATATCTTTCGATTGTATTTTTACACTATTAAAAGTGTACAATAATTAAAATTTATCCAATAAGGTAAAATTGAGACCCTATTCAACGATTGTCACTTTTTGCGATTAATTTTGTGGTGGGTGTTTGTAATCCAAAGTTTAATAACTTTTTAAACTTGTACATGGTTAAAGAAATGTCAACACAATCTAATGATACACTTATCATTTTGGATTGAAAGAAGCTTAAATATATCGCAACTTAACTAGCATTTAGTAAATATTCATTTACTTTCGCTTCATCAATTCATCAAACATCTTGTATTCTTTTGCAATATAATTGTTTTATCAAAAGTTTTGGTGCTTTTTTTAAAATGAACTTATCATTTCTTAATGTTATCTCTTTACATTTTGTATACTGTTTTGGATGAGAGAGAGAGAGAGAGAGAGAGAGAGAGAGAGAGAGAGAGAGAGAGAGAGAGAGAGAGAGAGAGAGAGAGAGAGAGAGAGAGAGAGAGAGAGAGAGAGAGAGAGAGAGAGAGAGAGAGAGAGAGATTAGTATCACAATGGGTCTTTTATTGATTTTGGCCAACGCTTCTTTACCCATTGACTTTACAAATTTTTATTTATTACCCTTATATGAAATATGTACATTATTAACCTTATGAAGGTTTTGTATTTAAATATTACTTCTTTTACTGGTGATGTTTCCTATTAATTGTATCTCCCCCTGGCTTCAGAATCAACTCTGATTCTCAAACCGTGCATATTTTATATCTTCCATTCTCTAATGTGCTATTTTGTTTCTAAATCTATCACAGTCTACAGAAATATTATATTTTAGAAACGTTGAGTTTTTATACTGTTTGATATTTTTTTATATATTGCGGTTCCCCGTCTGCCATGAGGCCCGCAGAAGGCCTATTGAACATGGAAGAGAGCTGTGATTTTGGTACATCATTTATTTTACTGTTAATATTTTCACCTGGTTCCCAGCTGTTAAAAACTTCTTAATGATATCAACAGTTTATAAATATATAATTAGTATAGTTAATTGTTTTCCCTTTGAAATATTTTCAACGTGTACATGTCATATTGATTGCGGTGTTGATATACGTTTTGTTCATATGATGTTTCCTTTACTGTATATCCTTTATTATCAAGTCTTCTAGTTTGGAAACCATTGGATCACCGAAACGTGCTTTCACGATATTAAATATATTTCATTGGTAACTTTTTTAAACAGTTTATTTTGTATTTTGTATTTTGTATTTTAAACATTTGTTTTACCTATGCTGAAGTTAGGACTTTCCAGTAGATCAGTTGTGAAATAAACTGACTGTTCAATACCTTTGATCTGTTTTCAATCTGTCTGTTACGCTGTGTTGGGTCGTACAACCAGTTATGGTTAACGTCAATTTATTTTATTGTGTCATTTTGATTCAAATGTTTTCACGCTCTTATCTTTTGGTTTGGTTAAATCTTTGCATGTTAGATTCTATTTTACATGAGTAATATGAAAAGTATTCTGTTTTCTTACTCTGATAAATTCTTGTAAAACTCGATTTTTAAAGAACCTTTTCAATTTAGTGTTTGTTTTATCTCGTTGAAACTATCGCCAGAATCAGTGATATTTGTGGCATCATAGAAAATGTCCTTTAAATATTATTTGTGTGATATTTTACATATCTATGCAAATCATGTTAGTTTTCCTCCGAAGTAGGGTCTGTAGAAGCTACTAAACAAGCGATCCATCAGTTTAGATGTGTTAGGGAAATTTCAGTTTAGATGTGTTAGGGAAATTTTTTATTCAGTGACGAGAAAACAACGTGATTGTAAATTGCCATTAACCCGAGAAGATGTAGAAAAAAAATTGTGAATCGTGAATGATAACTCGATGAAAAATGAAACTTTATAGCTGCTCAAACGCTGGTGAGTTACACAAAAGTTACGGCTTTGCTTATACATCAACAACATAATTGATGAAATAATTCCAGACTGTTCTTTACGTCGCGGCTAATGAACGCAATTGAAAGCACCTGTTACGAAATTGTAGAACAACCGTCCGACGTTTACGATACATGGTGTAGAAAATAAAAACAGTATAAAATCAACATCCAACAGCGACATAAAGAGAAATCCAGCCGTCGACGAATTAAAAAAAAATAATCTGTTGGTGAGCACATAAAACAATTAAAATCTATCCGTGGTGACCTAAATATTATAAAGATAATTCTGAAATTACTTTTCTTTTCTGCCGTCGACGAATTAAAAAAATAATCTGTTGGTGAGCACATAAAACAATCAAAATCTATCCGTGGTGACCTAAATATTATAAAGATAATTCTTAAATTACTTTTCTTTGCTGTGATGGGCATTATTCCCGACTTTATCGTGATTGTGGTCAGATTCTGTGATTCAGAAATATACTTTTATTTAAACAAATAATTTATAATATAAAGGAATGAATCAAAAAAGCTTCACATCAATTATTACTGCTGTTAAGAAATTACAGGACAGTGGCGTAAAAATATCTGACCAGCTCTATCCCGAAAAGATACTGAGCGACTTTAAATCATTACAATTTCGAAGGTCAGAAAATAAGTATATACTTCCCTTCGATTATAGATTCATAAAGTTGATTCTGAATGCAATGCTACAATCGCTGGCAGCAATCACGAATACACAGGTTAAATTATTTGTGCCGTTATCACAGTCCATCGAGCGGGTTAGGTCAGAGCTATCTCATGAATACGAAAGGAAGCGACTCGTACATGCTCGTATAAAACAGTTGAAAGATATCATGGCGATGACTAAGTCGATAAACGAAAACGCGCAAGAATTACTGGCTATAAGCAATGACAAAGTCATCGACGTTGAGTGCGACAGTAGTGATTTTGCCTTCGGTGACTACGTCACCAGCGACGACGTTATCAGTGACAACGACAAGGAAACTAGAATACCAACTTGTAAAGTTGTCCCAAATGATTTTAATCCGTAAAATAATTGTTCTATCATTGGTTGGTGGAATTCTACAATGTCTATTATATATATATATATATATATATATATATATATATATATATATATATATATATATATATATATATATATATATATATATATATTTATATATATATATATATATATATATATATATATATATATATATAATGATATGTACACTTCCACCAACTATCATGCAGGCCTCAGATCAATGAAATAATCATTGTACAATGGTCGACTGTCTCATAAAACAAAACAATATTTTATCCGGTGACATAGTCACTGACGTCATCTTTGACATATTTTTGCTTGATGATTTCAACGACAGCGTATTCACGATGAAGAGATAGATCATCACGATCTCACATACAAATTTATGCTAAGCGTATCCTACCTAAGGTCAACCAAGTGACCATTCTGGTCAGTGAGTCTGAAATGTATCCGTGATGACAATCGATTCTGACAGCGCAGATAAACAGCATTGATTGGTTCTAATACAATCAAATAATCTAGAGGACCTTGAGGGGTGAACGAATAATTAATGTATCCTTGTTATGTAGTTCCACTGGCGGCTCCGTCACTGTGATTGGATTTAGCAGGGTCAACTTAATAAATACCGTCGACTACGACACATACGAGATTGACAGCAAATGTTGATGTGATGTTGATGATACCCGGTGAAACATGATGGCCTTCGTGGTATGGACCATTGTTGTATCGGAGATAGCTTCCTGGTGGTAATATTTTTCTCAAGGATTTTTGGAAAATTTTCCGTAGCAATATTAATCATTGACTGTTTTAGTTCGCCGACTTTATGTTTAGTATATACTTCTTCGTAAACTTTCTTAATTGCATCTTTCGATTTTTTTCGGTCTTCATGATGTTCGTGTGCATTTTTGGTTAAAACATAGTTAATATATTCAAAATTAAATAATTTCAAATTCAGATGCTGAATTATTTATACGATATTTGTTCCGTATCAACGTTCTAATAATGTGTCAGATCAAAGATTAAATGTTTGAAATTGATAACCATTCGGTTAAATTCATCTACGATGATTGGGATTGTAACATTAATAATATCCATATCCTATGTTAAACAACCGTCTTCACTTAGATCAGAAATTTCTGCTTGTCGTTAGTAAAAATTCTATTAATGAACCACTGATAATTATTTCGGTAATCTGGAATTTTGACGAATTTTCCATTTTTTGTTAGAAACTCTTCAAGGGTGTTTGTGACGGACCTTCACATGGAGGTGCAATATCTGGCCATCCTAACACTGATCTGAAAGCATACGTGCTTGTCCTAGTAGATATCTTTGACGTTTCTTGGTACTGTTTTATTTTAGTACCAACGCGAGTGTGCTGTACCTGATGAGATTTTTGCAATCGTTGCGGAAAACACCATTGGCACTGGCGTGGAAGGAAACTATTATAAATACGCCAATCATAATTGTTTTGGGAGCCATATCATTAGTAGATGAAGTGACTGGCGGCGCTGTTAAATAATTTCGTTGACGCGACATTCGCGAATAATTTTGGATTCCGAACTTCTCTCTGAAGCTGAAAACAGTCGTAAGCGGAAAACAGTCTTATCATTGCAGAGTTCGAGCCAGTATTGATGGAAATGGAAAACCACCTGGAACAACCCGCAGTAGATACGGAACAGTGGCGTTTGTGACCAAAAACGGTGATTAATTAACAGACAGTGAAAACTGAGTAAATCTTTGCAATATAATGTTAATCAATGGAATGTTAATCAAAACATAGGCTTCCAAAAATCCGTTACACTATCAGAGGGTAGAACCATTTAAGCCAGCCGAAAAACCGTTCATTCGAGCAAAGACTATTCAGTGTATTTGTATAAGAACACCTATTTTTGGCAGCATATAACAAGACGAAATTGTGTGCACCTGTGGTTGGATTGGTTCTATAGTGTATTTCAAAAGTGTTAATTAATTTGATGTTCATATTCTCCAAAGAATGAATAGTGTTGGTGTTACCTTTTACTACCATGCAACATAAACCACGCGTGTAATGCACGGGCAAAACATGGGATATAGATGACATTGACCTAAATCAACTCTAAAACGCCTATAGTACCAGTCTTCATACTAGGTAATAGGTATATACAGTATTGTAGCTAATATCAACACGAGGACTAAATACAAGGGATGCTTGTATAACAAGATGTACCAAACGATGTTTTGCTGCCTCTAAATCTAAATCTTAAACAATATTGATAAAAGGTCTGAATTCAGTGGATTAAAGTTTTACACATAAATTGTGGTAATGGATAGTATATACAGAGACCTGTATATCTCACTATTGATAGAACTATCCACATTTCTCAATTTGTGTTACGCACTCTTAGAGAAGCCAGGCGGAATGATGTACAAACTATTTATTTGATGTATTTTATGGTGGTATTAAGATGTGATCATCAATATCGTATGTTCTGCGACGAAATATCTTGTAACAGTGGTTGTTTTATTGTTGAGGAAGCTATCTGGTCGTAGATGAAACCTGATCTGGTCCATGTAATACCCTCCATACCTCTCTGCCTGGTACAAAATGTATATGACGTTATAAAGTTAGAGGCGTCCTCTTCATATTCAGTATCTTGTCCACATCGACAGATTGCAAGATAACGTGTGGCTCGCACCGAAAGAAGAAAAGCTAGGTAAGGCTAACATAACTAATGTAACTCTGAGACTGACCCTTGCTTGTCTAGAGATTTATACTCGTAATCTAAGGTAGATAAGAGCCAACGCCATTCCGGAGTAGCTACCTCAATGCTTCATTGGGCAATGAACATAACCCCCATTTGTGAGACTTGATATAGACAGTAATTTGCAGAAAGTGTTACTACAGTTTAACCAACCATCCTAGTCTTGGTCTACAATGTGTACAATTATTTTTTTTATTATAAAATATTGATTTATGTAATAAAATAAATTGTTTTATTCCAAAACCGAAAGTCAAGATTTTCATTGACAATTTCATTTCACGTAAATTTTTCACACACACACACACACAACCACAAACACAAACACAGATACAGACACAAACACACACACACACACACACACACACACACACACACACACCTATATATAAAGAAATATATATATATATATATATATATATATATATATATATATATATATATATATATATATATATATATATATATTTGTATTTGTACCATCCATATAAAATTTTGCAGCATGATGTCCGAGTGTTAGACATCACTATAAACTGTCACACTGCAGATATCGTAGCGATATGACTGAAAGATTGTAAAAGCTATGTTAAAAAGTCTAAATCACAAATCACATGGAATTCCTTCCCCCACCCCGAAGCATTAATAGTGCCATATAAAGTGTAGATCTATAGATGCACCCTAAAAGCTGTGCTAAATCTGTCCATTGTATGTGGGTATATTTATTATAGCTATAGTGTGTAGAGATTAGATGTATTTTATATATGGTTTATTCAAACACATCTCAGTTTATCAACGGTAAAATAGTGGACCCCAGGATTAGCGTGGCCCGGAGAATGTGCCCTCTATCCCCACCTTATTCCAGTACTGTTTCGTGATCATTTAAAACTATTGAAAGAACATGTGTACATCCTTTTGAAATATTATCTTCTATTGGTGAAAATGTAATCATTAATTAAAATGCTGAATATCGTTCGCGGAAAATGTCGATGATTTTAAAGAACTTTTAGACCACATTTCTGATGTAAGTCTATAATTTGGGGAAAACAAATCTTTCTTTTTCTTTTCTTTTTTTGCGATATGATAGACCAAATGTGGAGACTGTATAATAAAAAGAACGGTCAAATTTCTCCGTGATCTTAAATTAGCGTGATATTTCAACTGGTGTGATCTTTTAAACGAGACCTACCGTTTCTATTTAATCTTTTTATTTGGATTCCAACTCTCTTTATCAGTAAATTATAGATCATGTTCAACCCTGTGACTTTTGTAATCACTGCTGTTACCAGAGACAAACTATTTAACCTAATATCACGAACCCGTGTCTAATGTTTAAGATATTTTACTACTGATTAGTATTTTATGGCTTAGCCGAAGATGGTATCTAGATGGTAGGGTATATTGATTACATATCAATCATTTCTTTATTATCTTTCAATACCGTATCTATACTAACACACTAGCCCAGATTCAAAACAGGGCGTACAGTTGTAAATCAAACCGTCGTGAACGTTGGTGATTATATCACTTTATTAAATAATAAAGAAGATAAAAAAAACCTCATTAAAGATGGAAATGGACTGTCTCATAAAAGACAACTTAGAACGTCAATCAGCATTACATATTAAACGTATTGGTAATTATTTAAATAAGAAAAAAAAAAGAAAAAGAAAAGAAAAAGACATTTTTTCCCCCAAAATATAGACTTACATCAGAAATGTGGTCTAAAAGTTCTTTAAAATCATCGACATTTTCCGCGAACTATAATCAGCATTTTAATTAATGATTAATTAAATGGTGCGAATCTGGTGTGGCTTTTGTTTTTCTATGGAGGTGGGTCTCTATTTTTCATGTGAATGTGGGGGTGGGGTACACAAGCATCTGATTCATAGGACTGGCATTACACAAACCTCTTTATCTGAAAAACTCAGTCATTATTGAAAAAAAGGAAATCCTTAATCTTGTTCGTACGTCTGCAGTGTTTCCATTTTTTGTATCATTAGAAGTTGCTTTCCTTCCAGGAAGTGTCTTCTTCACCTTGTAGGTAACATACTACAAAATAATAATGTAAACAAGAAATTTTCGTTTATTTCTGGGCGATATTCGATATATTTAAAAGAGAACAATTGAGAGTTTTCTTTATTTCATATTATTTATCTGCTAGTAGTAATATAATAAGATGTTATATTTTGAAATAATATTATCTTTCAGCTAAATTTTGTTAAGTTAAGATACCAGTTTATAGGGTAGGCAATCCAATACCTGTCAGGGAGATGCAGTATACAAAGAGAAAGATCACAATATTTCAGCATTTTTAACGTCGAGGTGAATCATACAGATCATGCATCGAATGGATACCGATAGCTGCTATTCACACCACCTGGGTTATTTACTGAACAAGGATTTAGATGTTACGTGTGAGTGTGAGTGTGATTATTAACGTAGCATTAAAAATTTTCAGTCGTATCACTACGATGTCTCTAATGTGGCAGTTTATAGCCATGTCTAGTCCTGAGGCATCTTGTCGCAGACATCTATCATGTCTGTCCCACCCAGTTACATCATCCTGACACCAGGCCGACCAGTCGTAATACTAACCTCTTAAACTGAGCGGAAAGAGAGGCAGTTAATAGTACCATTGTTTAAAATAAGTCTTTGGGAGTCACACCGGGCCGGGAATCGAACCCACAACCACCCATATCTAATGCGGACGCTCTAACCATTATGCCACCGGAGTGGTCTTGAGATGTTGCAAATACATCAAATTATTTTATTTTGTTCACACCTTCCTGGTAAATTCTTTGGTTAATTCAATTGTAGAAGTCGGCGAGACAATCCCAATACATTTCTCCTTCTTTTATTTGAAGATATTTCCGGCAAACATAATATATATTTTTAATTAGAACGCTGACTTATATCTGAGACATATTTTGTCTTTCAGAAATAACCGAGGTGGTTCGATTTAATTGCGCTGTCTTTGGGAAAACATAGATCGAAGATGCCCGAATGAGAAAAATTTACAGAATCATTCAACTTTTGATACATAAAAATCAGAATTATGAACAACAGCAAAAAAGTTATTTAACAAAGTTTGCTTTGCAACTGTAAATTTTTCTTTTCATTATTTGATATAGGTTTCATAAACTAATGAAATTAGCCGTTTTCACTCCATGTATGTATTATCTATTAAGTTGTAAGACGGAAAGTCAATGCTCTTGCAATACCACGTCATTTTGGTAATCTAACCTAACGATGAAATGAGTCCGTTAAAGAGTCTTTAACCTACACGGGCAGCCCTTTGACCAATCTAGAAATCTAATACTCTTGTACGCATAATCTCCGGTAGTACAACAAATCTGAACTGAGATCTTTGTTTTAATCTACCAATGCAATGTGTTACCTATGAATAGTGACATATAAGCATACTGGTCGTTTATTTTAACTAGTCGGCTGATTTTGCAAAATTATATCTGCGCTGAGCCTGACAAAGGTAAGTGAACTCATTTCTTAAGTTAATTACATTCTTTTGTAATATTTCATTTATCGCCTTTTCAAACCAATTACAAGCACTTGTTTAATTGCTATCGTTGGAAAGTGGTGTATACAGTTGAAATAACTCCGCTATTTAGCCTTCAGGAGTAATTATTTTTTAAACTCTTGCATCCAAAAATTCAGTTATCATAATATAGATAATAAATAGCAAATAAGGATTCAGGACCACATGTCAAGTGTACAAAGAATAAATAATGAATAAGGATTCACATAGCATAAAAGAGATAATAAAAAGTAAATACGGATTCTAGACGAAATGTTACATTTACAAATAGTATATGAGGATTCTGGCGAATAAATGTCGAATAAACAAACAACATGTCGAATAAACAAATAATGAGATCACAACAAAAAAATTAAATAACGACCAATGAATTCAATATTCCAGAACACGTATCTATTGTCAACCCTGTATCATCATCTCGTGTAATGAGTAGGTCAGCATTGCTGGGTCGGTTGCTAAATACTGTGCGAAAAGATAATCACCAGGGAATTAACTCTCTGAATTAGCATACTTTTATTTTTTTTTTTAAACGGTTATTTCTTGTTCCAGTAAATAGCTTTGTATTTATCATTGATAATAACAATCTAACATTTACGTACTGTAGGTTTAGGTATTATCATAAATACATTCACATACTATCACACAATATTCGGTTTGCATCGTCAAATATTAACTTTTTTCCCGGAAATGTTACAATTTAAAGGAGACAGTGACGTGAATTTTATTCAATACATATACATTTTTAAGGGCTGATATGGTTAGTAAAGAAATACAAGTTTTGAATCTAAAAACAGAGACAGACAGACAGATGTGTCCGTGTGAGTACGTGTGAGTGGCAGACAACTCGATTCAAATCTTTTTCATAGTTTGAATAAACAAAACAATATGACCTCAGCCTTGATTTGGATTTTACATTTTCTTTGTTTAATATTTTCTATCCAAATTATTTGTATATGTTGACACCAGCACAACAAATAAATATTTGACTCTGACTTTGCTTTTAAAAAATTCAAGTACATCATTTATGATTATATATATATATATATATATATATATATATATATATATATATATATATATATATATATATATATATATATATATATATATATATATATATATATATATATATATATATATATATATATATATATCACCCAATTTTCAAAATTGCAATTTAGGACAGATTTTATATTTTATTTTTCGATAAAGTAGATTCATTTTTATCGTTTTAAAGAATTCCTAATATAAGCAATTTTTTTTACACACTGTGAAAATAATAGAGGTAATGCTTTATTTTCAAGTAATGAGGATTTCCATATTCGTTAAAAACACAATTTCATATCTAACATTCCATGATATTGATAAACAAAATTATGCTATGAAAAATTGTATTTTTCTTTAAAATCATGAACATTGATAAATACTCCATTTTGTGCGTGATGACATGTAAAAACGTGATTCCGTGTTCATGCATGTTTTTTTTGCTGAAGATTGTTTTTTATGATTAAACATATTTTCCCATTGAACAACTGGGCTTTAACAGATATTTGTACAAGTTTTAAGGTCACTTGCCACAATTGAAAACCATTGGCATCAGTCCAAACAGCCTAATTCGTATTGGCTACGGGACGAAATACATATTCTTGATTTGTTTACAACATTAGTAATATGTAGCGATTTGGTTACTGTAAATACTAACATTACGCTGCGGATTTATTTGTAGTGCTAGTATGGATACGTACAGAAAATCTTAATAGCACAAAAAAATGAATCTCACTAAAACTACTACTAATTCCTACATTGTAAGACTTTAACTTAGATTGAAAATATTCTGGAAAAATGTGAAAAGAAAAATGGGTCTAGACTAAAAGTAGTACCAAAATTTCGAAATTTTAACAGACTTAGGTGGTGTTCTACAGTTTCGTATTTTGCATAGGTTAGAATTTTAAAGAAAAATAATTTCGTTGGCTTTCCACACTGGTTAAACTGGTTATTTAAATTATATTATATTATATTATATTATATTATATTATATTATATTATATTATATTATATTATATTATATTATATTATATTATATTATATTATATTATATTATATTATATTATATTATATATTATATTGTATATATATATATATATATATATATATATATATATATATATATATATATATATATATATATATATGTATATATATGTATATATGTATATATATATATATATATATATATATATGTATATATATATATATATATATATATATATATATATATATATATATATATATATATATATATATTAAAGTACCTTTAATTCCCTTTATTTTGGTGTATGATTGATACACACAAACGTTTATGTATCACACAAAGGACAGGGTGTAAAAGAAGATGTATAAGAAAGAAATGAAAGTCTTTTTATACAAAACTAAATCCCCTACCGTCCTTATTCTATTACAACTTCCCCAATCTTCCCGTACATACAAGATTACCACTACTACCCCCTCTCCAATAATCATATAGTCCTGTCACTGAAGCAAAAGCAGGAGAATGGGGAGTAATATACTCACATTCTGCAGACAAACATGCCGGCAAACAAAGGTTTTAGAAATCTTGGCACACACAAGACACATTGATCAAAATGAAGGCAATTAACGATATATAGTTTAAAGTCTGGAGAACACATCAATATCCTACCATAGTAATTAAAGTGGTATCCATTTGGTTTAATAAATTTTGGATGTTATCATCGTTTAGTCCACAAATTGCTAAAATCAGATCCTGTAACTATTTGATAGAAGTACTCAAACTAAGATATTTTTCCGGTAAATCTGCTGTTTTTTTTTTTTTTTTTTAAAAATTCATACTGAACAGTGTTTTTAAAAGGTTTGCACACCACTTGAAGTGTCCTAAATGAGTAGAGAAAGAACATCTTATCATCATTCTGCCACCCGTTACTGTTCTATCTCATTTGGAAAACAAAATTAGGTAACAGGCTCTCATAGTGGTCTAATAGGTAACGGCTATTTCTGGAATAAAACATATGAGAGAGAGAGAGAGAGAGAGAGAGAGAGAGAGAGAGAGAGAGAGAGAGAGAGAGAGAGAGAGAGAGAGAGAGAGAGAGAGAGAGAGAGAGAGAGAGAGACTATAAATGCAACCCATATGCACATCTCTACTTATTTATATTCTCTACGAGTCTTGTTTACCATTCGAAACAAAAACAAACATGCCAAAGTTAGCAGATGGGTGGGGATACCTTGCAAAACTCAACGACTTGCATAGAGTTAGACAATACAAATAACCGGTAGAACAGTGGATATACAGCGAGAAAGATTCATTGGAGAGACAGAGAGACGAGGAGAAAATGCTTCAGAGAGACAGAGAGACGAGGAGCAAAATGCATCGAAGAGAGAAACGAAGAATAATATAAAACAATCTATGGAAAAGCATATATTTAAGTAAATTATGTTTCTTCGAGAATAACAACTCAGTCACATTACTTTGCGAATCTTGTAAAGACAGTGTTCAGCAGCTATTTCCCATTACCTGTACTTGTCACCGCCAGCCTTTTGCGTCTTTTTTTTTTTTTTTTTTTTTTTTTACTGAGCGATATACTAACAAGGATGCTCGCTTAACGGGATGGTTGCGAATGTAAGTGTAAGCAAGGTAATTGGGTAAGCATTCTAGGAGAAACACAATTTATTTAAAAATTTTCTTTCTCTTCAAATAAGCTCCCTAAGCATATTAACATTAATAGAATAAGTAATAGTAGGAGGGAATGCTTATCATCCGACCTCTACCTCAGGTATCCTTCTATGGAATGATGGCTGGGTTACGATTACGATCTTGCATGACCTCTGCTCTCTTTATAAGGGAGCTAACGCCTTTGATTGTCGACATACGATAACCTATATTTGGCTACAAAGCCTTGATGTGTCAAATGGACAACCAAGCGATTCAATCTGAACTAAATAGTCGGGTCGACGGAAAGTGGATGTCACTTTCTCTCCCTGCAATTCTGAAGCATTCAGGAAACGTATCTGGTATGATAGTAACTTTAGTGAAGTGTGTGCTAAAGGCTTGAATGGATTTTAATTGAACCATGTTAAGACCCAGGACATATACCACTTTGGAAACAGTGATTTTGGTAGATCGAGACCAAATTTGACTAAAAGATCAGATAGATATTTATCATGCCCGATGTCACGTCCAGCTTGATGCCTGAATGTGTGTGATATCATGGAGCGGTAGCCCTTGATAACAAATGGGGCCAACTGTTTCGTCTCGAAGAGGCGGTGAACAAATTTCGGCCAGTCGAGGGAGTGCGGCACTCTCAGAAAAGAGGTCATTGATATGACACCAGTCCCTGAAAACACTCCACTTACCCTCGTAAGCCCTTGGATTGAAGGACCTTCTTACTCTTGATATTCTCTCCACAATCAAAAGTGTAAATTAAGTGTCCCGCAAGGCTGTCCACACAAGCAGAAAGCGTGAAGAAAAGTCAAATCCAGTGAATACAGTTATTACAGAAACATGTAATTAAACAAAAATAAAATAAAAACTTTAAAACTAACACACAAGTAATTTAATTACATATAGGTAACACTTCTCCCATAAAGAAAAGAAAGATTTATATAATAAAGCATTCTTTTTACATCAGGGAAAACAAAATTACATAGGAAGAATTCATTTCTGGAAAGGAAATTTGCCGGTGAGACTTAGTAGCTAAGAAGTTTCAGTAATCATCTTTTTACCTGTACGTCAAAGGTCAAAGGTCAAGTGACCTTAGGTTGTGTTGCTTATGTAATTAGAAGAACGGGCTATCGTTCACATCGGGTAATTCAGCCTTTCTTCTCTAGAACGATACCCAATGGAGAGTCGGATGCTCATCGTCTCCTACTCCTATTACTTATTCTCCTAACTAAATGTTACTGGGAAACGTGTTCGAAGGAGAAAGAAACTTTGAAGTAAATTAAATTTCTTCAAGAATGCCTACCCACTTACATTAAATAAAACCCTTCCAATCACCCCACAATGCGAGCATTCTCGTAAGAATCTCGCCCAGCTAGCATTTATCAAAACATGGTGATGCCAAGGGGATGTAATGTGCAAGAGTTGTCTCCCTTATATATATATATATATATATATATATATATATATATATATATATATATATATATATATATATATATATATATATATATATATATATATATATATATATATATATATAAAGGGAAAGACATTTTTTTTTTTTTTGTCTATTGGTAAGGCTAGATTCGCGAGGTAGCATTTTAATATTCCTAACGTAATGTGATTGGGTAAGTATGTTCGTATAAACACAATTTACTTTTAAAACATTGCTTTATGTAAATTTCCAAATACTTATGGCTTATTGTCCACTATATCCATAATGGGATAAGTAGCATAACACCCCCCCAAACTTTCGAAAATTCGTGTATTTGTGATAGTTTGTACAGCAAGGTCAAGAAGCAAAGCAAACTATATTTACAAAAAAAATCACATAATATTAGATGAAACGAAGGATGATAAAACATTTACCTGGACACAGAACATAAAGAAAACAAGACAAAGAGACCAACAAGAAGATACTAATGAGACAAGTTTCTCTTTCAATTCAAGGTACAAACATGACAGTAAGGTAAGGTGTTGATTTTTTTAAACCAAAATCATCTCGTCAACATACATAGCCAATGCTAATATTGTTAGCGGTCATGTTGGTTCTTCTGGTTATTATACGACCTGAGTAAATTTAATTTCCTGCTACATTTCAATGCCAAAAAGATATTGGCACATATCGAATTTTAAACTGGTTTTTATCACACATTTTTACGCCTTGTACATTAATATTTCATCAGTGTTGAATAGATAAAGCTTAGCTTTGCCCTTAACTCATAAAAATCACTAATTGGTATACTAGTCATCTTCCTTTATAAAACACCAGATCCTTTTTTGTTCGCTTGATGAATGCTAAACAGTTTGTCTTATAGATAATCACTAATGCATTGCCTTTGAGTAGATGTTAAAAAGTTTGTCCTGCAGATAGTCATCAATGCCATTGTTCTTGATAGAACCCGTCACGTCACTGTAATATTTTGTCTTGTATATATTATTCAGCATGTTGCAATAAAATGAATTCAATGGATCTTTGGATACATCCACCATTATGGAAGCAACCTAAATCAATTTGATAAGGCTGCTTATTCTGCTTTTGAGTTGTTTATGACATCGTCAAGACTTGTTCACCAGGCAAAAGATATGTCTTCATGATTCTTGCAAGTAATTATTTCTGTTTGGACACATTATTACTGTTGTTCTCTTTGAGAGTTTTCTGTTTGCTTGGCGCACTATCAATCTTTCATCAATTTGAAGTGGTGTTATATATATATATATATATATATATATATATATATATATATATATATATATATATATATATATATATATATATATATATATATATATATATATATATATATATTTGTATCTCCTATATTATATAAATATTCTACATTAAATTTTTTTTACCGCTTCGGTGGCCAAGTAGTTTTACGCCTCGGATGATGGTGGTTGCTGGTTAAAACACAGGCCGAGTCATACCAAAGGCATACAAATGGTACTAACAGCTGCCTCTGTTGGACTAGTCGGTCTGGTTTCAGTATATTATGACTGGGTAGGACATGATACTACCTGTCTGCAGCATATTATCTGAGTGCTAGACATCACTATAAACTGCCACATTGAAGGCATCGTAGCTATATGACTGAATATTTTTGCAAAGCTACCTTAAAAATTCATCTCTCTCTCTCTCTCTCTCACTCACACACACACACACACACACACACACACACACACACACACACACACATACACAATGTGCAGTTCGTCAAGATATTTAACAATAAATTCATTCGGAACATCCTAGGCCATTTAGTCATAGATCTTATTCATAATATTATAAGTGTCTATTGAATTTTCACATGTTTTGTAGAGAAATAAATAACTTGTGTTGGCCTTATGTCAGCATAATGTGAATGTGTGGGATGTGTTAAATGTCTGCGGCATGATGCCCCATAGCTAGATAACACTATAGACTGTCATACTGCAGACGTCTTAGCAATATGATTGAAACATCGTTAAAGTTACATTAAAAATCTAAATCACACATAGAAACACCTACTTTTTGTATTCGGGTATAAAGCTCAATTTTAAGATATTTTGATTGTAGATTGCCGAGAATCTATAAATATATGTTATGTTTCGAATAATTTAACCTGTTGACAAAGTTAGGGTAATTTCTCATTGGCTGTAGTGTTTTGGTCAAGTTAGGTTTAGAAGAATTAAGTTAATTCTCATTGGATGTGTTAAGTCACATGAATAGGTATTTTGAAATAAGATTGAGTAGGAAGATCTGCCACCTTGGGTATATTGCAACATATAGTCGAAATAGACTCTTCAACGTGTATATAAAGAGAGAACTGAGCATCAGATTAATTCTTATTTTAGCTCCATTCATATTTCGGATTCATATTCCATGTGCTGAAATCAGTCTGCAAATGTATTTGATATTTCTTTAAGAAAATGTGAGAGGAGACATTTGTTTGGATTGTTCATTGAAAGCACAAAGTGCTCCTTGGACAATAATTATATTCAGGGACTGTTGTGAATTGTTTAAAGTATTTTTGGAATATGCATTTGTAATACGTTCATTCGTGGATCTTATTCTAAATTCTTTTAAACTTGAGTCGAACTTTTTAGGATTATTTTGCATTCACTTCATACTACAGTAAGTGTCTCTTATATTTTCGTTTTATGACTTCGATAATTAATTCATTTAGTACGTTTTAAAATTTTTTTGGGGTATGCTTCATTATGTTAGTTCGTTTATAAACATAATCGTAACACTAGCTTTACATCTCTATATGGTATTCATTTCAGAGTACGTCTTGCGGTAACGTTGCTTCTGGAAGCAATATGTATCTTTTTCAGTTTTAGACACAACTGACGCATGACGACCTAATAGAAAACCGTATATATTTATAATTCTTTGTAAAAATAATAAAAAATTCATATATATATATATATATATATATATATATATATATATATATATATATATATATATGTGTGTGTGTGTGTGTGTGTGTGTGTTATCGAATTTATACAGGTATTTGTATATAATTTTTTATACTATACATTTCATTATTTAGAAATGTTTGCTTGCTTTGTTTAAATTTATAGGCAGTTGTTGTAATGGTTGCTCCATAGATTCAACGCTATCTACGAATCTAGTTATTTCGGTGTCATTTGCTTTCCATCTTGATGAACCAAATCCCTTCTAATTGTCTCCTGACTAAATTTTTCATTCATCATTATTTGTTACTTTTACTTTATTGACCGAATCGAAGACGTAGCTACCACGTCTGGCCAGTAGGACAATACTGACGGTGCTTTTTCAGCAGTTGTACCATTCTTTTCAGTACATGCATACGGACGAATAGCTAACTATTTTACCTGGCAAAGTTATGAATAAATAATGGGATACCTATAGAGAATTTAAAATTCGAATTTCAGTCCTTATGAGCAGAAACACTGTACAATAGCAAGCATTCAAGTGACTAGGATCTCTAATTGTGTCTTTACACATTTCTCCTTCACAAATCTAGCTCGTATTTGATTAGTTAAATGTTTGTTATCTTCATTTATGAATACCATTGGTTTCGTATTTTCCGGTTCGATTCACACTGAAGTTAGTCCTTTTGTCAACTTGAGGTACAATGAAAACTCAGATGTAGCTGTTGTTACCTGGTATTCTCATCGTTAGAAGAGACGACACTAATTCCCTTCCAGAATTAGCATGACGTTGATACATTTTTGTTTTCTGTTTAACAGTAAACATATAAAATCACCATAAAAGACATAGAATTTTGAACTGATTTTTGTAGATGTAGATTCGGTAATTAATCAAACGCAATGTCTATCAAATGGCCTATTCTGTCGCGTAGTCTTTTCAACCTGGAATCGTTTCTACTGAATGAAAAATTTTCAAACATTATTTTGCAGAAAGACTCTGCCAATGTATTTGATTACTCACGATTAAACAAATTTGCAGAAATTGTTGATGCAAACATAATGATAATTTGGAATTCAATGAAAAAACTTGGTAAAAGGTCTATGACCTCTATTTATCTCAACTAAACTGGACCCATGCATTGGTATTTCATTAATTCTTAAACATCCACAGAAATTTCACATTCATTCTCAGTTTGATTTGTTGCAATGTTATTTGTTATTATTTGTTGCTTTTTTATGTCTGTCAAACCAAATACCATATAAGTAAGTATTTTGGGCGGTAGCATTTGCAAATTCTTGGTGGTTAACACCATTAAAATCTGTATTCCATTACATTTCTTTTAAATGAATCTGTGCTTTTTTGAAAATCCTGTTTCTATTTTGCTAATAGAAGCAGTTCAAGCAACGTAAAAGCGGAACCTTTTGATATGTTTGCTATGAAATAGGTTCATCAAACAAAGAAGTTTTCATCGCTGATTTAAGTAGCAACTCTACGATATTCTCATCAAACATTAAATATTTGTGAAAAAAGCTATAAGTAGGGTCCTAACCTTTGTCAAAGATTTTAGCATCATTCCCACTTTAGAACCCACAGCCTGCGGGTTGCACTCAGGAAATTAAACATTTACCACCCCAGTGAGAGGCAACATTATAATATATTTCCTACGCGATAAAAATTTGCTTTTAGTAGCGTTTTGCACAGTATTTGATAAAATTCACGCACGAGACCAGTGCGTCACAATATTTTTCTGTCTGCCAAAGCTGCATGATTCATACACATGGTGGATAATTTGACCTTCGTGTTTGGTTAGTTACTAGGCTATGAATACATTTACTAACACAAGATTAGTTCCGTTCCTCCTTTTAGCCATTCTGACATTTTGGGATGCTTCAAAGGATTTAAGCTACAACATGCTTTTTTTAAAAATGTTTGCCTTGAAATTAAATCTACCGGTCAGTGTTTTTGATGTGTGATTAAACGTGGTTACAAAGATGGTACTCATTTTAAAAGATCAAAAATTTAAGTGAAAGCAAAGGCAAGTAGTCTGCCTTTCGTTTTAAAAATCTAATTATACATATACATATATATATATATATATATATATATATATATATATATATAAATATATAGATATATACATATATATATATAAATATACATATATATATATATATATATATATATATATATATATATATATATATATATATATATATATATATATTTATTGCACTTTATGTTTTATTTTTATAGACCGTTTGCATTGTAGTATTGTGTTTTTGGATAATAATTAAAGCGCGGGCGATGAATTGTAGGGCGTGTGAGTTTGGATAGTATATGTGGTGTTTTGGATTGTAGATAAAAAGTTTTATTCTATAACAACGTTTGACACCATGAATACGTTTGATTATATAAACACTTTTGACCATTCAATCATGTCTGGCCTCATAATACAATTATCACGTTAAACCTGTAATTCATTTTAACATAGGATTTTCCATATGACCTGGCACATTAACCTTTGGGTGCTTTTAGCATTATAATTTGAACCACATGTACCACATACAACTACTCAAGTACTTAACAAATTAAAGCACGCTAGTAAATAACCAAAAGCATGCATTTTTTACAAATTGGACCCGAATATGCTCCATAAACACCCATATGGTCATCAAATATCGAATGCGATTATATATATATATATATATATATATATATATATATATATATATATATATATATATATATATATATATATATATATATATATATATATATATAATATATATATATATATATATATATATATATATATATATATATATATATATATATATATATATATATATATATATATATATATATATTCAAAATTAATTTGCGACAAATACAACTCTTCTGGAAAAAATAATTATATCATTAAAATCGTAACAAGATTACTCGTGAATTTCCGTACACTCCATATTTAAGGTACCTACCGAAGTGTTGGAAGTGAAAAGGTATCGTGGTAATTACCAACGGAAAAATACCGCGATAAATCGGTATACTGAAACTATCGTGCTCCTGTACCATGGAAGATTCTAAGCATATAGTGTAGAATGATCCCTATACCATGGAAGAGTTTAAGCATATAGTGTACAATGATCGCTGTACCATGGAAGAGTCCAAGCATATGGTATACAATGATCTGTTAGAAGATGAAAGTCTAATGATATTCTAATATCTTTTTTACCAACAAAGTATAGCGTCAGTTCTAGTATTTTTGGCATTACCGGTTGCTAATCCCATTTTTGTAAAATTATCATTCATAATGCATAGTTTACAGTTCACACACATGTATAGGCTTCCCAAACTCTCGATGTAAAATTTTATGTTCTTATTTGTTATCAATCAAGTATTATTTTTTTTCTTTGTCGTAACTCCAATTAAGATGTGATGGAAATGTCAAAGTTCTTGTAGACCAAATTAAATTGTTTCATATCTTATGCAAGTGGGTTTCTTTTTTAATATGAGCGCATCATTACAGGTTGTTAGGGTATGCATAATCTGTATAACGTTTGGGTTTATCAATATTCCTAACTAAGTTAAATGTTTAAATTTAAAATAGTATTGCGATATTGTTTCTTTCCTTTGAAAATACCTTTGATCTTTACTTACTCTTTGCCCAATTTTTTTGAAATGTTGTGTTGTGTTCCCTCTCCAATATTGTATTTCTTTCAGCACAAAACTATTTTAAATCTGTTAATTTTGCACACCTTTGACATGTTTATTATTTTCGTTTTTGTCCAAATATTTCCTCTATCAGCTTTTTTTAAAATTTGCATTGGTAACAGTTTACAACTCAGGGCATCGTACCATTCGTATTATTGGTTTAATTTCCAATAATTCTGATTGGCAAATGAAAGTTCGTTAAATAATGGTATTTTTAAAGTCGTTATATGTACAGCGCATACAATATGTGCTTGGTTTTACTTCATATATATAGTTTAGAAAGTCCTTCCACAGCAACCGATTTTGCTGAATGTTGCCATATTTCTTTGTGATTTTTAAGATTTTATTGATGCGTGTAATTTAAGTGCGGGAAAATATATTTTAGGATAATACATCACTGTACTAATTCGACAGAAATCTAAATGTGACTAGGACTGTGTCTGTATCCAAATCTAATAGATATAATGGACAAACATAAGAGAATGTACTTCTTTCATTAGTCCTAGTACAAAAGAGGCTTTTCTTCTACGTTATAACACAAACTGCGTATCAACAGATGTGATTTACTTGATAAACTATACCAATGTATCATGCACTATGTTGAACAAACACATTCACAAGTTTCTAAGAGAACGAATAATCATTGCTATCATATTAATAATCATTGCTATCATATTAATAAGAATTGCTATGATATTAATAATCATTGATATCATATTAATAATCATTGCTATCATATTAATAAGCATTGCTATGATATTAATAATCATTGATATCATATTAATAAGCATTGCTATCATATTAATAATCATTGATATCATATTAATAATCATTGCTATCATATTAATAAGCATTGCTATGATATTAATAATCATTGATATCATATTAATAAGCATTGCTATCATATTAATAATCATTGCTATCATATTAATAATCATTGCTATCATATTAATAATCATTGCTATCATATTAATAATCATTTCTATCATATTAATAAGCATTGCTATCATATTAATAATCATTGCTATCATATTAATAATCATTGCTATCATATTAATAATCATTGCTATCATATTAATAAGCATAGCTATCATATTAATACTCATTGCTATCATATTAATAAGCATTGCTATCATATTAATACTCATTGCTATCATATTAATAAGCATTGCTATCATATTAATAATCATTGCTATCATATTAATAAGCATTGCTACGATATTAATAATCATTGCTATCATATTAATAAGCATTGCTATCATATTAATAAGCATTGCTATGATATTAATAATCATTGATATCATATTAATAATCATTGCTATCATATTAATAAGCATTGCTATGATATTAATAATCATTGATATCATATTAATAAGCATTGCTATCATATTAATAATCATTGCTATCATATTAATAATCATTGCTATCATATTAATAATCATTGCTATCATATTAATAATCATTGCTATCATATTAATAATCATTGATATCATATTAATAATCATTGCTATCATATTAATAAGCATTGCTATGATATTAATAATCATTGATATCATATTAATAAGCATTGCTATCATATTAATACTCATTGCTATCATATTAATAAGCATTGCTATCATATTAATACTCATTGCTATCATATTAATAAGCATTGCTATCATATTAATAATCATTGCTATCATATTAATAAGCATTGCTACGATATTAATAATCATTGCTATCATATTAATAAGCATTGCTATCATATTAATAATCATTTCTATCATATTAATAAGCATTGCTATCATATTAATAATCATTGCTATCATATTAAAAAGCATTGCTATCATATTAATAATCATTGATATCATATTAATAATCATATAAATCCTCAGTTATTATTTAATATTTCAACACATTGTGATACCAGTAACCACTCTCTACTCGATTTTTTCTTTCATGCCAATATATATTGTCCATAGACACATGAGTAGAATCAGTAAAGAAGCTTATTGGATTTATAAGTTATATACTTTGTATCCTAATGGCCTTAATACCAGAGCACTATATATAATTGAAGAAAATATTTGTTTTGTTATTTTTAAATTGATAAATTCTATATCCCTTATAACTGCCTTTTTTATTGTATTATTTTATTATTAAAAGTTACAATGGTATAACCTTGCAAAACTTATTTTGCAATATGAAATTCTAACTGTTAGACAATCTTATATTTTATGTGTTCAAAATGTATCAATTTACCAGATAAAATAATGGATTGGCCATCAGTTTGATCTATTTTATTCAACGCTTCGTTGTGCCGAATATATATCGATCAATCTGTAATACACATTATTGTATACGAGTGGGTTGGCGTTAAAAATTGACATACAGGGTCAGATCTATGCTACTAGTAATAAATGACAAGATTCATATTGTATGTGCAGGAAACAACTGCAGCATTTAAGGTAAAGCAAGCTATTTGTAATGGTGCATTAATGTGTAAGTGTTAAAATAGTGTGAACATGTCGCAACTCCTGACTACTTTTCAAGAAATAAGTGAATTTTATTGAGGTTAATGAAAATACTTCACAGGATCAAGAATAGCTTCAGTTGAAATAAAAATAAAGTTAATATGATATTAGTACAATGCAGGTTAAACTGTGCATGATACATGATATATGATACATGATACATGATGCATAGATAAAAGAGTTTTATGTCACTATCCTTGAGTATTTTACGTACCGAGCCTGGACACAAAAATACATAAAGTTCATTCATGATCAAAACACAAATGAATATAACAGCAAAAAAAAATCACATATTCAAAGGTCAAGAGTTAAACATAAATATAATTAAATTACTATCGATGACATTTGATTTACAGTCCTAAGTAAAAAATTGAATAAACTTGATATGTGAGTTTGGTCTTGCTGATTATACCCTGCTCGTGATACATACGATAGGCAGAATTGTTACACACTCGGGTATTGATTTTACAAGAGGAAACATTTCATTATATCATCTTTATCAACAGCTGCTGGATGACAGTTGTTCCAAAAGTTATATTGATTTGAGACCCAAGATCTGATCTTTAGGTCCATGAAAGATGCAAGTTACCAAGTTGTATGTCTATTAAAAAATTTGCATGTTACATTTCCAAACATAACGTTAACGAATCTAGGCATTAAATTAAGTAACAGAAGGAAGTGAAACCAACATATTATGTAAAATAAGCAAGTTATTTACTTCTCTATAACACAAAGGGAAAATTCAATAAATGCTCATAATAAATACTTATAATATTGTGAATTAAAACGCAATTATTACTAAATGACCTAGCACAAGTTCATTAAAAGAATGTTGCGAATGAATTTATTATTAAATGTCTGACACCAGACCGACCAGTCCTAATACTAAGATCTTAATGCTGAGTGCTTAATGAGGTAGCTGTTAGTACCATTTTTATAAGTCCTTGTTATGACTCGGCCTGGGTTCCGAGGCTCACGCTCTTAATCACTTCGGCCACCAGAGCGGTTCTGCAATCATACAATCCAGTTTATCTTTGAATGAGTTCACAATAATTCCAAAAACAAATCTGTTGATCCAAAGCGAATGAGCACTTAATGAATGATTAAAACAAATAATTCCTCTTGAATTATATCAACGTATACGTTCTTCAGGATGTTGACCTAGGTAGTCTTGAAGGTGCACGAAGCCTTAGAACAAACAAGAAACCTGTCAAATCGATATGAAATCACTCACTTTTCCACGTACTAAAACAAAGGATGGAACCCAAGAAATGTTTGTACTCCTTATTATATTATGTAATGGAGTGACATTATGCTTTTCAAGGTAAATATTCAAACCCATTATATTTTATCAGACGCCGTTAAAAACCACCTTGGCTTATTTTATCCACACTTTGATTAGAATCTTCCACAGGTATTTGCAACTTGTAAAAGTTCCTATCCATTGCAATAATCACACACGAAGCCAAACGAGATTGACTATAACTACACTACGTGTGATAAATTTAATTTTATAAAACTCCTCTGTGTGTGTTTGTGTGTGTGTGTGTGTGTGTGTGTGTGTGTGTGTGAGAAAGAGAGAGAATCAGACAGACAGACAGATATAAAGGTTGGGTGAGATTGGCGGGATGACATTGTATGAGCAATATATTTTAGACAATCTGTCGGTTTCTTGGATATGCATTTTTTTCTTCCTGTGATGAGTTCGCTAAATGTTAGTTTTATGAAGAAAATATCCCTTATTAATTGTTACGACTCTTGGTTCTTAAGCTAAGTAAGATAAAAGGCAAACAAGCAAACTTCGTGAAATTATGTAAATAATTTATTTCCTTAAGTTACAAAGTAAAAATGTAAAAAAGATCTTACATTGTTGTGAATAAAATTCCAATCATGTTAGTTCTATCACAAGTTCAAAAGCATAGGCTTGATGTATCATAATAGAGGTGTGTGTGTGTGTGTGTGTGTGTGTGTGTGTGTGTGTGTCTGGGATGGGGTGTGTTTTAAAAAAATTCAGATGTAATAATTTTTGTCCAAAATTGTCAATGAGGACTTTGTATATATTAAATAAATAATTCCTTTTAAATTATATTTTTTAAAAAAACAATTAAAGCGCTTCTGCTAGGACTGATATTAAAATAGAAAAAATTAATTGTTTACTTGTTCTTCATTATATACAGATATACAGACTGTCACATGACTTAAGACAAAAGAAAATTCCCTAGACCTAAGTAATTTGTTTGGAAATTTCATGTAATTAGTAAACAGGGTCAGATCTGTTTACTTTCATTTTAGCAAAGAACCTGACATAAATCAGGTAGACCATGGTTTTTCTTAGGTAACAAAAACAATATCCCGAAATCAAATAAAAGTATACATTCAGTTTATACATGATCATTATCTATAAGTATATTTATCAATCATGAACAAACGTTAACTATGTGTGTTTTGCGTGTTTTTGGATTTTTCACGTAGCTCTAACAATTTTCAGTCATATCTCTACGATATATTATGCAGTATGACAGTTTATAGTGATATCTAACATTGGGGCATGGTGCCGCAGACGTGTAGCACGATGTCCCACCCAGTCATATTATCCTGACACCAGGCGGACCAGTCCTAACACTAACCTCTTTATGTATTTGGTAAGAATATGTCGGGATTCGAACGCTCGACTTATCGTATCCTCGGCTTACGCTCTAACCCGTTAGCAATGTAAAATGTTGTCTACTAACGACTCTTACAATCTATATTCATGGAGAAAAAAATTTACATTGTAGATATACACAATAATATACAAACAATATAACTGCTGATTATTTTGAAATTGCGCAGAAGAGTGTGGTCATTTTTAAGAGCTTAGCTGATGCGTGTACCTATAAGATAAAAAAAAACACTATAAAATTTCAACTGATAGTATCTTGTTACATTTATCCATGTACTGGGGTTACCAATGTGCAGAATAAGCATATAAAGAGACCCGTTGAGTACGAAATAGACTATTTGATTGCGTCCTTGATTTGCAAGCTGTCAAAGCACTTTTTACCACGATATGCTTATCACACGATAAAGAGACTGATTGATGACAAGTGAGAGAAATATAGTTGAAGTTGCACGATAAACCCTAACTACCGTCTGAAATTAAAAACACAAGCACTATGACGTAACACACGCAGGCAATTAATCCCGGAATAAACAGGCAATTCATCTCGGAATAAACGGGAATATCTTCAGTTCTGCTCAAACAGTTTATGCTTCATTCCAACACTGAAAAAAATTATATATGAATACGAGCAACTAATAAAAGAACAATGAATAGCAACATATTATCTCCAAAGAAAAGTAACATTTCTAATCAACGATCTCGATGCATGAGGATATGTATGGTAACAGGAGTTTGTCGGGAAATGTCAGAAATAGATCATATCGCACAATGACCTGTTTATATTGTGTACTTGAAATAAAAGTTGAAATACTGCGGGAGTAACATGACATTGATCATTAGCCACTTATGTTTTAATAATATGGTGTGACTATCTCAAACTTAACCGAAAACTGATAAGACAATTTAAAGGATATTAGTGTGATTCATGTTAACTTATTTATTCCCTTCTTCAGTTTTGTCGATAATATGACCTATTTGACATGAAGGATAAACGTTTCACTTTATAAAGAGCTACTAATAATCGCACGTAATGGTTTGGTCTTTATGAATGAAATGTCCTCAAAAATGTCCACACCATTATGTCCTATAAATCAACAAAAGAGATTCTTGAATTTTCATAACGTAATATGACTCTAAACTGATAAGTGTATATAGTGGTATTATTTCGTGGTATAGGAAACATTGATAAGTGTATATAGTGGTATCATTTCTTTGGTATAGGACACTGATAAGTGTATAGAGTGGTATTATTTCTTGACATAAGACACACTGATAAGTGTATATAGTGGTATCATTTCTAGGTATAGGACACACTGATAAGTGTATATAGTGGTATTATTTCTAAGTATTGGACACACTGATAAGTGTATATAGTGGTATTATTTCTTGGCATAGGACACACTGATAAGTGTATATAGTGGTATCATTTCTAGGTATAGGACACACTGATAAGTGTATATAGTGGTATTATTTCTAAGTATTGGACACACTGATAAGTGTATATAGTGGTATTACTTTTTGGTATAGGACACACTGACAAGTGTATATAGTGGTATTATTTCTTGGTACTGGACACACTGATAAGTGTATATAGTGATATTATTTCTTGGACACTTTACATGTCAAAGTAGTTCCAAAAACTGATTAACAGGCATGGAAGAATCATTCAGAAAATATGTTTTAATCTTTGTGTCAGAAATTTAATTGCAAAACTGATTTTCAGGCTTAATTTCGAGCTACAACTGTACTGACTGTCACTTTGCAGAAAGGAAACCGTGAATTTTATTTGTTTATTATTGTGACATGTTAGAAAAGCAATAGATCTGGTCAAGTACAATATTTTATTACATAAGCTATTTGTTCTCCAATGGTCTATTTTAAAACCACTTTTATTTTTTATTTTTCAGTGACCTTTCGTTGGCATGCGACCACAATAATGAGTTTATGCATGTGAATGACAAAATTTCTCATGTTCGGTTGAATAAACTGTATTTAAATTCTGGCACGCCGAAGTTTCAGCTCGGTGTACAAAGAATGCTATGTGTGTAATTTAACCAAAAAAATTTTAAAAATGAAAGCAAGCAATATTTCATCAACTGGTACTACTCATAATGAAAAAAAAGAATACAAAAGTATTTTTCTTGATACTGCGGATGTGACAAGTTTGAATATGTTGTCTTTGAAAATGCTTTAGTAATCACAGTTAACAAACTTATCGTGGAATAAACAAATCAACGAAACTATCGTTCTTATATTTTGTGAAATTTTAAAGCAATTAGATTTTTTTTGTAATATGAATCAGATACGTTTTGGAATTATTTCATGTCATTTCATTTAGATTTTATCCCAATATATGAGGACATAATTTATCTTTTCTTTTTAAGCGTTTTGAACACTAGCAAACGAATTCCGCTTGAGCTCATTTAGATAACCAATATGCAACGCTAAGTGAAGTATTATTTGAGAAATTTAGATGGTTGTCTTTTCAAGATAGAGTAAAAACATTTTATTTTAGTAATTTCACTCTATCCATCTGAGGGATTCATAAACTAATCAAGAACTCTTTTTTAAGTATTATCTAATTATCCCGAAACACATGAATTAAATAATTATGGGATTTTATATACATCGGTGTCTTAATATTGAATATTTTTAACTAATGTTATTAAAACATTTGCGAATCATGCCTTCAGTCTAAATTATATTTTATATTGTTTTCTAAATTGCAGTTTTCTATTACTCGCAAGTTATTATAATACTTAAATATTTCATGCACTTTAATTGTACATAAAATGAATACTGCAAATATTAGTAAACCACGAAAATTAGTTCCTCCTACTCAACAGTCCATCGAGCATAATGTTACTGTCATCATTAGTGGTAGTAGCAGTGGTGGTAGAATGTGTGTTGCTGCTTGTTACAAACATTGGTTCCATTGCATTAAGCCGAATTATTCACGTGATAGATATTAAGATTTGGACTTTAACGATTTTCCTGTAATGTAGACTTGGTATATAATCCTTGAAAATTGCCAAAAGCTTATTTTGCTCCACGCCCTCTATTTTAGATCCATGTCATGACTTGGTGGCTGATTTTCCTATCAACCGTCTTCATTAGGACACTAATGTGTAAAGAATGCACATTGGAGGACACAGAGTGTGTGTTCTTTTTGGAAGTAGACCACAGACTGACCATGATGAGAGAAGGAGACCTGGTTTATCCAAAAGAAGGTAACATCTACAAGTATGACGTGGTGAACACATCCAACGCAGTTCCTGTGAAAATAGACGAGGTCATCACTGCAGACGGGTGGGAGAAACCCAGGCTGATTGGAGCCGTGAACGGAAAAATGCCTGGTCCAGCAATTATTGTGTATGAAGGACAATATGTCGTTGTTCATGTAAAGAACTGTTTGATCAATGAGGCACTTACAATACATTGGCATGGTGTTACTCAAAAGGAATCTCCTTGGATGGATGGAGTTCCGTTTGTAACGCAGTGTCCGATTCTTCCTGGACAAACGTTCACTTACCGGTTCAAAGCAGAGCCAATGGGAACCCACTTTTATCATTCACACGTAGGGACGCAAAGCACCATGGGTATATTTGGTGCACTGATCATTCGTGAAAGGAAGAAACACGACATGGACGAGCATATTATGACAATCCAAGACTACAATCATGACTGGGATTCACTAATGTCCTACATGAAGGATGTATACGGGCTATATAACGGAAGAACTTCCGCCTCCCCGCCAAGGGCCATAGATGGGACGGAGTTTGACATGTTTCACTTTCACTCCGGTCTGATTAATGGGAGAGGAAGATTCCATGATCCTGAAACAGGTACACATAATAATGCGCCATTAGAGTGTTTCCATGTGCAGCAAGGAAAGTCATACAGATTTAGAGTGATTGCTGTCGGCATCATGCACCCGTTTAGGGTCTCAGTCGATAATCATTCACTGCTCATTGTTGCCTCGGATGGTCATAGCATCGAGCCTATAGCGGCTGAATCTGTTATTATCAGTCCAGGGGAAACATTTGATATCATTTTGGCAGCAAACCAGATTGTTTCAAATTACTTGATAAGAGCTGAAGCACTGGTTGTTGGTATGAACCACAAAACAGAAGCCATACTGAGATATGACGGAGCCATTTTGGCAGAGCCGAATACTTCTAAAAAAAAGTGCACAAAAACGGATAGGTGTTTGGTGATTAACTGTCCTTTCTCTATATTTCCGCCTTCTCAGTTTACTGATTGCTTAACGTTCAATGAAATAAAAGGAACGAGTGATAATGAGCCACCTTCGAAGATTGAAGAAGGTCGGTTCGAGGAGTACTTTTTAAATTTTGGTATTCCTGGTGAAAATCCCGCTTCGGTTAATGGTAAAGTATTCAAAACACCAACAGTTCCTGTTCTAACTCAATCCGCTGAATGGTATTTTCCCTGTGAAGAACCAGCTTGTGGCGAGGAGAGAGTGTGCAAATGCACTAATTCGATAAACATCAAAAATGGAAATGTCGTCCAACTCGTTCTTACCAATATGGGATTAGGCAAGGGTATGCCGCATCCAATTCATCTTCACGGGCATGTCTTCTATGTCATGAAAATGGGATATGGTAAATACAATAGAAGGACTGCACAATTTTCCAGGGATAATTTAGATATCAACTGTAGAGGGAATATTGATCGGGAGCAAAGTTACTGCAATAACCCAACCTGGTCTAATCCCGCGTGGCGGAACGGCAATGTCCCAGACCTTGAATTGGACAGGCCTCCAATAAAAGATACTGTGGTTATTCCTTCTGGCGGCTATGTAGTCATTCGTTTCCTTGCTAATAATCCGGGTGTCTGGGACTTGCACTGCCACATGGAGATACATAATATAGAAGGCATGCGCCTTTTGGTGAATGAGTCTTTATCACTTGCGCTAAGGCCACCGAAGGGATTTCCAGAATGTCGGAGTTTCACGAATCTGAGAGGGGAATTAAATACAAGAGAACTGGAAGATTCTTGTATGAAAACGGCAGGTGATTTAGTTGAATTTTTAACCTTGACCATTTATCTAATCACTGATATTGCCAGCCTTTTCTTCACATAATTACTTATATCTTACTTAGAAATTAATTTCTGTTTTTAAAAACACCGTCAATACATACACACGTCTGTTTGGAAGATACGGAAGGCCATATATATTGTTCTGAATAAATATATAATAATTGTTTAGTTCACCAAGATAAAGAAAAATAGGTATATTTCAAGTTATCAGTTCCAACTACTTCATGTTAGATTACTCTTTGAGCATAAAAATTGAAAGTATCAATCAATCAAGTACATGTAGGCAAGCATTTGGTCTAAACCAGGTCACATGTATATCACCTGATGGCATGCTAATATTTAGACTAGATAGTACTGTTCTGCAACTCATTTGCAATCAGTAAAGTTGGCAGTTAGAGAAAGGCATGCCCTATGCATATCTGATACATTCTTTTCTCGTCCACAGATGTGACAGTGACAGTTTACTGGATCGCAGTTGTGGTGCTGTCCGTGTTACTGCTTGTGATCGGTATTGCCTTCATCAATCAGGCAAGAAGGAATCCGGACTGCAGGCCATGTCGAAAGTCATTCCATGATAAAGCCCAGAAAGAGCATGAACATTTACCTGTTGAATCTATGTAGCAATCGAATGTGTTACAAATAGTAAAATCACCATCTCAAAATAATCATTTACAGCTAACGATTGTAAGCGTTTCTCTAACCAGAATAAATTTAGAATGCCCGAATGCATGGTTCAGTGTATATATTGTTAGTACCTACCATTTGGGCGAGACTGATGAATAAGAGAAGTATGGTAGTAAACACGGGTTAGTTTCTGATGTTATCTAAACTTCCTTGGATAATAGTTTCACAATAACTCTTTATATCTGAATTCCTTAATATGTTTCTATAAGACTTAATAATTGAGACACTATATTAGTGGTATTCCTGATTAAATCATTCCCGAATACATTTACATTATTCCCATTAGAAAGACCTAATGTAAATGTACTTTGTTTTTCATACATCTGTAGAGTAAGATCAGATGGCGACATTTATGGGTCTTTTTAAATAGAGACAGTCTACGGCAATTTAGAAAGCTTGGCAAATTAAAAAGGCACGACGATTGATATAAACTGATGTGAAATAATTTTAACTGTATTAAAAAAGTACAATTCATCTTTAATCGTCACAAAATAGCATTCATTGAAGACGTTGAATTGTGTTAAGGTGATGCTTGGGTACTAATGGGGACAATTTCATATACAATACCTGGAAAAAATGTATCATTCATCGAAACAAACAAATAACTTAATGTTAAGAGTCTATGCTCTTGAATTAAGTAGCAGAAAAGAGTGAAGACAACAAGCTTTGTAACATTCAACGAATAATTTATTTCCCTAGCATACCAAGTGAAAACTGAGATAAGAGACCTTACGGTTTTTCGAATTAAATGCAAAAATAATCCAAGAATTAAAAATAGAAGTCCTATTAACAAAATATCCTGAATGAAACTGAGTTAGAGTCCCGATGAAATACAAAGTGTAAGGCGATGCCGTCTGTTGTGGTCAGCGATGTACAGCCGTGTCAACAATCTCTTGTTGAATCACAGAAAATATTATTTCGGTTTTGAATTCATGATAAATTCCAATAAATGTCTTGATACAAGAATTTTGTTAGAGCACTTTTGCATTTCCAGGGAAAAGAATCACTTGAATCCAGCAATTTGAAGAAAAAAAAAAATTCAACCCAAACTGGTTACTATATAATACAACTTAACGTGACGAGTGTTTTAAGCCCCACTGAATAAACCTTTACAAAACATGGCCAAACGTTCATTCGTCTGGATAAATAGATGTTTGTTACCAATTGATATATGAAACTTGTCACATAGTCCAGGTATGACTGTGACTCAAGTTAATGATTCTTACTCCAAGAAAGATAAAAATGTTGTTTACCAAAACTGTCAATGATTTTGATATAACGTCAGCAACTAGACACAATGTTTCTGTTATTAGTTGTTTACGTCAATAAAAAAATTAAAATTTAATCAGGTCAAACAAGGTCAAATAGAATAAACAATGTTACACTGCAATATCATATAATAGTACAAAATTTTTTAAAACTTATAAACAATAACTTAAATTAAAGATACATAAAAATATGCCTCTCCTATATTTGTAGTTAACTTATAAAATTTTCAGATAGACTTTGAGTAACATTTAGCCGCAAGTTCTCTATAATCTGGTGTCCGCCGTATTGGTCATCATAACCAAACATTGTATTTGATCGGAATTTTTATTGGGAATTACGTTGATTCCACGATGAAAAATATTGTATATTCTAAATATTTGGTATAAATAATTGGAATCAAGTTTTGTTCGTCACTCCGTCAGTAGTCTGGTAGTCATTTGAAGTTTTCAGGGAGTCATTTTATGTCCCTGATTAAATCCCGGATGGTGAACCCATTACCAGGAAAACTTATCTGAAGCTACTGCATCAGTTGATAAAATTTTGCTTTTACAATCTACAATTTAAAAAAATAAAGATATCTACGACATTCGGCAAAATGTCTGATCATTGTACTATAGCTGTCATGTATGGAATTTGGAAAACCTGATGAAACTTAAGGCTAAATAAATTATGTTTTGAAGTTGACATAGTCAAGCCAGAAAGGTCTTGAGAAGGTTCACTGATTATTTCTTAATTTATCACTTAACACATAAAATTGTTACGATAAACTTCGGTAGCATTTGACCCAGTCATTTTAGCGGTACAGTGACATGCGTGCGATAGAAACTCGACCGTAACTGTTCAAAAAGGGGCGCACGTCAAATAATTGATTTTTTAAAATAAGCTAATTGCAGCATATTTTAGGCTAGTGAAATCTAATGATAGACATGATTATTTGGAGAAAATTCTATGAACAGTTATTTCGATTGTTTAGAGAAATTAAGAGCATACACTTTGGGAAAAAAATTAGGGAAACCACTTGTTAAAATGCTTTAGTTCGATTATTCTTGAGCGAAGACTAAGTCGACTCCGTGGAAACCTAGAGAGTAGTGTTTCTTCATAACATCCAACTCGTAGAAAGGACCAGACAGCTGTTTCAAAAAGGTAGACAGCCTAGGACTTTGTTTGGAAAGCAACGGCATTAAGGTATGCAACTTTACATTCCAATTTAGGATACTATTTCATTTTTGGGGGGTTTGTTTGATATGTGTTGATGTGCACACACATATCGTGTATTCATTGCGTAGGATTCTATTGATATGATGGTTTATGCCATATAATTCTTTGTTTTTACAACTAATTTGTTCATTGAGAAAATTGACAAGTTGCATGTAATTAAATATTCAATGTGAAGAAATTCATAGGGATTTATAAATTAACCATAATATACCAATGAGTCATATTTCTTAGGATATATGAATTGGTTCTATGTGAAGAATAATATTCGCTATCGCGAGTTAATGACAAAGGTATATTAATATATGATTTCGCAATATTTAAATGATAACGCTGGTTACTTTAATGTAGCCAGATTTAGTGGATATTATGTCATAAGTAATTTAACATTAAGTCTATTGAATTGCATTGACTAACCAAATATAAATAACGCGTGTAGTAATAATGTATGCTGGTATATACGGCCACATTTGTCTGTAGAAAGCATGTGGGAATTTATGATGAATTGCACTCGGGGTTAAACGAACTTCGAGTTAAGGTCATTCGTTCTAACGGTACATTACCGAAACAAAGAATCTGTATAGACAGCTATTTGTTAAGATCACATTATGTCAGAACTTGTGCAGTGTGAATTCATTATCTGATACGAACACACACACACACACACACACACACACACATATATATCTATATATATATATATATATATATATATATATATATATATATATATATATATATATATATATATATATATATATATATGTGTGTGTGTGTGTGTGTGTGTGTGTTATTGGCATCCGTCCGACTTCGAGAGACGATGGTGTAGGTCCCTGTTTTGGTGCCTTATCTGCACCGTCGCGAGTGGCTGAAGAGTCCGACCTTTGCGTGACAATCTTTGTTGCATTGCAGCAGGTGAAGACTGATTCTTGCTGAGACTGTTGTTTTTTCGCCTTCCTCTTGGCTCTCTTTGTAGCAAGGTTTGCTTTTATCTCTTCCTCGGCTTTCTGAATGCCTTGTCGGACATCAAGTCGCCACTCGTAGCGGTTGTTAGCACAGCTCTTTTAGTTGTTGGCGCTGATGTTGACCGTTTTCATGTCCTTCTTGCAGACGTCTTTGTATCGCAAATGTGGCCGTCCAGTCGGTCGTGTGCCTTCTGCTAGCTCGATGTATAACAGGTCCTTGGGATTGCGGCCTGTATCCATTCTCCTGACGTTGCCGAGCCATCGAAGGCGCCTCTCGCTGAGGATGGTGAACATGCTATTCATGCTGGCCCGTTCCAGAACCTCCGTGTTGGGTACTTTGTCCTGGCACTGGATGCGCAGAATGCACCGCAGGCATCTCTGATGGAAGCTATTGAGTTTCCTTTCGTGGCTCCTGTAGGTGGTCCATGCCTCGCTACTGTAGAGGAGTGTGCTGAGCACACATGCCTGGTAGACACACAGTTTGGTCTTCTCAGTGAGGTTGAGATTGTTCCAGACTCTCTGGTTTAGTCTTGCTATAACTGCTGATCCCTTAGCAATCCTGCCGTTCACCTCGGCATCAATGTAGAGCGAACTGGAGATGGTGGACCCAAGGTATGTATATTTCTCAATAACTTTAAGGTTGTACCCATCAATGGTGATAGCTGGAGGGAAGTCTGTATCCTGCGCCATGACATTCGTTTTCTTCAAACTGATGATCAGTCCGAACTCTTTACAGGCGAGGGAGAGGCGACATACCAGCTGCTGAAGTCCTTCTTCCGTATGTGATGTCAAAGCTGCATCGTCAGCGAAGAGCAATTCATGGATGAGAACCTCAGAGACTTAGTCTTAGCACGGAGACGATTAATGTTGAACAGTTTGCCATTTGCCCTGGTGTGAATGTACACTTCCTCGCTGCAGTCCTTGAAGTCATACTGGAGGAGCACGGAGAAGAAGATGGCAAAAAGGGTTGGTGCAAGGACACAACCCTGCTTTACCCCACTACTGACTAGGAAGGCCTCTGTTTCTGCGCCGTTCAAGCACACTAAGCATTGAGTGCTCTGGTGAAACGATGTGATGACAGTGAGCACTCGAGGAGGAGCCATCCTTCTTCAGGAGTTTGAAGAGTCCGCTCCTGCTGACCAAGTCAAACGCCTTTGTCAGGTCTATGAAGGCAATGTTGAGGGGCATTTGCTACTCATGCAGTTGACGTAGGGAGAAGATCATATCTACAGTAGACCGGCCAGCTCAGAAGCCACACTGGAATTCTGGGTAGATACGGGAGGCTAGGGTCTGAAAGCGTGCCAGTGCTGCACGTGAGAAAGCCTTTCCGACGATACTGAGGAGGGATATGCCCCGGCAGTTGTTACAATCGCTGCGGTCTCCTTTGTTCTTGTACAAAGTGATGATGTTGGCATCCCGCATGTCTTGGGGGATGTGTCCCTGTTTCCTACAGAGGCAGAGGAGTTTGTACAAGGGCTGTAGTAGTGCCGGTTTCCCGTTCTTGAGGATTTCAGGTGGGATGCCGTCGATCCCAAAGGCCTTCCCACAAGCGAGACAGTCGATGGTTTTACTTAGTTCTTTCATCGACAATTAAGTATTTTTGTATGAATGAAATCAACACTTCAGTATTACTATGCGAGTTAATTCAATAATTCTGTATTATTTTGTGAGTGAAATCAATAATGTAGCATAAAATATATGAATGAATCACGTATTCAGTAACACTATACCACTCTTAACGATTAAATCAGATCTTACTAACAAGTGTGTAAATCGTATATTTTGATACCGTTGGTGATAGATCATACACTGTTCATATCTAAGGACTCTTTGGTCTTACACAATGGAACAGAAAAGAGCGAAGCCAACAACGTTGGTAATATTAAACAAATAATGTATTTCCATATGAAGACAAAGTGAAAACGTAAAAAGGGCCTACAGTATTTTTTAATTAAATCCTAAATAGTCATATTTCTAGTCCTATAACAAGCCAAATGTATAGGGTTCCGAATGAATTCATATGTTGTTCTGCATAAATTCCAATATTGAACCGTACTGATGTGCCAGTACTCTCGAATGTGCTAATGTACCAGCAGACGATATATATATATATATATATATATATATATATATATATATATATATATATATATATATATATATATATAGATATATATATATATATATATATATATTAAAAATTTCTTTGAATCAATTTAAATAATCCCAAAAATGGTGGTATAGATCGAAATTAATGACAAACAATATCATTTTTTATATCATTTATTGAACAAAGATATTGCAAGGTCGTTAAGTAGATACAGTATGAAGTAATAATTAAAGTTAAAGATTGTGTGGTATGGAAACTGCCATATAGAACCCCAGTTCCATGCATATATATATATATATATATATATATATATATATATATATATATATATATATATATATATATATATATATATATATATATAAGTTGCAGAATTATTACTTAAAATTATGAGCAATGACATATCTCTGTTTCCTAAGGAAAGAAAGCACGTACAAAAATGGCTATTTCATCTGGTATTAAAACCTGATATTCTTTCTTGACAAGCCGCCTTGCTTACAGATTGACTAAGAAATGGATGGTGCAGAAAATGAAATTCTTAAGGTGGATTATCAAACTTATTCCCAGTCTATCATAAGATACAAAATTAAATGTACACGTCTGCACTAGCATGAACTATAAACAAGTTTAATAAATCCATCAATAGTCAGGAATGAGAGCATATATAATAAAGTTAAGGAAACAATTGAGAAATTGAACTGTAGTTATAGTATCAGTAGGTGCTTTTACATGTAGCATGTCCAATTTTTCTTCCAAGTGGTTAACAGAAGGCATAAAAGTATTGTACTCTTCAGCAGTTAATCTTTCCCTTCATCTCATATGGTATATCTGTATAACTAAAATGTGTGTGCAATTCATTTTTAATTAAATATACATTTTACTACTTTCAGAGAAATGAAATATAGATGTGCTTTAAAAGATCCCACAGCGGAATAACACATTAAAATATATTTATGTTGGTGAGAAAATAATTCCTATGACTGTCCCCAGCAGCTGCCAGTAGATACGACGGATCAGAATATTAATAAACGTGGTAAATTATGCTCTGTAGCGTTGATTGTGGGATAACTAAGTTTAGCGCAATAGTTGAAACAAATTGAAATGTGGTGAAGGTAACCAATAAATAAAAAGAAAAATGAAAAGAAAAGACAGCTAAATTTATTAAAGTGCATTTGGTTTACAAGTATTATAAAACATATTTCCTGGTTTATGGGGCAATGACTTCAGTTGATTTGCATCCTGACTTATATATATATATATATATATATATATATATATATATATATATATATATATATATATATATATATATATATATATTTCCTTACTTAAAGACACACACATGAATTAAAAAGAGTGATTAGAAGGACACTATCGCGCTCAGAACCCAAAGTGTTATTAATCTGTCTCAAAAAAAATTTGGTTTTCTTGCACACAAAGAAATCGTTAGTATAATTTCAAAATGCCATATGAAAAGAGTTGACAATATGGATCAATTTTTCTCAGACTGTTTAAGTTTTTTAAGTCTTTTATTCACTTCAGCTACATATTTTCCATCGTTTTATGTGACAAAAATCAAGATTGTTTTATAATAAATGAATGTTGGGAGTTTTGATATAACATATATTGCAAGCATAATTAGAAGCTTAATAACTTCATCAAAACTTTAATCCTAATAAAATAACATCTTTTTTAAATCTAAATTTTTGGGTAATAAGTTTGGATTTATAAATAATTTTCAAAAGTATCTAGTACCTTTAACAGTCACATAGTAAATGCTCAGTATGTTTCTATTCCCTTCCAAAAATCCCATTGATCATTGTCATTAAGGTGAATATTTTCAACAACTGGTTTGGAAAATACTTCAATGAAAAATCTAAAATCAAAGTTAATTGGTTTTGTATCTTCATTAGTTGATATAGATAGTTTCAAAACAACTACAAGTTGAGAAGAAACGTTGGTCCATTCATCTGCACGAATTGTGCAACTCTAACAACCTGGACCAAGTTTCATGATTTGGTTTTTTAATCTTAGTTCTTTTAAGTTGCTATAAATACAAAAACTTTTCTCTTACCAAAAAGGCGTGAAGGTGTTTGGAATCTACATGAAAACTATTTCAACTTTCAAAAAAATAGTCCAATTTCGTTGTCCATGTCACCGTTATCTTTGGAATAAGAACAACGCACTGTATTAACATGTTAAGTGATTTTTGTGTTTTGTTTTATTTCTTGTGCATAAAACAGATGTTGGAGAAGTACAACACCATTTTCCCCATCTTAAAGTTGTATTGAAACTATTTTATAAACTGATGAAGAATATCGTAAGACAAATATTAATGAACAGCAAATGGTTCATTTTGCTATGGTGATTAAGATTTAAAAAAAAAATTTTTTAATTCTTCTTATTTTAAGTAATTGTGTGCCTAAAATTATACAATATTTTTTTCAGAAGCCAGCGTTTGGTAAAATGATTATTGTTTAATAGAGGACGACTAATCTAGGAAAATTTTGTACAACACAAAAATGAGTGTAAGTGAATAATGTTTAAACTCCCCTTCGTTAACAAAGCAATAGGAGTATCTCTCTTTTAATTCTCTTGATGTTCCTAACCAAAATGAACTAAAAGAAGGAACAACAAAAAGGTATTTATTTATATACGGGGAGGAGGATTTAGCAGCGCTGAAAAAGGATGAATCAAGGATATTATCAAGCATTTTCGAAAAGGGATACATTTCTTCTGCTCCACAAATCAAGCGGGTTCTCTCCCGTTTTCAACTTCGTTGAATAAAAAGAAATTCTACCAAATTCTCCAAGTCCAAAAATAAGTACCATTTAAATCAGATTTTGATCTCTTAACATCAATGCCTGTACTTTTTTTGCGCTTGATTGTTGTTCTATTTCCAATCGATGCCTTTTAATTTACGACAAAGACAGTACGAACATGATACCCAGGAGAAGTCATTAAAATCTGCATGGTGGTCTTAAAATACAAAAGATAACCGTCCAAAATAGAGTACTGCCCTAATGTTAAATCCTTTTCATTATAGAAAGTGTCTTTAATACTTGTATTCTTTTCTAGCTTTAGCGAAAGAAGTCGAAAAATATAATATTGTAAGCTTAAAAGGGTATCATAAATAATAATTCTTTAAACAGACCTCAATGCAGGAGTATTGTCTAAATCATGTGATTTGTTTTAGTCTGTCTGTCTGTCTGTCTGTCTGTCTGTCTTTCTTTCTTTCTTTTTTCTTTCTTTCTTTCTTTCTTTCTTTCTTTCTTTCTTTCTTTCTTTCTTTCTTTCTTTCTTTCTTTCTGTCTTTCTTTCTTTCTAACCAAACCATCGTTGGACAAAGTCGTGCGACGGGTTTAGTCGTTTGTAAACAACTCTCGACGCGAATATCTTAATCGATCAGTCCTATCAATAAAACTTCTCAGTGGATTTAAATAAAACTTTGATATACAAAAAAATTCATAAATTTTCACCTAGTACTTTTACCCATTTTCACCTAGTACCTAAATTTTCATTCTTGGCAATTTGTTAATAACCTACACAAAGTAAAATATGCGTATTCATAGACGTGTTATCATATGTGAAGATGGTGCGATCAACATTTTATTAATGTTAATACGGTACGTTTTTCCCACGTTGGAACGGCCATAGTGATACTGAAGTAAATACATAAATCTTTCAGATAGACTTCATACCATGTAATAAAAGACGATCATGATAAAACGCCAGATAATTCGGTTAAAAACTTCATTGGCATAATGCGATGTGAAAAATTCATGCATTACTTAACATAATGATACCAACGATATAAAGACAACCTTTTTCTTCTCTCCGACAGTTTATAATTATATTGCTGTTGCCAATCTCGTATACAATATTTGAGGACAGAGTATCCTGTCCACGGTTTGATATGCATTACAATACTTAATGGAAGTGTCTATTATTATCAATAGTCATAGATGAGTATGTTTTAAAAAGTACAAAATTTCAAAACGTCTATTATGCCTTATATAATAAGATGTGTGTTGACACTTAAATGTAGTTACTATATTTCTATTTAAATACTGAAAGGAGCACCTTTGTAATAGTATTGTAAAACTTTGTAATAGAATCGTAACACTTTGTAATAATATTGTAACTCTTTGTAGCAGTATTGAATCACTTGAACTAGTATTACACAATGTTCGCAAAAGCATTATAATATTTTTGTGATATTAGAGTAATACGTTTGTAAAATTATCATAACATTTTTTGATAGAAAAGTAATACGTCAGTGATAGTGTTGTAACACTTTTGTAATATAACAGTAATACGTCTGTGATAGTGTTGTAACAATTTTATAATAGAACAGTAATACGTCTGTGATAGTGTTATAACACTGTTGTAATAGAACAGTAATAAGTCTGTGATAGTGTTGTAACACTTGTGAAATATAACAGTAATACGTCTGTGATAGTGTTGTAACACTTTTGTAATAGAACAGTAATACGTGGTAACACTTTTGTAATATAACAGTAATACGTCTGTGATAGTGTTGTAACACTGTTGTAATAGAAAAGTAATACGTCTGTGATAGTGTTGTAACACTTTTGTAATATAACAGTAATACGTCTGTGATAGTGTTGTAACACTTTTATAATAGAACAGTAATACGTCTGTGATAGTGTTTTAACACTTTTATAATAGAACAGTAATACGTCTGTGACAGTGTTGTAACACTTTTGTAATAGAACAGTAATACGTGGTAACACTTTTGTAAATAACAATACTACGTCTGTAATAGTGTTATAACACTTGATAGTGAAACAACGTATTCTCTATTATACTCTTTTTATATCTGCGATATCAATCTATCATTGACGTATCAGTTGTCGTTCTTCAGAGCATCTCATCTCTCCATTATTTAATTCCTATATGAAAATCTTTCCTTATCTGAAAAGTGATGTATATTTACCTAATATTATCTTTTCTTCAAGGGGCACTGAGTGGCCGATTGGTCTAAAGCGCTGTCCTTTACGAATCACTGCCATCTCACCTCTCTCTGCGTGGGTTCGAGTCTAGGATTCGGAAAATGTGGATATGTGAGAAAGCTTGCCAGTAGCTTCTCGTGGGTCAATGGTTCTTTCAGGTGATTTCCCGGTTTCTTCCTCCACCATTAATACTGGCCGCCATGAATAGCCTATCGTATGCTGAAAATGGCGTTAAGCCCAGCACAACAACATCTTCTTTTCATATATTAAGTTTATACTCTCTACATTTATTATGAACTTCTGAGTCAGTGACAGATTGGATGCATTTGTTGCATAGGGCAAACCTCCATGTTTTTCTTGTATACTAGTACTGAAATTTCTTTGGATATTGTACTTGCAGAAAATGCACATGATCTATGCACACGGCTAACCAAAATGGCCGCTTCCATGAGCTCGAAAAATCAGCCTGAATTAGTCTAAGGTACTATCTCTTATGGAAAGCGAATTTTGCCAGATTAGATTGTACCAGCTTATGAAAGTGCACCGAAAAACTATACAATATATTAAAAGCAGAAAACGTTATCAACTCTATTTTTTTTTACAATTTGCTTCTGAAATCCAGAAAGTGAAAAATGACCAAGCGGACATGTGCTTGTGATAGGTGCACATTTGAAGTAATACCAAGCTTTATACTCTATAATCAGTCTTGCACCAAAATAAAGGGAATTGAAAAATGACTGTACAGTACCTTAAATATAAAGGTCGTTTTAAATGATCAGTATAGACGATGACGAAGACATGGGAAATTGTTTTTCTTTAAAAATCTAACCCTAAAAGACTGGTTTGCAACCATATAAATCGGTCATTGTAGTAACTGTTATGTATTATCAAAACTTATTATGCTAAATAACATTTGCTTGCAAATGTGTTTATTGTATTCTGTTATGAACTTTCTCAAACTATGCTTTTACTTAAGCTAATTTGGTAATGTGATGTTATATAATTTTATGAGATTAACGTATATAAGTATTCAAGCACTTCTTTTCGAAACTACGTTTCACACGTGTACTCTGTTGTTTTGTAAAAAAAATATGACTAGAACTAAATTTAACTTCCCGATTTTGTCACGGTAAACAACTCTTTATTTTGTTGTCCTTATAAGAAAATAACTTGTTATGTGACATGTAACATGTTATTTAGATAAGAAAGTCGAAAGACATAGCATTGATTGATATAATCAGGTTAATCAATCACAAGGCTGCATTCCTGGTTGGAGCTCCAGTTTTTCAGTCTCACCAAAAACAGTATCTGACCATACTAAAGTTCTACAAAGGCAAATATATGATTCCAAACTAACATTAGGATTTGAAGATGTCTAAAAACACAAATGTATACATTAAAAAATATGATTTTTCAAAACTTCTACAAATATGAAGACTTGAATTGGATTATGTATCAAAATTTGACTTTTTTTAAACTTAAATTCACTTTTAATCAAATCCATGATTGTTACTAATCTTGATTTTGAAAATATATCGTGGATCCATTTTCTTAAATAGAAGACGTGCAGCTGAATAGGTATATACTTTGTATCTCCCTAAAGAAATGAATTTAATGTCTTGTCTATATAGGCACAATGATAATGTATATGTAACAAGTCCGTGTGACAATGCCTGGATTATCATTTTAACATGTCTCTGTGATAATGACTTGATTATCATTTGTAACAAGTCTGTGTGATAATGCCTGGATTATCATTTGTAACAAGTCCGTGTGACAATGCCTGGATTATCATTTGTAACAAGTCCGTGTGACAATGCCTGGATTATCATTTGTAACAAGTCTGTGTGATAATGCCTGGATTATCATTTGTAACAAGTCTGTGTGATAATGCCTGGATTATCATTTGTAACAAGTCCGTGTGACAATGCCTGGATTATCATTTGTAACAAGTCTGTGTGATAATGCCTGGATTATCATTTGTAACAAGTCTGTGTGACAATGCCTGGATTATCATTTGTAACAAGTCTGTGTGATAATGCCTGGATTATCATTTGTAACAAGTCCGTGTGACAATGCCTGGATTATGATTTGTAACAAGTCCGTGTGACAATGCCTGGATTATCATTTGTAACAAGTCTGTGTGATAATGCCTGGATTATCATTTGTAACAAGTCCGTGTGACAATGCCTGGATTATCATTTGTAACAAGTCTGTGTGATAATGCCTGGATTACCATTTGTAACAAGTCTGTGTGACAATGCCTGGATTATCATTTGTAACAAATCTGTGTGATAATGACTGGATTATCATTTGTAACAAGTATATGTGATAATGACTGGATTATCATTTGTAACAAATCTGTGTGATAATGACTGGATTATCATTTGTAACAAATCTGTGTGATAATGAATAGATTATCATTTGTAACAAATCGGTGTGATAATGACTGGATTATCATTTGTAACAAGTCTGTGTGACAATGCCTGGATTATCATTTGTAACAAGTCTGTGTGACAATGCCTGGATTATCATTTGTAACAAATCTTTGTGAAAATGACTGGATTATCATTTGTAACAGGTCTATATCTTAATGCCCAATTGTGATTTTTAACAGAGACCTAGGTGAGTTTATAATTTCTTCTAGATATGTCAAATGATAATGTCTAGATTATCATTTGTAACAGGTGCGTCTGATAATGCGTAGATTATCATTTGTAATAGGTTTGTGTGACAATGCCTGGATTATCATTGATAACAAGTCTGTGTGATAATGACTGGATTATCATTTGTAACAAATCTGTGTGATAATGACTGGATTATCATTTGTAACAAATCTGTGATAATGACTAGATTATCATTTGTAACAGGTGCGTCTGATAATGCATAGATTATTATTTGTAACAGGTCTGTATGTTAATGCCTAGATTATCATTTGTAACAGGTCTTTGTGATAATACCGAGATTATAATTTGTAACAAGTCTGTGTGATCATGCTTGGAATATCATCTGTAACAGAAGGTTTGATTGTGGGAACTATTTTGTGTCCAAATACAGCATGTACACGTGGCATTGCTTCTTGTAAATAATTTTGTTCTAAACTCCGTGTACTGTACCTTTTTGTGATTGCGCAGGTCACACTCTTTGGCATTACAGCCTTGTCGCAGGAGTGTGTAAAAATTGCTGGTTAGACTTCTTAGGAGAGGGAAGGCATTGTTTCAGTTCTCAGGAGTTCCGTTCCCCATTTACAGGAAGTGCCCTGCATATGCTCGTAGTTTCTAACTTAACTATATTGTTGCGAAAAATTTAGTACGAAAAGTCTGCAGGAAGGAAGCAAATGAACTGGTAAGTTGAATCTAACATCAAACAAATTTTTAGTAATCACCTTCAATCCATTCATTTTGAATTTGGTATATATGGTCATCTAAAAATACTTTTCAAGACATTTTAATCCAAAATTGCTAATAAAACTGACTAGGTGAAACTGGTCTTTCAATAATGACTTTCATTCGAATAAGAAAATACATTTTTTATCAGTACATGTGGTTGTCAATATTTTTTCCCGATTTGTTAATTGGAATCTAGATTGGGATTCAGATGTTAATTGTTAGGGAACAATAGTTGGATAATTTACAGATTAACCTAACTAGTGAAAGTATAAACTAGTATTATAAAAATAAGTTTACTAATTATTTAAAAGTGAGGGGTCATTTTAAAATTATTTCTCAATATATTATGATTTGTTATTTATAAAATACTTATTTATTTAGGATCATAAGTATTATGCACACCATAATTTTTTATTATATAATTTGATTTCTGATGAAATATTGAACATTCGTTATTATTATATCAAGGTACAATATATGTTTTAAAATATAAAATGTGATCGTACGCAATACAAATATGAAAACTGTTTATCTGTATATAACTTTTAATTCATAATATATATATATATATATATATATATATATATATATAAGACTTTAGCACAGTTCCCCATTTGTCCTCTATTGCTGAATTTCTTTGGCTATATCGCTAAATTGCACCAGAAGAACTTTTTTCCTGGGAACTAAGAAGCGATTGAAAATATAAATTTAACGCGATAAACTTGCTCTTATAGAGGATATTCAGCTCCGGTAAGATTACAAAATGTTTAACAAATTATGTGATTCATTTCCATGAAGGAGATTGGTGGTTGGCATCGAGGTCGTTTATAGGTCAATATCAAAATCTTTAGTTGCTGAAAGAGTTTTTTAAGTCTTATAAAAATAAAAATAATATGTTCCATTTTATTACTGACTGACAGGATGTTATAAACAATATCAAACGGATATCTAACATCATATAAGGATGAAATTTAAACGTTTTGATATTGCTTTGGAGATCTATCCCATGTCCATTGTTCTATTTCTCACAGTAATATTTATGGCAAGCAAAATTCAAACACTTTCTGTTTCTCATTTACAAATAATTACAGTTGGCAGATAAAGTCATTTATTCAGCTGGTTATTATCTGTAGATCATTGCAGTTGATAGATAATGTTATTTATCCAAATATTTCTAAAATATTGAGTTTTAATGCTTATTATTCACAATGAAAATCAGGTAATTAGAGAATAGTTGACTCAGATAAATTTTGCTTATCTAGCCTGTGTCTATAATATTACCTGAAACTAATTTCTAGTATCTCTGGGTAATGCCATACTTCATGAACCTAGTATCTCCAGGTAATGCCATACTTCATGAATCTAGTATCTCCAGATAATGCCATACTTCATGAATCTAGTATCTCCAGGTAATGCCATACTTCATGAATCTAGTATCTCCAGATAATGCCATACTTCATAAATCTAGTATCTCCAGGTAATGCCATACTTCATGAAACTAGTATCTCCAGGTAATGCCATACTTCATGAACCTAGTATCTCCAGATAATGCCATACTTCATGATTCTAGTATCTCCAGGTAATGCCATACTTCATGAATCTAGTATCTCCAGATAATGCCATACTTCATGAATCTAGTATCTCCAGGTAATGCCATACTTCATGAATCTAGTATCTCCAGATAATGCCATACTTCATGAATCTAGTATCTCCAGGTAATGCCATACTTCATGAAACTAGTATCTCCAGGTAATGCCATACTTCATGAACCTAGTATCTCCAGATAATGCCATACTTCATGATTCTAGTATCTCCAGGTAATGCCATACTTCATGAATCTAGTATCTCCAGGTAATGCCATATTTCATGATTCTAGTATCTCCAGGTAAAGCCATACTTCATGAATCTAGTATCTCCAGGTAATGCCATACTTCATGAATCTAGTATCTCCAGGTAATGCCATACTTTATGAACCTAGAATCTCCAGGTAATGCCATACTTCATAAATCTAGTATCTCAAGGTAATGCCATACTTCATAAAGCAGGAAATCATTTGAAATCTGCAATTTAAGTGCTTAATGATATCATTAAAACTTTAGTTGTTCACAGAAACCATATGCAATCTGCGTTGTCTTCGTTGTTTCTTTCTTAACTGAAAATACAGTGTCCAAATGCACTTAATTGTAAATAAAATAAAATGATCGTGCTTTTAAATACATTTTTATGGAATGTCCGAGCTGTCATAAGATGATAATTTTTAATTTATGACATGTAAAATTCTTTATATGCTATTGCTTTTGTCCTTAGATGATGGGCAAACTTCTTTATATCCGGTGCTTTCTTCCTATGATGTGCAAACTTTTTTATATGTGGTGTTCGTCCTTATATGATGTGCAAACTTCTTTCTATGCGGTGCTTTCGTCCTTATATAATGTGTAAACTTCTTTATATGCGGTAGTTTCGTCCTTATATGATGTGTAAACTTCTTTATATGCGGTAGTTTCGTCCTTATGTGATGTGTAAACTTCTTTATATGCGGTAGTTTCGTCCTTATGTGATGTGCAAACTTCTTTATATACGGTAGTTTCGTCCTTATATAATATGCAAACTTCTTAGTATGCGGTGATTTTGTCTATTTGTGCTGTGCAAACTTCTTCATATAATGTACTTATGTCCTTATTCTGTATGCAAACGTTTTTACATGCTGTGTATTGGAGGGGTTGCACCTCTGGTGGGGGAACTGTCGTGCCTCCTTTGGTGTAGCTTGCCCACCTAAGATCCACACATACACCCATCTCTCACCTTTTTTCCAAGAAACTTTAATACACGCAGCAGCCACACCCGGGTAAACCGCTTCGACTGGCAGGCTAAACCAGGTGATGACAGCCAACAGGTTTTAAACTTACGGTGAGTCAGGGCTTGCCTACCCAAGCACGCGAAGACCGAATTATTCAGCAGACTGGGCGGAAGAAAGCAATAGCTAGTTCAGCGGGTAGAAAGGAGATTCTTAGCAATGAGCCGTGGAGAGCAAAGAGCAGGACGAGGCATGCAGGTAGTCCTGGTCATCCACTGCATCTGATCCCATCTAAAGCCGTCTTAAACTTGTTTTGCCACTGGATCAAGATGGTATTGAACGAGGGAGTGAGGTCAACAACGTGCAAGTATTCCACACTTTAAATCAAATCAACGCGCAAGACAGTTAACAACGAAGCGACACGTGTGAGTACACTGGTAGCCATAGTGGCCAATCTGCACCGAGGTGACTCAGGTCATATGATCGTTCTTCACTGATACGGAACATCAGTGGAGTTCGCAGCCCCATAGGGCAGCCTTTCACTGCATGGCACGAGGAAGGGAGGGGCTAGAAAAGGTGCCCTACACATTGCATGCCCCATCCTTCTAACCGCGGCTGGAGTGGACCCTATATAAGAGTTGGAAACACTACAAAGAAAAATATGAAAATCGGTCAGAAGTGATGCTCACAGACCTCAGATTGACAGGGAGCTAGCCAGATGTAACTTCAATAAAGCTGCCTTGAGTGAACTCGCCTTGCAAGAGAGGTCGAACTTTGTGAAAGGGGCTCTGACTACACCTTCTTGTGGGAAGCGACGTGAGGTTGGAGTATGCTTTACAGTGAAGACAGATTTTGTTAACAAGCTAGCTGTACTTTCAAAGGGTGTGAATGACAAACTTATGACCATGAAACTCCTTCTGTGTAATGGAAGAAAGCATGTCACAATCATCAGTGCCTTCGCTCCAACCATGGCCAATCCAGATGAAACAAAGGACAAATTTTATGAAGAACTCCAATCTATCATAACCTATGCTCCTGAATCTGACAAGCTCATCATCCTTGGTGACCTCAATGCAAAAGTCGGCTTTGATAACATCTCCTGGAAAGGGGTTATTGGAAAGTATGGTTTGAGCCGTTGCAAAAGCAATGGTCTTCTATTGCTTCAGACCTGCATAGAGCACGAACTGCTCACCATCACAATGTTCCGCGTCACAGTCAGGAAGAGGGAATGGCAGGATGTACGGGTGACCAAGTCCATGTGTTGTGCAGTATGTTGGACTGACAAACACCTCTTCAAGCTAAACATCCGTATCCAACTTAAAAGACGCCCGCAAGGCAAGCCTTGACGACCCTTAGCGAGCTGGTCTACAACACCGACCCATATATCTTAGGTTCTTTTTTTAGAAAGCGCAAGGATTGGCTAATAAGAATTTTGAAAACATCAGGCAGCTGTTGGATTAAAAACATCACCTCCACAAAGCATACATAAATGATCCAAATTACACTTCAAAGAAAGATGCCTTCTATGACATCCGCAGGACTGTTCAATAGAAACTTCGGCAGATGCAGGACTCCCGGCTGAATAACAGAGCTGATGATATCCAAAGCCACGCTGTCAAGCTTGTTATGGAAAGGTTTTATGATGCGCTAAATGAAGTCTTCATCCCATCATCATCAGGATCATCCCCTCTCCTCATTGGTGATGAGAACACTAATCACAAAAAGGAGATCATCGAAAGGTGGGCTGAGCACTTCAACTGTGTTATGAACCGCCCAACATCTCAACATTGATCAGTGATGAAGCCACTGATAGGCTTCCCCAGGTGCCAGTCAGTGAATCAATAAATGACCCACCAACCATGTTTGAGACTCAGAAAGCAACGTGTCTGCTCTCTACTGGCAAGGATCCTAGCTCAGACTCAATCTCAGCAAAGATATCCAAAGATATACAAGGAAGGATGTGCAGCTCTGATTGAAAAGCTCCATCAGTTATTTCCTCTCATGTGACAAAAGGAGACGATGCCACATGAATTTAAGGATGTTATTAGTATACACCTATATGAGCGCAAATGAAATCTTCAGGCTTGTCACTACTACCGAGGTATCTCTTTGCTCTCCATCGAGGTAAGATACTCGCTAGGATTCTCCTCAACCGTCTCACATTACACTTTTACCATGGCCTCCAACCAGAAAGCTAGTGTGGATACCGAAAGGTGCGTGGAACCATCGACATGGTGTTCTTTGCTAGGCAGTTGCAACAAAAAGCCAAAAGCAGGACTCTGACCTTTTCTCTACCTATGTCGACCTGACCAAGGCCTTCGACACTGTTAGCAGAGAGGGCCTGTGGAAGATCATGTTCAAGTACCGATGCCCAAGGAAACTTATCACCTTGGTGCAGCAATTTCACGATGGTATAGAAGCTAGAGTCCAGAGCAATGGTGAGACTTCAGATCCTTTCTTGTCTCAAACGGAGTACAGCAGGGGTGTGTACTGGCAAATTTTGAGATGGTGACGTGGGAATCAGCGTCAGATACCGAATTGATACCAGACTCTTCAACATCAGGAGGCTCCAAACAAAATCTAAGGTCACAACAGACATCATCAGAAGCTTTTTATTTGCTGATGACTGTGCCCTCAACTCTGGCTCTGCAGCTACATGCGAAAGCAGCGTCGAGAAGTTATCTGATGCTTGCACACATTTTGGCCTTACGATCAACACAAAGAAGACTGAAATAATGTATCAGCCAGCTCCAAAAATACCGTATACTGAGTCCAAAATCACAATCAACGGCTACAACTGTGCGCAGTGAACAGGTTCACCTATTTTGGCAGCACTCTGTTCCCAAATGTCGTGATAGATGACGAAGTTAATGCCAGGATTGCAAAGGCCAGTGCAGCATTCGGCAGACTACACGCCAAGGTCTGGAATAGAAGAGTCATTAGTCTTTAAACAAAGTTGAATGTGAATAGAGCGATAGTATTCCCTGTGTTATTATACGCCTGGATAGTGTACCACTGCCATGGAAATAAGTTGAACTCCTTCCATACTACCTACCTCAGAAGACTCCTAAACATCAAGTGGCAAGACATGATCCTATATACTGAGATCCTTGCTCAGTATCTACGCCATCTTTATGCAAATCACATTTGCGATGGACCACCGGCTTTCAAGAAAACCTCTTTTTATGGTGACCTTGAACAAGGAAAGGCAACATAGTTGGTCAGAGAAAACGTTACAAAGACACCCTGAAGATGCAATTGAAGAACTTTGGCATTAGCTATGACACGTGGAACCAGACGGCCCAAAACGGGGAGGTGTGGCACTCTTCAATCATTAGAGGTGCTGAAGCTTGCTAGGCCAACATGAGAGCTGAGGCAGTACAAAGGAGGTAGACCAGGAAATCCCAAATTCAGCGATGCTACCATCACATGTCCACCGTAGAACATTTTGGTCGCACATTGGCCTCATCGGCCACCTGCGTAACCACAAACCATTTGTTCCCTATAAAATATTGGATTGCTAAAGTGGCACTCATCGACTATATATATATATATATATATATATATATATATATATATATATATATATATATATATATATATATATATATATATATATATATATATATATATATATATATATATATATATATATATATATATGTGTGTGTGTGTGTGTGTGTGTGTGTGCTTAATTTTGTCCTTATATGTATGATGTGCAAACTTTTTTCATTCGTAATTGGCTCTACTTAAACCGAGTAATACAAAATTTGGCTCTGTAATCATCACCATGTCAAGTAGATTACAGACTACTTCTAATCTAAACAGTGATCTACAGCAGTTTCTGTTACAAGAGATCTACCCACATAGGAAAAAAGTCTGTGTGCAATCATTTTAGTACGAGAGAGAGAGAGAGAGAGAGAGAGAGAGAGAGAGAGAGAGAGAGAGAGAGAGAGAGAGAGAGAGAGAGAGAGAGAGAGAGAGAGAGAGAGCTATATTCTCAACAACTAACATTTAATTTGCATAACAATCATTGGTTAAGAGAGAATCTTACCGACATTTTTATTTATTTAATTAGGGGCAGACATGATTTTATTTGAAGACCTTTTTCAAATGACTAAAATATTTAATTCAATGTCAAATGTACTGCTACCCATAATATTGCTAAACGTATAACCCTCTGATTAAGTGAAGATTTTATAGCAAACTCCTTTCTGTGAATATTTTCTTCCGCTTTGCTTCCTGTGGTACACAAAACTCCCAAGTGGCGATACTGATCATCCCTTTACGCTACACGGTTTCTGCGAATCTTTACATTTTCCTTCACTGCTATAAAGTTTTTCAGATGTTGATCCAAAATATGTATGGAGGTTAAATCGAGAGTGGAGGCAAGTTGACCTTGACCCCCTTGACCCTATGTGTTTATACATAATGCTCAAATCATTCAAAGTACAGACATTGCTAATTAAATTAACTGGTGTTCATCGATGTGTATGGACAAAATGCAATCTATGTAATCAGCATAAAAGTTTGTGTGTGATTTATTTTTTAACGTAGCTTTAACAATTTTTTTCAGACATATCGCTACGATGTCTGCAGTGTGGCGGTTTATAATGATGTCTAGCACTGGGGCATCATGCCGCAGACATGTAGCATCATGTCGCACCCAGTCGCATTATCCTGACACCATGCCGTACAGTCCTAACACTAATCTCTTAATGCTGAGCGCAGGGCGCAAAAAATTCCATGTAAACTGTTAATAGTTGTGTCGACTGCCTATTTCATCACATTTCGTCTTGAATTGCCAAAATAGTGATCAGATCTGTCTTTCTCATGTCTATCCGCTATACTAACACCGTTTCTATCCGCAATATCTGCACAATGTCTATCCGCTTTACCAACACCATTAATAATTTGCATGTTTTTGTTTTATCTATTACATATATTGTTAGACCCGAGTTGGCAACAATATTCAGTACTGTTCGTTCATAAGTGCTCTACTCTTTATGTGGTTTAACAAATGAGAGAGAGAGAGAGAGAGAGAGAGAGAGAGAGAGAGAGAGAGAGAGAGAGAGAGAGAGAGAGAGAGAGAGAGAGAGAGAGAGAGAGAGAGAGAGAGAATCACAATCAAAGGTACCCGAAAATTACTTGTGTGCATTGTGTATGTAATTTCACCCAATATATTTATATATCACCAATGCATTTTAATATTATCTTTAGTAAGACTTAATAGTAAAATGTTTGTTGTATTTTCTCAATTTATTGCAGTTCTGTAAAACATAAATTGTTGAATTTTCCGCTAAAGGAAAGTTTTAGAAAAATAGTAACGTGACATAAATTAAAACTACACGAAACGGCCGCTTTTACATTTGCTGATTCAATATATATATTGCCAATGTATCCACGATTTCTCTGAGACAAGAAAATGAATTCGTTTCTCTAGGTTATTTTGCTCCACTCGCATTCTAAAACCTACCCATGTACATTTTGTAAATATTTTTTGCAACTGCAATGTACAAAAGCACAAATAATGACTATGCACCAATATACATTGCAGTTGCAAAAAATATTTATTGCATGGTTGGTAAAGTGCCAGACTTGATATTTCAAATCTATGCTATCACATATCTTTGACAGAACATTATTAAACAATCACATCAATTTAACATTAAGATAATTGTCTTTGTAATAATTATGTTGAGGACGACAATACTGTCATCTTTATAAATTCTTTGTCTCTCTCTCTCTCTCTCTCTCTCTCTCTCTCTCTCTCTCTCTCTCTCTCTCTCTCTCTTCTGAATGCATAAAAAATTCTTAAAAACTACATTAACGTTGTAACCACATGTGGTTACAACGTTAATGATAGAAAATGTTTAGATTCGCATAACCATGCAAACTATTTGACAAGAGGACGATAGTCATCATCACTTCAAACTTTCTTTGTGCCATAGAGTAAAAAGTAGAATATGTTCAAACCGAAGAAAATATATACAGGTAGAAGACTTGTTATAAATCTTCACCGACTCATAGGGTTATATCTTTACCACTTTAGCGAGACTTTAATTTACTACAAAGTAGAGCATCCATATGTGTAGTATATGTAGTAAAACAAGTACCCGGGGATAGACTCTCTCTCTCTCTCTCTCTCTCTCTCTCTCTCTCTCTCTCTCTCTCTCTCTCTCTCTCTCTCTCTCTCTCTCTCTCTCTCTCTCTCAATTCAGGATTTAATGAACACACACCTTTGCAAAAATTACAGTTATGATTTTGATCAAGGTGGCAGTCGACTCTGGTAGAGGTGGAACTTGACTTGGATATTAATAATGTAATTTTTTGGTTTCTTTAGAGGAAAAAAACCCTGCTCAAAACGATTCAAACTGTACGAGGAGGTAACATTTAATTATCACCCGCGGAGTGCGATGTCACACATTTATATCAGGGATTCTAGTAAATACCTGAACCAAGCAACCCAGCACTTCATGGTTATCGGTTTGGAAATTGTTGTAAGTTTATCACAATTTGTCAGCACGCATATGGCAATATATATGAAGGTCAATATGACTGGTGGCGGATAAACCTGGGAAAACCCAGGTAAGAACTACCGACCCATGAAACACTACTGTCAAGCTTCCTCACATACCCCCATTAGTGTAGCTCGAGACTCTCAAATCCACATGGACAGAGGTGATCGGTAAAAGCTATCACTTTAGACCACTAGGTCTCCTAGCTCCCCTGTTTTGAAAGTTTGGAAGTTCCCAAATGTTTAGTTTTATAATCATTTAAAATTGTTTTAGTGTTAACATAATTACAATGTCTCTTGTGTGTGTGATATCCAGGGAGTAATGGATAGAGGTAACGATTTTAGAGTTTAGACAATAATTGTTTTGCTGTTTTCATTGTTGAATGAAGAAAGAGGGGCTAAGATTTAGGCATGTCCACAAATGTGATCTTGGTATAGTCATAAACGTTGTAAGAGAGATGGAATTCTATAAAACCCGAGAAACTACATAATGAACACATTTATGTACATTACATTTGTTTTTATTCGCATTGCACAAGGAATTAATGTTGCAAACAAAATTTACTTCAACAGCATACTTTTTTTTACTTGGCATACATACACACAAATCATTTTATATAATCACTATATATAAAATCTACAATACAAAAGCACAGTAAATGATAATGCACCCATGTACATTGCAGTTGCAAAAAATATTTATTGCATGGCTGGTAAATTGCCATTCTTCATATTTCAACCTGTTCTCATTTCTTACGTATTTCAGGGAACTTGACCAGCAATATTGCTAGGGGTCATCTTTTCCCTTATATTCAGTTTCTCAACGGCATTATTTTAGCTTCGATTCGAAATAAGGCACTGATTGTTAGCATATGATAAATAGAATGTTACTTTGTGCTCACTTGGAAAGAAAATTAGAACATGGCATAAAAATGTCAAATCTTTTCAAATTATTTGATTAATAACGTTCGTTTGGAATGAGGAACCTATAGGTTTAAAATCGAAAATATGTTTCGTTGTAGCCATAAGGACAAGAAGAGTGAGAAATTTACTTGTCCTGCTGAACTTTCACTAGTCTTTCAAACAACACATTTTCATGACAGTTATGAAGATTGACTAGCCAATGAAAAATTGAAATTATGTAAATCACTAGTCAGACATAAGATGTCCTTGTCTAACTAGCCAATGAAAAATTGAAATTATGTAAATCACTAGTCAGACATAAGATGTCCTGGTCTAACTAGCCAATGAAAAATTGAAATTATGTAAATCACTAGTCAGACATAAGATGTCCTGGTCTAACTAGCCATTGAAAAATTGAAATTATGTAAATCACTAGTCAGACATAAGATGTCCTTGTCTAACTAGCCATTGAAAAATTGAAATTATGTAAATCACTAGTCAGACATAAGATGTCCTGGTCTAACTAGCCATTGAAAAATTGAAATTATGTAAATCACTAGTCAGACATAAGATGTCCTTGTCTAACTAGCCATTGAAAAATTGAAATTATGTAAATCACTAGTCAGACATAAGATGTCCTTGTCTAACTAGCCATTGAAAAATTGAAATTATGTAAATCACTAGTCAGACATAAGATGTCCTTGTCTAACTAGCCATTGAAAAATTGAAATTATGTAAATCACTAGTCAGACATAAGATGTCCTTGTCTAACACGCCATTGAAAAATTGAAATTATGTAAATCACTAGTCAGACATAAGATGTCCTTGTCTAACTAGCCATTAAAAAATTGAAATTTTGTAAATCACTAGTTAGACATAAGATGTCCTTGTCTAAATAGCCATTGAAAAATTTAAATTATGTAAATAACTAGTCAGACATAAGATGTCCTTGTCTAACTAGCCATTGAAAAATTGAAATTATATAAATCACTAGTCAGACATAAGATGTTCTTGTCTAACTAGCCATTAAATAATTGAAATTATGTAAATCACTAGTCAGACATAAGATGTCCTTGTCTAACTAGCCAATGAAAAATTGAAATTATGTAAATCACTAGTCAGACATAAGATGTCCTTGTCTAACTAGCCAATGAAAAATTGAAATTATGTAAATCACTAGTCAGACATAAGATGTCATTGTCTAACTCGCCATTGAAAAATTGAAATTTTGTAAATCACTAGTCAGGCATAAGATGTCCTGGTCCAACTAAACATTGAAATATTGAAATTTTGTTAATCACTAGTCAGACATAAGATGTCCTTGTCTAACTAGCCAATGAAAAATTGAAATTATGTAAACAACTAGTCAGACATAAGATGTCATTGTCTAACTAATCATTAAAAAATTGAAAGTTTGTAAATCACTAGTCAGGCATAAGATGTCCTGGTCCAACTAGCCATTGAAATATTGAAATTTTGTTAATCACTAGTCAGACATAAGATGTCCTGGTCTAACTAGCCAATGAAAAATTGAAATTTTGTAAATCACTAGTCAGACATAAGATGTCCTTGTCTAACTAGCCAATGAAAAATTGAAATTATGTAAATCACTAGTCAGACATAAGATGTCCTTGTCTACCTAGCCTTTGAAATATTGAAATTTTGTTAATCACTAGTCAGACATAAGATGTCCTGGTCTAACTAGCCAATGAAAAATTGAAATTATGTAAATCACTAGTCAGACATAAGATGTCCTTGTCTAATTCGCCATTGAAAAATTGAAATTTTGTAAATCACTAGTCAGACATAAGATGTCCTTGTCTAACTAGCCAATGAAAAATTGAAATTATGTAAATTACTAGTCAGACATAAGATGTCCTTGTCTAACTCGCCATTGAAAAATTGAAATTTTGTTAATCACTAGTCAGACATAAGATGTCCTGGTCTAACTAGCCATTGAAAAATTGAAATTATGTAAACAACTAGTCAGACATAAGATGTCATTGTCTAACTAACCATTAAAAAATTGAAAGTTTGTAAATCACTAGTCAGGCATAAGATGTCCTGGTCCAACTAGCCATTGAAATATTGAAATTTTGTTAATCACTAGTCAGACATAAGATGTCCTGGTCTAACTAGCCAATGAAAAATTGAAATTATGTAAATCACTAGTCAGACATAAGATGTCCTTGTCTACCTAGCCTTTGAAATATTGAAATTATGTAAATCACTAGTCAGACATAAGATGTCCTTGTCTAACTAGCCATTGAAAAATTGAAATTTTGTTAATCACTAGTCAGACATAAGATGTCCTGGTCTAACTAGCCAATGAAAAATTGAAATTATATAAATCACTAGTCAGACATAAGATGTCCTGGTCTAACCAGCCAATGAAAAATTGAAATTATGTAAATCACTAGTCAGACATAAGATGTCCTTGTCTACCTAGCCTTTGAAATATTGAAATTATGTAAATCACTAGTCAGACATAAGATGTCCTTGTCTAACTAGCCATTGAAAAATTGAAATTATGTAAATCACTAGTCAGACATAAGATGTCCTTGTCTAACTAGCCATTGAAAAATTGAAATTATGTAAATCACTAGTCAGACATAAGATGTCCTTGTTTAACTAGCCATTGAAAAATTGAAATTATGTAAATCACTAGTCAGACATAAGATGTCCTTGTCTAACACGCCATTGAAAAATTGAAATTATGTAAATCACTAGTCAGACATAAGATGTCCTTGTCTAACTAGCCATTAAAAAATTGAAATTTTGTAAATCACTAGTCAGACATAAGATGTCCTTGTCTAACTCGCCATTGAAAAATTTAAATTATGTAAATCACTAGTCAGACATAAGATGTCCTTGTCTAACTAGCCATTGAAAAATTGAAATTATGTAAATCACTAGTCAGACATAAGATGTTTTTGTTTAACTAGCCATTAAATAATTGAAATTATGTAAATCACTAGTCAGACATAAGATGTCCTTGTCTAACTAGCCAATGAAAAATTGAAATTATGTAAATCACTAGTCAGACATAAGATGTCCTTGTCTAACTAGCCAATGAAAAATTGAAATTATGTAAATCACTAGTCAAACATAAGATGTCATTGTCTAACTCGCCATTGAAAAATTGAAATTTTGTAAATCACTAGTCAGGCATAAGATGTCCTGGTCCAACTAGCCATTGAAATATTGAAATTTTGTTAATCACTAGTCAGACATAAGATGTCCTTGTCTAACTAGCCAATGAAAAATTGAAATTATGTAAATCACTAGTCAGACATAAGATGTCCTTGTCTAACTAGCCAATGAAAAATTGAAATTATGTAAACAACTAGTCAGACATAAGATGTCATTGTCTAACTAACCATTAAAAAATTGAAAGTTTGTAAATCACTAGTCAGGCATAAGATGTCCTTGTCTAACTCGCCATTGAAAAATTGAAATTTTGTAAATCACTAGTCAGACATAAGATGTCCTTGTCTAACTCGCCATTGAAAAATTGAAATTTTGTTAATCACTAGTCAGACATAAGATGTCCTGGTCTAACTAGCCATTGAAAAATTGAAATTATGTAAACAACTAGTCAGACATAAGATGTCATTGTCTAACTAACCATTAAAAAATTGAAAGTTTGTAAATCACTAGTCAGGCATAAGATGTCCTGGTCCAACTAGCCATTGAAATATTGAAATTTTGTTAATCACTAGTCAGACATAAGATGTCCTGGTCTAACTAGCCAATGAAAAATTTAAATTATGTAAATGACTAGTCAGACATAAGATGTCCTTGTCTACCTAGCCTTTGAAATATTGAAATTATGTAAATCACTAGTCAGACATAAGATGTCCTTGTCTAACTAGCCATTGAAAAATTGAAATTTTGTTAATCACTAGTCAGACATAAGATGTCCTGGTCTAACTAGCCAATGAAAAATTGAAATTATATAAATCACTAGTCAGACATAAGATGTCCTGGTCTAACTAGCCATTGAAAAATTGAAATTATGTAAACAACTAGTCAGACATAAGATGTCATTGTCTAACTAGCCATTAAAAATTGAAAGTTTGTAAATCACTAGTCAGGCATAAGATGTCCTTGTCTAACTAGCCATTGAAAAATTGAAATTTTTCTAAATCACTAGTCAGACATAAGATGTCATTGTCTTGTACTAGCAGATTACTATTAATTTCGAGGCTTTTAATTATGGCATGTTGACTGTTCAATAGCATATTTGTTATCACCACTTATCATAAGCTAATTTGGACGACTGTCATGCAACTTTTTACACACATTTATTGGTCTAGTTTGTCTAGTTGGTCGTAAATGAAAATGGTGTCGCTCCGACATTTAATATAGTTACCAAAACAGTCATCTTGAAAGCTTATTATTGCTGCTAGTGAATGGATTGTCATGTCAAAATGAGATTTGAAATAAAGGACTTCTTACGATGTCTTTAGTTGATCTTAAATAAATATATTGTTTCTCAGACATACAATATGGTTACAACAGTCACCATCTTGAAAATCTTATATCGACACCTCAATGTACTGTCATACGGGCATAGGGTTTTACTGAAAAATTATTTTGATGGTTGTAAAGTGAAACTGGTGCTGAGCGGACTTCAAATATGGCCACTGAAATGGCCATCTTGAAAAATTTTATTATGGCAACTTCTCCTAGATAACTCGTACTGATATTGTGCTTTCACAAAAGACTTCGTAAAATGTCTCTTTTTCCTAAATAATGTCTTGGTTTCTTTTATATATCAGCATGAAGCAAATGTGACGAAAAGCAGCTGGTTTGAAAATCTTGTTATTGCCAAAGAATATCAGCTATAGTTTAAACATTCATTATTTAAAACGAACATATAGTGTTATACTGAATTCCAATAGCAGCATGTCAAATCCTTATAAATCTCGTACACAATGACAGATGAGATTTTCTGTTCTTCAAATATGCTAATACAAGATTCTAAATTTGCTTGTTTGAGAACATTAGACATAGAGCCAGATATTTTATTTTACTGTAGTCACTAAACAAGTTAATAAATGTAGTAAGACAATATGTCCCAATCGTTCCTTTCATAAGAGTTGACATTGTCCACAACCTTTATTGAAAAATATGAGGTCTAAGCATCAAACGTCTCTTTTGTTAAAATATCCTGGTCCTTAATTTCAAATTAAACATTCGCCTTGTTTTTATTTCTTACTGTTGATATATCTGCAGGTGATCATATTAAACATACAGATCAATCGATTTGTTCTCCATCCCACCCCACCCCACCCCACCCCCATCCCACCCCCAAATATACAATTGTGAATGAATTGTTTCGTTATTTTTCCCTTTGTAGAAACCCATTACTTTTGATTTATTTAAAGGTCCAGCAAAAGTATCTGAACGTTTACAGTTTTCCTTAAATGCAGAACAGTGTACTAAAATTTAATGTAAAACGAGCTCAATTCACCATGTCCCTAGATACTTTATGCACTTAACTATTACTGAATAAACCTAGGCACTTAAATGTACATTTACTTATAATTCACCATTTTAATATGATATGGACTTTCCATTTGTCTTCTTAGAAAAATATACCTTTAATTTACTATTGTTAACATGAAGTTTCCGGAAACGCGAATACATCCACTATTATTAAAATGGTTTGAAAAAGATATTCGGGTTTTGCACAAATCGTCTGCAATATACTAAAACAAATATCGAAAAGTTATTTATGTAATTATCATTTACATTTACACTGTACACGAAACATATCACCGATCAACACTTTTAGCAATGTTCATGAGCAAAATTCCCTTTGCTTCTTGCCAAACTGCGAATTCAAATAATGTGGCACCTATTATTTCATCATATACACGATTTTACAGAATTACAAACAGCCGGCAAATCCTTTACCTAAACTGAAAATAAGGGTTGACTTAGATCATAATAAATTACGGTTGATTTGTTTTTATAAGGATTCTATATGATCATTATGTGCGAAATGTAAATTAGTTACTATATCTCAGTAAATCGAATATACTAAGTGTCAATACTAGAGATATGGTGTCATATGGAGTTCTGGTATCATATTGTTATGAAAAAAATAGTGTTATTGTACAGTTTTTGGGTGTGACACTTTGAAATGATTACATTTTTGTTTATGCACACAGCTTGTTAACCCAAGTAAATTAAAATTTCGTTAATGCACACAGATTATTAACCCAAATTCACTGAACCATCTTAATAATTATTTATTCATTAGATAAAGTGTCTCGTACGTTTGAAATATGGCGGATTTATAAATATTTAGAAATAAATTCGCTGGAAGAAAAACAATTCCTTATTGGAAATTAACCCAATGCTATTTTGTTTGCAGATTTAAGACATGGCTTCGTGGCTATTTATCATCGGCTTTGTTATCACCATGGAGACTATTACAGTGTGTAATGTCTGTACTATAAAGGATAACGAATGTGAATTTTACCTCAATGTTGATCACAGACTGACCATGATGAGAAACGGGGAACTTTTATACGCAAAGGCAGGGAATCTTTACAAGTACGATGTGAATGACACGTCAAAGGCAAAACCAATAAACATGGAAGATGTAATTACTGCTGACGGATGGGAGAAACCGAGATTGGTCGGAGCAGTGAATGGGAAAATGCCAGGTCCTCCAATTATAGTGTACGAAGGACAGATGGTAATAGTTCATGTGACAAACAACCTGATAAATGAAGGACTTACAATTCACTGGCACGGCCTCTTTCAAAATGGAACTCCTTGGATGGATGGCGTTCCGTTCGTAACCCAATGCCCAATTCTTCCCGGACAAACCTTCACTTATAAATTCAAAGCAGAACCAAGAGGAACGCATTGGTATCATTCCCATGTAGGCACACAGAGGACGATGGGTATATTCGGTGCATTGATCATTCGTGAAAGGAAGTACCACAAGGAGGACGAGCATATCATGACTATCATAGATTATAATCATGACATGGATTCATTACTGTCCTACATGAAAGATGTACATGGTCTTTATCAAGGAAGAACACCTGCTATTCCTTCAGAGGCCATTGATGGTACGGCGTTTGACTTGTTCCATTTTCACTCTGGACTGATTAATGGCCGCGGAAGATTCAATGAGCCTGAGACAGGAAATAATAATGGTGCACCATTGGAGGTCTTCCGTGTGATGCAAGGAAAATCATATCGATTTAGGGTGATAGCTGCCGGTAGTATGCTTGCCTTTAGAATTTCTGTGGACCAACACCAGCTGATGCTTGTTGCTTCTGATGGTCATGACCTTGAAAACATGGAGGTAGAATCTTTCATCATCAATCCAGGAGAATCTTTCGACTTCATTCTAGTCACGAATCGTACTGTTTCTAATTATTGGATAAGGGCGGAGACTTTAGAGATAGATAAAAACCACAGAACAGAAGCCATTCTCCGGTATCAAGGAGCTCCAATCGTTGAACCAACCACTTCGCGTAAGAGATGTTCTGCCTCTAGTCGGTGTATAGTGGCTAACTGTCCCTATCTACTTTATCCACCTTCCCACTATACAGATTGTCTAACTTTCAATGACTTGAGAGGTGCACCATGGAACGAACCTCCTCCAAGAGGTGATGAACTTCATTTTGAGGAACATTTTTTGAATTTCGGTATACCAGGTGAATATCCCGCTTCTGTTAATGGTATAGTGTTTAAAACACCAACGGTTTCAGCTCTTACTCAACGTACGGATGAGATATTCCATTGCTCAAAACCATCTTGTGGAGAGGAGAGGGTGTGCACTTGCACCCACTCAATTGATATTACCTATGGCAATGTCGTACAACTTGTTTTTACGAACATGGGTTTAGGAAAGGGCCAGCCACATCCAATACACCTTCACGGACATGCTTTCTATGTTATGAAAATGGGTTACGGCAAGTATGATAACATAACGGCTAAAAATATTGGAGAAAATTTGGATGTCAATTGTAGGGGAAACATAAATAGGGACGAAAGTTACTGTAACAAGGCAACCTGGTCGGACCTCTCGTGGCTCCAAGGAAATGTGCCTGGTCTTAAATTCGAAAGACCCCCACTTAAAGATACGTTAATAATTCCTTCTGGCGGTTACGCGGTCGTTCGTTTCCGTGCAGACAACCCAGGACTGTGGCTTATGCACTGCCATATGGAAGTGCACCATATAGAAGGAATGCGTCTGCTATTAAATGAGTCATTATCTATGGTGCCTAAACCACCAAATGGGTTTCCAGTATGCGGGAATTTTCTCTATGGCACCAACACACAAGAGACGAAGGCTTTTGAATATGACAAAGGAGTATACCGCTCACCGGCTGGAGAAAAAGCCAGAATTTTTGAAACCATTTTTGTGCTTTGTTTCGAAATCTTTATTATTGCTTTTTTATCTCATTTTTATTACACCTGATGTAATGATGTAAACGACGATAAAATGTTATTTAGAAAAGAATGTTTTCACACTTATCATCAGCTACCAACAAATGACAAAGAACTTCTTCCAGAATAAGAATGAATTGCCAAGTTGTACTTTTAATATGAATTGTAAGCGTTTTTGGCACAATATTAGGTCTTATTTTAAAAACATAGTATGAAACTGTAACGTAAATACATGTTGTGCTTGTATTAATACTACATTGTTAATCCCCAGAACGATGGACATGTCCAAGGCAGCAATGTAAAACTGATTTTGAGATAAAAAGTTTCATGATATATATTTGTAAGTATTTACATTAATTGAAGTAACTACCTTGAATAAACTCTCTGCAACAAAAACACTATTTATTTTGTAATATTTGTATTATACATTATAATGACATCATTCATTTTCAAGCCAGTGACGTAAATGAATTTCTGATCCTACTTACATGTTTAATTTAAAGGACGGTATAATAATAATAATAATAATAATAATAATAATAATAATAATAATAATAATAATAATAATAATAATAATAATAATAATAATAAATGCGAAATAAATACTTTTGCAATAGAAAGTATGGATAAATTAATTTATAATTGTAAAAAAATCTATATTGACACCATGTAAAACTACTCACACTTTGACAATTATATTCTAACATTTTGTAGTTAACTTCTGTAAAACATTTTATTACCTTAATTAAAGCATGTCATCTATGTATGTAGGTGTGTCTGTATTAGCGATTAACGGCATCTATTGTCAATTATAAGCAAAGTTCCAAAACGGGACTGTCTATACAATTATATAACATTTAATATTTACTAATTGTATTTCTTAAGCTTAGACTTAATACAATATAGGATTTCAATCCATGAAGTACTTAAAATTATATTGAGCGGGAATGTATTTCATTTCCAAAGTTCAGTCAGACAGAGGAAAAGTTTCATAAATGTTTGCAAAATAGAATCGGAATTCGAACTTCATATATACATTTTTGACAAAATACCTCATTGCAAATTCCATTTCAATCTATCAAGTCTTTGTTAAGTTATTGGGTAGAAGCTTTGATGGGTAAAGCTTAAGTCAGACAAGGGCGATGAGTCCATATACTTTAGGTGGAAAACATTGCAAAATCAATCTTGAATTAGATCATTTTAATGTAAAGCTTTAAACGAAATTTTATTTCAGTCCATGAAGTACTGTAAACGGTAGTGAATATAAACAAGATTAAAGACCAAATTATTGCCAAATCTCAACAAATTAAACTTAATAGAAAATAGTAATGATCGAACTAAAACTAGGTTTTACTATGTAAAGCCTCTTACCAAGTTTAAATCCATGAAGTCTTTTAAACATTAATGAGTGGAGACAACATTGACTAGGAATATTTTCAATGAAATAACAGACATAAGCCCAAATAATGTTGCTTTCTTTCAAATCCTATTGAGCGGAATCGACATTGTAGGACAACTTTCTGCATGAAGCAAGGACAACAACTCTGTTTAGTTTTGATGGAAAATGGTGAAAGTCGGACTTGATCAACGTCTTTAGTATGTAAAGTTTAATGCAAAACTCGGTTAGCATCCAGTTACAATTCAATTGTTTCTGAGCTCTCTCCATGTGTATGGTAGGCTGAAAACAAAACAATTTCATGACTAAACTTGGAATTGTTTTAAGCTGAAGTAAATTTCGATAAAGGTTTCATTAGAGTTACTGCTGTTTGAATTATGCAGCTGTTTGAAATTAATAAGATGAAAAATTAAACACTGATAAGTCCCATATGCATATTACCAGGCATAGTATCATTTCTGTCGAAACTTCGCTCATGGTTTTAGCTAAGGGAGTGGGTGAAAACGTTATGAGGATTCTGGCATGCATTTCATTATTACATTATCATTATCATATCATAATTCTGTTCAGACATGGAGAAGAAAGAGATACACTGGACAAACTAGCTTTTGCTGAGAAAAGGTACAGCAATTTAATTGTGGCAAATTTTGCTTGAAACGATGTAACAACATGGCAGATATTTATTATTTGTTATTTCATTCTAATCAAATACTTGATAGTAAATTAGAATGGAATTATGTAGGAATATTGAGCATGACATATTCAGTAAATGTTCTACCAAGATTTGGCTTCTGAAGGCTTCTAACTTTGTAGCTTTAGAGTTATCATGGGTACAACACCATTGATCTCAGATTAATTAACCAAGGATGTTATTCGGATTTTAGACTAAAATGAGGTCAGTGATCAGTGCCAGGTCTACTCAGGCCTATTGCTGTGGTACCACTGTCACACAATCGTAGTTTTATTTGGAATTGTTTCTGAAAGTATATATATATATATATATATATATATATATATATATATATATATATATATATATATATATATATATATATATATATATATATATATATATATATATATATATATATAATTGGAAAATCACAATTACTTTTGTGATTATTTTCTATAATTATTTTTAATAGATGAATTGCCCCAAAATTGTGCAATCCACGTATGTTCAATGATTTGTTATGAAAAATTATATATTTAGTGGGTGGGGTAATTGAATCCTGAATGATGTCTTACTTTATTAATTTTCCATTAAATGTTTTTCTTCTTTTGTACAGTTTCTTTTCCTCTTATGTGACAAATGTGATGTATGAAACAGTGCCACAAATAATCGAGTAATACTTTGCGATTTATTATAAATTCATGTGAAGAATTCATGATTGCTTAATTTATGCTTTGTGTAGAAAAGTACAAATATTCACATCGTTTGGACAACTAGACCAACTTCAGATTGCTGCAAATGGTTAGTTATATCATAATGATTACTCTTAATGCCATAAATATTCAGAATAAAGAAAATGTCTGCATTGTCTGATATGATATTGGGAACATTGAATATTTTCAGATCCCAATACATTTCTGGTGTTTTCTGCTCAAATATAAATTATTTTATGATGAGATAGATAGACAGAATGTTTTTTTTTTTTTTTTTTTTAAAAAAAAGAAATGACATAGGAATGAACAATTTCATCAAGACTTTAAATAATAAATGGATGCCTGCTTTGTACATATATAGTTTTATTTATTGATTTTTGAATTGTATAGTGTTACAACTCAGTCGAGGCTTGGAAAATATGTTTGGATTAGGAATATTAGAGAAGTGTTATCTTTCTTTTAAAGGGTATGTCTTTCTGTTTTAAATGGGGGAAATTATTTCATATTAAGCCCATTATTGTATCTTCATACTGGATTTTATTTCATTTGGTTTGACAGCCCTTCAACTCCTACCAGATTTTATAGAACCGTTTCCCATAGAGACAATAAGAAAGAATTTGGGACTACCGTACCCTTAATTTAAATTGCTGGTAGGAAAATGAGGTTAACATCATTCTAAGTATTACGACTCTACTGTCTCAGACAAGAAAAAGAAAACAAACAAGTTTTGTAAAATTCAGCAAATAATTTAATTCCCTAGAATACAAAGTAAAAATTTATAAACGAATTTACAGTAATATGAATTAAATTCCAAATAGTCCTCAAAGTTCTATCACAAGTCCAAATGTATGAAATTCAAATTTAATTCCATTGTTATTCCAAAAAAATGCCAATAACGTGTTGACATGCCTGTAGTTTCGAACGTGTTACTATATCAATGGCTTGGATTGTGATAATATGTTAACGATTTTTTGATATATCACAATAATATAATCCAAAAACGTCCTTGTCTGAAATCACTATAATTGCAAATTATTGTTCGGGTCCAGAAATATCATTGATGAGCACTTTGTAATTCCATGGAATAATAATTTGAATAAATAAATCCACCCAAATGAAAAACCGAGCAAAGTAATAAGACTAATTTTGCTTTAGATGTTCAGACAAGAATGAATAATTCTTAGGTAAACAAGGGGTACTCTACTTTACCTAGTTCGCAATTATCTTTCTGGAGAATACGCTGTTACTCAATGGAATTTTCCATTCTATAAAATTCTAAACCATGAATAAAGATTAAATCTTTTAACTAAATTTCTGGTAAACATGTTTACTTTGATAAGGATCTGAATATGTCATCCACACTAATAGAGAAAATGCTAACTAGGTATTCAGTCGGTACACTCTGAACTTAATTTTGGACAATGTCAAGTACAACATACAAATGTAAATAAAGTATAATCACAAAGAAATGCCAAAAATATTACAAATTAAATATACATAAATTTGATATTTACAATATTGGCGCAAATGTTTGAAATGGAGTCCAAAATTAATAATATATACTGTTCATTAACAAAAATAGAAGCCAAACGATAATAAGTTTAATGTTTTCTAGCGCTAACGTAGCATATCTTTTGATTCACCTCATACTAAAACAAGACATTATTTGTTTTCATTGATAAATGTTATGAATGGTTCATTGTTAGGGATAATTACAAAATCAACAGTGCATTTTGACAAACGATAAAATTCTAGGAAGTGCCAAATATCAAGGTATTTCTGTGACTCCGCTAATTGGGAAGATAACTCGTTACAGTCCCTCACTGACTGATTGATTGACGTTTTCCATTTAACCTCTCGGAGGTCAGTATAACAGCAATAAGTGTAACTGATTAATTACAAATATGCACATTTTGCTTTATATTGGTCAACTCTGTAGCATAATGATTTCACAAGGACATTGTGCACTGCAACCGGAATCTTGTATTCATTAACTATCAAAATTGCTGACGGTGTGAAACGGTGGTAATTATTTGAAAAAGGCTGTAAGAATGAGACATTTTGTACAAAAGTTAGAAATAATCTTTCATGCTATCGTCATAGAAGATTCCTCCCGTTCTAGTCCCTTTTATTACCTTCTTGAGTAAGGGAAACTTAGACATTCTGGTCAGCATTTTGGATGCCTCAGCACATGCGAAAATTCAATAGAGTGTTTGTTAATTTTTTAATATTTTATGTCTGTTTAAGATGGACTTTTAATTATCATTACAAAACCGTCAGATGCTCTTATTGGTAATTCGTTACAACATAAAACTTTTCTCTAATGAATCCAAAAACCTATTATGGTCGACGACATTGGGAAAGGGATAGGTTATTTAATGACAAATTAAATGTCCTTTTATGGGTTGTTTTGTTCATATAAAGTTGTAAGTAAACATGAATATATGAGTAAGTACTGTCCTATAGAGTGTATGAATAGTTTTCGATATGAGTTGAGATCAGCAGACGACCTTAATAAAACTAATTCGGTTAATGATAAATGTCAAGTGATTCAAGCAGTATTTCAACGTTCCTCGCAAGTAAACAACGTGTAAAGGGTTTGGAATTCTGCGATTCTATCTTTTGTGACAGTTTCCCTGCTGCTTTACAAATGCTCCTGCATCAAGGTCTCAGATAACGAAGCTCAGGTTCTTTCACAATAATTGGTAGACAGTTTTAGTTATATGTTTTTTTTATCAATGTGATCATATTAATAAATTATTTCGCTGTTTTAATACCAGAAAAAATACATCTTCTAAAAGAATTCTCTCAGGTGAATCTAGTTCATAAGATGTTTATGGTTAATTTTCTCGTCTGATAGTAGGTTGATGTGTGTATGTGTGTGTGTGTGTGTATAAGCGAACTTTATTGTTGAAAGTTGTTTGTGTGGTTAGTTTCATCGCCTCACTGGTTAATATATATATATATATATATATATATATATATATATATATATATATATATATATATATATATATATATATATATATATATATATATATATGTGTGTGTGTGTGTGTGTGTGTGTGTGTGTGTGTGTGTGTGTGTGTGTGTGAGACCTTTATTGTTGTGGTATTAATATTAAATTTTGGTTATTGTTGACGCATCAGAACGTTTGGAGAACAAAATACACTCATCGTGAAATATCCAATCAATATGTTTCATTTGGTGTATCTTTAAGCACACACCTGGGCCTCTTTATACGTTTTGTAGGCCATACGTCTACACTTCAGCTCACCTACTATATGGTTAAATATACAACTAAGACGATAGGTTAAAAACTGGTAGTATTTTCTTTGTATGTTTCCGCAGCATGCATGTTGAAATACATATGGGTATGAATAATTTTTATTGTAACTTTTATGCTAAAAAAATGAGCTCAATCTTCTGTGAGTGATAAATTAAACAGTAATTAATAAAAACTAAAACAATTTTATAAAATATTGAATTTTCTCTGGATATTAATGTTTAGTTAAAATGATTCATATAGAAACTTAATGAAGATATATGTGTTATAATCCTTAATGTTCAGCTGTTAACACAAATATCCATCAGCTGTGACAACAATTTAAACAGGGCAGAAAAGCCTTCATAATGATATATATATATATATATATATATATATATATATATATATATATATATATATATATATATATATATATATATATATATATATATATATATATATATATACACATATATATATATATATATATATATATATATATATATATATATATATATATATATATATATATATATATATATATATATATATATATATATATATATATATATATATATATATATATATATATATATATATATATATATATATACAAGTAAGCGATAAAAAGATTGCTCTTCAAATGAGCTTATGTAAGTCATGTGGCTGTCACTTGGTAAACAAATCTAGCTAAATAAAAACATGAGAAATGCAGTGATGAATGTTATGCATTTTGAGAGCGATATATATATATATATATATATATATATATATATATATATATATATATATATATATATATATATATATATATATATATATTGCCACGAAACACTCTTGGTCTGAAAACGGAAAGTTAAATTACATATACAATGCTTTCAGACAACTCTTCAAATAAAAGAAAACAGAAAATACACAGTTTATGAAGAAAAAAGTTTAGCAAAATGGATCGTTAATGTTTGGCTGAAAATGAAACACCCCGAATATGTTTCAACGTACTCAGACAAAATAGACAGTGGATCACGATAATAATACCAAAATATGTTGATATGGGAGTAGTTTTTTTTTACACTATATTAATGAAAACAACATATATATATATATATATATATATATATATATATATATATATATATATATATATATATATATATATATATATATATATATATATATATATATATATATAATAAACAGTTCTTAGAGAGCTTTCATTTGATTTCTAGTAGTATTGGAAATTAAAGTTACAGAAATAAATGGTAAGATCACCATTGCAAATAACACTCAATTGTAAAGTGATAGACATACAATAGAAGAGTTCTGAAAGAAAAATGCAACAAAAAAAAATGGAGATATCAGGCATGTAAAAGGTGTATCAGTCAAACTGTTTGAAATTGTTTAATAGTGGACGAAGATAAAATGTCGAGAGAGAGAGAGAGAGAGAGAGAGAGAGAGAGAGAGAGAGAGAGAGAGAGAGAGAGAGAGAGAGAGAGAGAGAGAGAGAGAGAGAGAGAGAGAGAGAGAGAACTGAAAAGTCCAATGCCATTATAAACAATTTACAAAAACACAAACTGTACAAGTATCTTCTGCATTACCAGTCTCTGTTCTCACTTTTTCACATTTATTATTCATAATAACTTGTTCAATCTCATTAATAGGATTCTGTTTTGTACCTGTGCACCTTGTTCTGACTCATTAATAGATGTTCTGTTTTGTACCCGTACACCTTGTTCAGTCTCATTAATAGATGTTCTGTTTTGTACCCGTACACCTTGTTCAGTCTCATTAATAGATGTTCTGTTTTGTACCCGTACACCTTGTTCAGTCTCAGTAATTGATGTTCTGTTTTGTTCTATTTTGTACCTGTACACCTTCTTAAGTCTCATTAATATATCACATAAGACCTATACCTAAGATTTAACCTTGCATTATCTAATCTTAAGTTACGTAACGCTAAAAGCGATATCAGCCTAAAAATAAACAAATTGTATATGCCCACAATCGTACATTTTTTTGCCTGATGCTGAAGTCAAGATCCATAACAATTAATTTAATTACGTTTTATGGGACATAAATACCCTACAGTTAACTGCAGATAAATGTACTTGTGGTACGAAGTTATGCATCATCGTTTGAATTTATAGCATAATTATTCTTAAAGTTGTTTGAGACCATGACAGTTATATTTTAAATCCACTAATTCAATGGTTAGCACTGTAGTATAAATACATGTAGTCTTCGTTGTAAGAATTCATTACATGACAATCTTGATCACTAAGGTAAAAAAAAACAATTAGGCAGGTCAACAATGAGACGCATGCATGAATGGAGGTCACATAAATAAAGCGTGTGATTCAAATTGCAATTGCCCTACGGAGGGTCAATATGAATGAGCGCTCCAGCATTTGATTGGTTCAATAAGATTTATAGAGCCATGACTGTTTGTATATGTTGATGATCAAGCTATTGTGAAAAAGTTGTTGTGGGGCTTAACACTATTTTTCAGCACACGATAGGCTATACATGGCAGCCAGTATTAATGGTGGAGGAAGAAACCGGGAAATCACCGGAAAGAACCACCGACCCACGAGAAGCTATTGGCAAGCTTTCTCACATATCCACATTCGCCGAATCTTAGACTCGAACCCACGCAGACAGAGGTGAGATGGCAGTGATCCGTAACGGAGAACGCTTTAGACCACTAGGCCACTCGGAATAATACGATTCAAATTATTGTAGGAAATATTGCAAATCAGAGATTTTTTTTTGAAGAGCAAATATACACTTTATAATGACCATACACACCATTTATTTAATTTTTGATCAGTTACGTTAGAGTTTGTAACAGTCATTGACAGGAAAATGGTATGTTATAACTACAAGAGCAGTCGATATAGCCGAGTTGGTAATCATTGATTTAAACAGTATATTTGGATTGTGTGTTTATATTCAAGGACTTGAATTTTTAACTAATTACATCGTATTTTGTGAAACTGTCAAGGACATCTGTGATATTCTTCGTTCACGAGATTACATGGAAGTAAAAACATAGAGATTAACAATTTTGTTAAATTCGGTATATTCAATGTGTCACATAAGCACTTTGGAAGCCTCGTTCCGAATACCTAGGAACAGTTTTCGGATAGGTGAGACATCGATAGGTCAATTAATATTTTTAGAAGTATATACAAGGAATTCATACACTGTACGTTATTTTTAATTCTTTCAATTAGTTTGATTTTATGATTTTTATTTAAATAAATTTTTATTTTTGGAACATTTGAATACTTGTTCTGGTTTTGCATGCTCTTGTTACTTAAGATTAAATCCCTAGACATAACACTTGAAATATCGTAATAGCATGAGTAATCATGGTGTCATAAACTAGTAAATCAATGTATGGCTTACTACATCCTTATCATGTGTTATGTAATTATGGTGCTATAAACTGGTAAATCAATGTATAGATTATGAGATCCTTATCATGTGTCATGTAATCATGGTGTTATAAACTGGTAAATGAATGTATGGCTTACTAGATCCTTATCATGTGTCATGTAATCATGGTGTTATAAACTGGTAAATCAATGTATGGCTTACTAGATCCATATCATGTGTCATGTAATCATGGTGTTATAAACTGGTAAATCAATGTATGGCTTACTAGATCCTTATCATGTAAGATACTGTTCTAAATAATGAAATATACAATGGAAAGGTGATCGTGTCTGGTCCCGAAATTAAATTATGTAAGAGATTATTGTTACTGGCTGACACCTATCAAGGTACAAACAGTTTGCCCATGACTGACGACTGTGGTAACACTAATATGCCTAATGCAAGAAAGAAGCAACTTACCAAACAAAACTACTTTTCAGTAGTAAATATTTCTGAATATCAGCATAGGTGATTTGAAAAAGTAACATTTTGTTATAAAGACCTACGAGATAATATGTTGTTTATAGTTGTTTTCTACTGTAAGGACAAATAGGCAATGGAAGCTGTGCTTGAAATAAACCATGTTATTCTTGATGTGATGAATGGAGAAATCAGAATTATCATACAGAACCAAATAAACAAATGTTTAATGAGACTTAAGATTCATGTTTGCTACAGAGAATTTCAATAACAGTATTAGCACCGCTCCGTCCGTCGTTAAAACATCTGCTAACCAGACGAGTTATTCTCATTTCATAATGAAGCAGGAAAGAGGCTCTTAAAACGACTCTGCAGACAACATCCTACATCCAACATCCGCCGATGATCTCAGCCGAAATAATACGAAGACAGCCTAAACAAAATAACACTAGAGTTTCAATTCCTGCATCATTATTCAGTAACGCTAATGTCACACTTATGAAGAAGGAAATGATTTAACCCAAGAATTCCATCAGGCCTAGTATCAGCTAAGCCGAAAACTATGTTGCACTTTGACGCCTTTCAAAGCAATTAAGAATTCAGCTTGTCCAAAAGTTTAAATATTGTCACTGGAAGCAACGATCAACTGGTTATTAACAGTAACTAGTTTTGGTCTTCTTAGACGATGTGTTTCATACCGCGGCTTGCTGATGATAGCAAAAGCACAGTACACGAAAAATTGCTTGCATAATCAAAGAAATACATTCACATAAATGGTTGGTGCTTTCGATAAGCTTTGCGTTCTTATAGACTACCTTTCAATGTTCGATCTTTCACGACCCGTGTTTAAAGTCTTGATACTCTCATACTGCTCATAACCCCAATTCTTACAGTTTCAGAACTGTACTTTTGATCGGTTCGTATGATTTTGCCTGTAATACTGTTGGCGCCACTGGTCGTCTCTTTTTTATGTTCTCACCATAATTTAAATTTGTTCCATCAAAAGCTCTATATTCGCTTCAAGTTGCTCGATTTACAGTTTCATCGTCGTCATTCGCTTATACATACTTAGTTTTCGATTCGTCGCGTCTTTTAAAAGCAAAGCTTACAGTATTCTCTTTCATACCAGCACGCAAGAAAGGCGCCCATACCACTACTATTATGATTGCTTCCTTCAAACTGTTAAGGCGATATCAGCAGATCTTAAGTCCCAGGTCTTTATCTCGAAGGGCTTCCGAGAATGCGCGTTAATCGTGAATATCAAGCGGGTAACCATTGTATGCCAGCGAAACAAAAGTCTGGAAGCATTGTCCTACTCTTTGAAGCTGCACTTTGTAGCATGCATCTTGGTTGCTTTCAACTTCCCAAGCTCGACTTGACCGGACTGGATTTGAAGATATGTACAGACAAGTAAGGCATCATTCTTTAAGCATGCGGATAGGTGCAATCCATTCTCGATTACATTGCAAGTTTTGATGCACAATGCTCATAATGGGTCTTCTAGTCAAGAAATATTGTGAAACACATAATAAATATCTGTCTTTTTTAAACTCTTCACTTAGAGCTGGATACAAATTAAACTCTGTTTCTATAGTGCCAACTTCTTTGTTAAATTGAACTTGCTCTTAAACAATGATCCATGGACGTATTTACCTTTTTAAAATTTCTCTGTGATGAGGGTGTATATGATATGACCGTAACAGAGCTATTGGTCTGCTAACTAATTACACTCAAAGGAACTTGGGAGGTGTTTCTATCATAGTCATCGGAGACCTTGCCGTCAGGACGTGTATTAATCCAGTTATCATGTTGAAAGCATGATTTCAGTTTCTTTCGCCAAATAAATAAATAAATACATATTGAATATCGAAAACCTATCAAAAACTGAATTCTATCACCGCCGGAGTTACATATTCTACCAGGTATGCCGCCGTCTAATACTAGTCAAGCCACTGAACTTCGCGAAATGGAGTATCCAGAGAGCCGGCCAAAGTGTTGCTGCCACCCTATATTCTGGTGGCTGCATAGCAGTGTGTTCGCCCGAACATACAGCCAGCTTCGCGACTGCATGCAATGCCCTCCCCCTTAATCAAGAGCAAAAACAAGTCAAAGATTGTTGGGCATCATCGCCTGGAACTGGTATACTCGATACCAGGTTGGTGCCCAAGGCTTGCGACAATGTTTCTAATCCACTATACAATGGAATATCTTCAATAAAATGCACAAAGTACGGCTATGTGTCGTGCTAGCTCCAGGTCATGCAAAAAAAAATGTTCGTGGCGAGTCTACACACTCGCATTCTAAGGAAACTTCCAGTATTCCGCTCGTCCAACGATACTAGAGGACAAATGGAAAATATGCAACCATACCCACGGGTAGTCCCAAGAATACAAAAGATAAGCTTCAATATCTTGCAAACCATGGAAACTGCCGGGGAAGAGAAAACAAATGTGGAAACATTCCTGCAGAATACTTTAGACACTGGACAGATTGGTCTGGGAACGTCTTTGTTTTGTTGTCCTTCATGCATACAACTTTATAGTTTTCCCCAGGAAATAGGCTATCCAGAGATACAGCTGGAACCTGGGCAAAATGTTGTAATAGTTGCACACGCTTAAAGTCTGTATGCCACTATCCTGTCTTTCTCCTTGGTCGATATGGTTCGTTCTGACTCCATCAAGGTAAGTTAGCGGTTTGAGATGGCATGTTTCCATCCATCCAATGCACTTGACTTGGACCTGCAAAACTGCAGGTAAAGAATACACTTCTTTTGGATGAATACTCGTAGGAGCACATATATAAACACACCTGCACACACTGGTTTTCATTTTCTGCCGCTGCATTTTTTGTTTCGCCTCATATGAATCGTTTAGTTGATTCGGCAGTATTGCAAGATGTTATGGTCAAACTGCTTATAGCAGACTAATACAATCCGAGGAAATATTTGTCTGTTCTGGGTTCTGAATGCCTTCTCAGATTGTAACTACATATCCAGCCAACGAATTGTTCCGCGGTACACCGATCAATATGTTGTCAGGCAAAATGTGTTTGCCTCTCGTAGCAAGAATTGTACATAACTCAATATGTTGTCAGGCAAAATGTGTTTTCCTCTCGTAGCAAGAATTGTACATAACTCAATATGTTGTCAGGCAAAATGTGTTTACCTCTCGTAGCAAGAATTGTACATAACTCAATATGTTGTCAGGCAAAATGTGTTTGTCTCTCGTAGCAAGAATTGTACATAACTCAATATGTTGTCAGGCAAAATGTGTTTACCTCTCGAAGCAAGAATTGTACATAACGTTACCTCTGTAGAACCATGCATACTGGACATTTCCTATTTGTACTGTCTTGTTCTTTTTTATATACTGAATTCTATGTATACTCAATTCAGTATATTACCTGCAGAAGCCGAATCATGCCATTTGTTCTTTCGGTATAGCTAGGCTGTATACATTTCGGTATACGCTATGTTATTAAGGGCGAGATCCAAACACATTTGATTTGTTTGTTTTTCGGTCCTTTGGTTTATATGGACATACAGATGTCGCTCTACAGTTTTCATTTTGCATAGGGTTAGGTTTCTAAAGAAAAAGAATTTCAGCGGTTTCCTTTAATGGTTTTATTGTCTATTTAGAAAAGAGCCTGCATATCTTATGTATTATTCAAACGAACATTTCATTCTCTTTATTTTAGTGTATCATTGATTGGTGAAGCATGGGTTATAGAGCATAAAGCTTGGTCTTACTTCAGATGTGCACTTATCAAAACTGCTAGCATCGATCGGTCACCTGTACTCGCTGTACTTTAGAGGCAAATTGTGAAAAAAAAGCGTATAACTTTTTACATTTTATATATCTGGTACTCCATTCACTACACTTTCAAACGTTGGTATTGTCTATTCTAGCAAAATAATTTTTCCTTATTTTAATAATTGCTAAAGATAGTGTACTTTAGACTAATTAAGGCTAATTTTTCGCATTCATGTCAACATTTTCACAAATATGCATGTTGCAGATGCAAACAACTTCAATTTCCACCTGTCATTCTCGTAGAAGATGATAACATTTGATGAGCACCCCCAAAAGAACGCAGTGTGAAAGTTGTGTTGTGTCTTTGGCTGTCCACCAGTTAACACTCAACAATTACAGTATCCACCATGACAGAATCATCCGAAGACAGTCCCAGAACCAGGATCCCGAGTGGCCGAGTGGTCTAAAGCGCTCTCCGTTACGAATCACTTCCATCTCACCTCTGTCTACGTCGGTTCGAGTCTAAGATTCGGCGAATGCGGATATGTGAGAAAGCTTGCCAGTAGCTTCTTGTAGGTCCATGTTTTTTTCCCGGGATTTCCCGGTTTCCTCCTCCACCATTAATACTGGCCACCATGTATAGCCTATTGTGTGCTGAAAAATGGCTTTAATTCCCACAACAGCAACAACAACAACAACAGTTCCAGAACCAGTTTTGTCATTATTAGAGGTAATTACCATTGATTCCTATTCGAGTTAAAATGTCCTGCTTACCACGGGAAGTAACCCGAACAAATTGTATTTAAACTTATGTTGCAATTTTTTCCCTTTCCATTTGCGGACTTGGAAATAGTGGTCACATTATTCCTTCCTTTTGATACGTGTTTAGCGCGTAATAAGGTTGCATTGTTTATGTTATCTTTCTACCTTCTGTCTATCTTACTGTCAGTTTATCTGTCTACATATTTACCGTAAATAATATGATATTCTCGCTGTAATTAACTAAATATTGCCCTGTTAGTTGTTAACTATATATATATATATATATATATATATATATATATATATATATATATATATATATATATATATATATATATATATATATATATATATATATATATATATATATATATAGTCATGTGGCATATAAAATTGGAGAGGTCAGAGACTCCTGACGTTATGTGGCATATAAAATTGGAGAGGTCAGAGACTCTTGACGTCATGTGGCATATAAAATTGGAGAGGACTGAGACTCCTGAAAAGAGCTCGTCTCAAGCTAGATATATACCTGGATGCGATCCAGATACAAACATTTCTACTAACGATGGTAAGGAAGTAACCTATTCATATTGTTTAAAGCGGCTGTACTGCATACATGTTTAAAACAACTAACTTTGCTTTCATTTTCTCTTTTATTAGAAATATCGAAAAATTTTGAATTTAGGCTAGTATTCGATCTAATAAGGCTGAAACTAGCATTAAAGATGGACAAACTTGAACGTACGTAGAAGTTTCCTCAACTAAAAATATAATTTGACTACTATAACATGATACGTGAAAAATGAAAATAGTTATAGCACAGTACGAGAGTTGATGTTGATGCTTTCACATTAATTTATGTGGTAAAAAAGACTATATATATGTTTTTTTTTAAATACTTGTAATGCATAGCAATATACTCTCCATTAACTATAGCAGTCCTAATATGCAGTTTTAGAGCAATAGATAAAGCAAGTAGCTTGTTGAATAATGGGCTCGTGGAGGTCATCTCCAAGTGTTACTGATTGAAATTGTACATCTCTCTCTCTCTCTCTCTCTCTCTCTCTCTCTCTCTCTCTCTCTCTCTCTCTCTCTCTCTCTCTCTCTCTCTCTCTCTCTCTCTATCTCTCTCTCTCTCAATGTTAATAAGTTAGGTTTAAGGGCAGTTTTGTCATAAATAAGTTAGAAATTGGATCCACAGGCATAGATGGAGAAAGTAAATCCCATCGATCGCCAACTTAATGGCGTAATATTAAAAAGGAAATATTTTGAACCAGTAGTAATTCTTGACCTCTTTCCAAATATTAAAGAGAATTATCAATTGGTGAACTAAATATACTTTATAAGAACCAAATATAGCTCGCTAGGCTTATATTCAAATAACAGTATACATAGTAATTTGCAGATAAACTTGGTTAAGATAGTTTTCATTATATAGGGTCGCAACAGAGCGTATGTGCTGGACATATGTCTAACTTTTTCCTCTTTTCTTTTAAACATAAACATGTTATTGTTTTGGGATTGTGACCCAGGGAAATAATTCCCATAGGGACCACGCCTGGGCAAGACCAGTGGTTGTAACACAAAATCAAAAACTTGGCAATGAAGATGACACAACCCAATATTTTAATTTCCACATCAAATACTTCAAATATTTAGACTTTTTATACTTTAAACATTATAATTCTCAACGAATATTAGGAAACAAAAAAAAAACAAAAAAAAAAAAAACAAACATATCAAACCTTTGAGAAAAATCTGATTGGTTGACAACGTAGACCTTTTTGAAACAGCTTTCTTGAAATGAGAAACACAAAACAAATTTACATGCATTTATTTTTTTTTTATAATGAAAAGACTTAAAACCACACCCATTTCTATATCAGCAAGGCTTTACACAAAATTTAAAACACTATACTTTGATAACAACTACAAATAAGAAAAGCTCTAGTTTAAACACATTATTTTCCATTTCCTCTGTTAATACGATATTCCAATTGACGTTCCAATTATAGTAAAATGTACATTTTCCATTCAGACGTCATTGCCGTAAAAGGAATGCTCTCTAGGTATAAAAAATAGTAATAGGAAACGTTAAACAACATATAACACTTTGTGTACATCGCAGTTGATTATTATTATTATTATTATTATTATTATTATTATTATTATTATTATTATTATTATTATTATTATTATTATTATTACCGGTGATATGTAGAGGCCAATTCCCGCTGATGGTAGTGAAGTTCGTCAACAGGTGGGCACCCTAACCGTACGTACTGGTGTCGGTACATACAGTTAATTCCGCTAGGGCCTTCTCTATCGGGATTCTCTGATGCGAAAAGATTATATTGCGGGCATGATCATGACTGTTTGATAAGGAGGACTTGAAATTGGGCGGGATTGTGGAAGCAACGACATTTTTGAATGGCGAATAAAATGACGGCCGAGCGGGATAGAGTCCTCTACCTCATTGCATAATCCGAGAAGTCATAAGAACTCTCTCGCTCAAATCCAAGTCCACTTGGAAACGGACCCGACGATTCTGGCTACGATAGCACGAGGAATCCACAACAGATTCATGATAGTTATGAACTCTATACCTAAGTTTGGAATAGAGGGAGGTTTGACTTTTCCTAGTTCACAATAAAGACTAGATGATCTAAAAGAGGGATGAGATAATACCTGCCTTGGAGTAGGATATAACTTATCAGGTGTTTCTGGAGAATAGCCTCCATGTACGCTGCCGTCGTTGTAGATGACGTCGACCGAAACAGGTTGACGACGCAATCCATAATCTTGGTAAAAGCCCAAGGGTTGATGTTGAGGCCAAACGGAAGGATTTTGAACTGATGAACTGTGACGTGGTAAGCATAGTTTGCTCTATAGTACAATCTGCATATGCTTCATTTTCAAGCTCTTTGTGATTATCCGTGTATGTAGGGTCCCCTTCTGGGACGGCTTGCAGCTCTGCACAGTTCATGTTGGTTGGTCGGTCATATTTGACGATGTCACTAGCTTGAGGGTAGGCGGTGAATATTCTGAAGTTCGGCATTGTCGGAAATGCTGGCTGGTGTACTCGGCGTACGGTCGTCCCGGATGCTGGCGATAATAAGATGACCCGTCTATCACCAGTACTAGCATCTCCAAAGCCTGGCTAGACGGAAAAATTTCTCACTGAAATCTCTGGTATAGTACAGGTAAGTTGCCGATGTTTCAGCTAGACGGATGGATCTGTCCCTAAGACTAAAGATATTTGGCCGAATAGTTTGAAGGAAAAGATCCACATCCTAGGACTGTCGATGATGGCTGGACGGCCGGTGACGGCTGGTAAGGTATGGAGGTATGAAGACTTGAATCTAGTAAATCCGGTACGAACCCCATGCGTCCTGACCTACAGGCCCAAAGACTATGCTCGGGCATTTATAGAGACTTGCGCCCATTGGGCTTCCTAAAATTGGGGAAATGCTCAATGAATCAGAAAAATCAGCGGTTGCAAGCGAGGAAAATAGGTAAAATTAGCCCCGATGTCAAGGTTGCGTTGTTGTCTCCTTTAGCAGATGACGCATCTGATCAAAAGATTGTACCCTTTCTACATCCTCCTCCTGCCTTTAAGCTGATGTGACTGTGACAGATGGTTGCACTCGACGAACGATGGTGGTGGACCCAGCATCCCCCAAAAGACTTGCAATGGAGGTTGACTTGGGATTTAGTTCGTCGTTCCTTTCCCTTAGCTCCTTTTTGATCACCAAGACCCAAATTTCTTTCGACCACGTACTTAGCGTCGACAATGTATATTTTGCACATATTATACAGGAATCATGATTTTCCACTCCTACTATAAACATTTTGCTCTTTAAACATCTGGAGTACATTCCCACTGAAAAGACAAGAAAAGAAACAAAAAAAGAAGATTAAATTAGTGATGTAGTATATTACTCACTTGCTAAATCACTTTCATTGCTAACGGGAAGTATTGTGTTAGAAGCTTAAAGCCACGATATGAACTGATGCATCATGCCGAGTGAAAAATTATATCAAAACGCCACCAAGCAAGAAGAAACCAAGCATACGTTAGCAATGGAAGTCAAACGTTGTTTACATAATACAAATTGCTCAATTGTTTTATCACCATTTCACTCAAATATTCTAATTGATGAGTCACTGTATGACGTATACAGGTTTATATTTTTATACAGAAATATGGGGTTCCCTGTTGTAGTGCACGGGGGTCACATACCATTAGTTCTTGTGCATCACACATGATTGTGTACATTTGCTACTCCAGTAATCCACCAATATCCCCACCACCTACCTCTCTTACTTAGGCCCCAATACTACATGTACCTCTATCAGATCCTTAGTTACTTGTAGTAGTTCAATTTCTGAGTGCAGCTCCATAGTTAGTTGCACCATAATAGGTCTATGCAGTTCCATAGCTAGTTGCAGTCCCTGTTGCAACACCATAGTTGTGCCTTGATTGGTATATGTAGGTGGATTCATGTTGTGATACTTAATTCTCTTGCCCCCAATACTACATATACCTCTATCAGATCCTTAGTTACTTGTAGTAGTTCAAGGTCTGAGTGCAGCTCCATAGTTAGTTGCACTGTGATAGGTCTATGCAGCTCCATAGTTAGTTGCACTGTGATAGGTCTATGCAGCTCCATAGTTAGTTGCATTACGATAGGTCTATGTAGCTCCATAGTTAGTTGCACTGTGATAAGTCTATGCAGCTCCATAGTTAGTTGCACTGTGATAAGTCTATGCAGCTCCATAGTTAGTTGCACTGTGATAGGTCTATGCAGCTCCACAGCTAGTTGCAGTCCCTGTTGCAAGCTAGTATAGTGGCGTCTTGATTGGTATATGCAGCTCCATAGCTAGTTGCACAGGTGTAGCTTCTTAACCAGTCGCACCATACTCTACTATATGCATATGTATATTGTTGTATGCTTATAAGTTAGATGCTTCTAACTTGCTGATTGTATGCCACAGAGTTGCTCCCAATATATGCCTACGTTAGCAATGCAGCATTTTAAAACTCGCTAATATTATCTACGTTATGACAGGAGTAAGCAAACGTTGTCCAAGTCCCAGGTAATTGGTAATTACTTTGCATGAGGTACAAGTCTATAAAGGTGATAAAATCATTCAGCTTCGACAGAACCGTAAAACTAATGTATACAACCTGCAGCAGAATGATTAATCCACACAATGTATCTAAAAGGAACGTTGGGTGGTTCAGTTATAACACTAAAATGGCTTACGAAGTTATCAGTACTGTAGCGAAGCTAAATACTAGCGAAACCTTTCGGTGGCAAGGAAAGGTACTGGACAAGAGTTATTGCCCTTTGACTACGTGCAATGGGGGGGGGAGAGACGGTTTTCGTATTTTGGGCTGGATTCGCGAGGTAGCAGGCTAATAATCCTAACGTAATGTGCTTGGGGAATGTATTTTGAAGGAGAAATGGTAAGGTAAGGTAATAACAAGGTAAGGTTCATGCAAACATCGACAGAAAATCATGATATAAATTCATCAAATAGAGATTTCATAATCCTGCATTCGTATTGAAAAGCCTAGTTAAAAATGCATTAAAAACAGAGCATTCATAATCCATAATCCAGTAAATGGGTTTGAGATGTCTATTTCATGTCAGCTTACATTAAATAATACTTCATAGGACTAGCTCCGATGTACGTGTTGTACTGTCTACAATTTCTTCCCTCGTCTTCTCGATAAATCTGTTTCAATCTATACAGTGTATTTTCCACATTACACATTTATTCATCAGTGAGTCAGGTCTTGGTCACGCTCGTTTTTATTTGGAATGATACATCAACTAAAATCAAAAGTAACAAAAACATGATTAATATTGTTAATTGAATTAATATGTGCACTGATTGAAAAAATAAAAATCTTTAGCAAAATATTTCTTCATACCTGTGTCTCTTATTTATTTGTGGCATGTATGTCTAACTGACGTCAAAGAAAATATTGCTTTATTGTTCAATTACTCATTTATGTCCATTATTTTTCATTAATATTAATGTTGTTCCATCTCAAGCAAAAATGCGATATCATGATCAGTTCTATGCACTTTACATACATTAACGAGGTCTAAGGAAAGTTGGTCTAGTTTTATCTCGTTCCGACTTTATTAAATGCGAATACATATATAATTCCATTAGCTCAATCGAACTCTAAGGTTATGAACTGAGTGCATAAGTAGGTAAAGCAATAAATGATATACAATAACAATATATGCATCTTCTGAAACAAAGATAATAGCCGTATCAAAAGAGTGATAATCACGCATGAACACTGCTTTCATTCGCACACGCATTTTACCATTTACCACTCTCACACCCCTCAGCCTTGCAAACATTTTTCTGTCAAAGAGGATCCGGAAAGAAGTTCCGTGTGCAAAACAAGGGATCTACATACATGCACAAACAAGTTGCAGTGACGTACTAAGGGCGAATGTCGCCCGGTATAACTATGATCGGCTCACCAACGATTTTCCTACAATTTAATTTTTATCGGCCCCCACCCCCGTTAGATGGCTACTCACAAGCTCCTTATAATCTTTATATTTTCTGAATTTAGAAGTTCAATAAAAGTTTTAATGTTTTCTTATCCTATGCCACTTAACCTTGAACTTAATTATAATATAGTTATATCACTCCAAAATAAAATGTTACTCGTTCTTTAGTGTATTGGGGGAGGAAAGGGACGAGTGGTCAAGTGGTCTAAAGAGCTGTCTGTTACAGATCATTGCCATCTCACCTCTGCGTGGATTCGAGTATAGGATTCAGCGAAAGTGGATATGTTCAGAAAGCTTGCCATTAGCTTCTCGTGAGTCGATGGTTCTTCTCGGTGATTTTCCGGTTTCTTCCTCCACCATTAATACTGGCCGCCATGTATAGCATGTTGTGTGCTGAAAAATGGCTCTAAGCCCCACAACAACAACTGTTATGTATTGCATATATAACATTGTCTTTCTTAAACTGGTTTATACTGGCTAAGAGAAGTACAAATTATTCGTCAAACACATATTATAAAATTATTTATTTGCTTGTTTACATTCTTTTCTGTTTGGCATTTGTTACATATCCTAAATATATCGCGCGCGCACGCGTGTGTAGATAGAATATGTATTGATCTTTCTTGTATGGAAGTTGTGGTATGCATTTCCGCCTGTGGGTGAGAAGGCATTTTCCTCAAACCATGTGTGATTCAAATTTAAAAAAGATAAACTTTAAAAAAAAGTGCAAACTGATCAGGTAATTTGTATGAGCAGTCGAATGCTTTTGAAGAAGGCACTTCGTACAGTTTTGTTGAATGTTAATATTGCCACTAAATGTGAATGTTAAAACACTGCATGGTTTAACATGCTTAATTAGAGTGAATATGTCATGTATAACAAACATATCCATTTGTTTCTGTTTTCTTAGTGGATTCTGGGGGAAGTCGAATCGGCCACGTTCAGGAAAGAGTTAACACCTACTTGTACAATTAGTTGTATACGTAATACATACAGACTTGTGCTATTGGCTTCATCATAGAACGATACTTATGATGTTACGAGTCTATGCTCTTAAAATAAGTAGCAGAAAAGAATGAAGACAACAAGCGTTTGTAAAATTTAATAATTTATTTCCCTAGAATATAAAATAAAAAATAAGAAACAAGAACTTAAGGTATTGCGAATTAAATCCATAAATAATCCAGGAATTAAAGACTCAAGTCGTAGTAAAAAAAAAAGTCCTGAATAAAACTCATTTCACGTCTCGAAGTGATTTAAAGTTGAAGGCTTCGACGTGTCTGTCATGGCCTGCGTCATACTAATGTGTCATCAGTCTCTTGTTGAATCAGAGAAATATTATTCCAGGTTTGAACTCAGTATAAATTTCAATGAATGTCTTTATCAAAGAATTTTGCCAAAGCACTTTTGTATTTCCAGATAAAATAATCACTTGAAATCAATAATTTTAAGAAAGTAAAATTCAACCCAAACTGGACATAACATAATACAATTTAAAGTGCCAGATGTTAAAGCACAACTGGTAAAATTCTGACAGTTACAATATAATATAATTATATGTTTGACCTCAGGTCACAAATTAGCATTTTCTAAAAGCAACTATTGCGTAATGGAAAATAGCTTTCCAGCATGAATTAATGTGCCATGTTTACTTAAAACATAGTACTCTACAAAATTCACTTTTGAATCCCCAAAACCTGATCCAAATCAGCATGTTTACCTGCATAAAAATTTCGTCAATGAACTCATATCCACAGAGGATATTGAAGTTATTATTAGTTGTTTACATCAATGAAATAAAAAAAATTAAAAAGTTAATATGGTCAAACAGAACTGAACTCAATTCTGGACAAGGTCAAGTCTAGTAAACAATGTTACATTACAATAGCATGCAATGAAATAATTTGTTTAAAACTAACAGAGAAATAATTAAATTAAATATACATAACAATGCACAATAAGAAGTTCCTACCTTTTTAGGATCTACTGTAAAGGTTATTCAGTCCTGGAAATGATCCATTTTGATGTGCAAAGTGAACAACAACAACCAAACAAAATCATATTCAATTTTCCAAGAAATTTAAACAAAAACCGTTAGTTCTAGTCACTAAATTGATTATTCATAAGTGTTAGTGACATTTCATTTTCCTTACCTATGGACTCCGTGTAGCCATATAATGCATCAAGTTTGGACATGGAATTCTTTTATTAGATGTTAATTCTTTACACGCTGGCTTGCATTATACTTAAATGAAAGAAATGGAATATCAATATTACCGTAATTTTTGCCATTTCTTCACAATCCAAGTACTACACACCCACCTGTAATGAATTGTGCATTACCAATAGCCTTTAAGTAGGAATATAATAATATACATTAAGCATGCGAAAGTATGAAACAATTTCGTTCACAATTGATCATTTCATGAGAAATACCGTACAAGATTATTATTATTATTATTATTATTATTATTATTATTATTATTATTATTATTATTATTATTATTATTATTATTATTATTATTATTATTATAACCAGGTTTTTATATGACTGTGTAACAAGACTTTCAGTTATAAAATCTAGAATTGTATTCATCCTTTCACGATTGAATTCGGGGCCCCGAGTGACCCAGTGGTCTAAAGTTACGGATCACTGCCGTCTCACCTCTGTATGCGTGGGTTCGAGTCTCAGGCTTGGCTAACGTTGGTATGTGAGAAAGCTTGCCAGTAGCTTCTGGTGGGTCAGTGGTTCTTCACATGGTTTTTGAGGGTTCTTTTCCACCAGTCATACTGGCCGCCATGTATAGTCTATCTTCTGCTGAAAATCGGTGTTAGCCCTATATGAACAACAACAACAACAATTTATTTCAGTTTGTCTGTTTATTTATAAACATAGCGGACTTGAAACTGACTTTAGCAAATATGAATAGCATGGTGCTGTATAACAAAGATTTAAATCTCTGTAAAATTTATAATAAATTCTGAATAAAAAAAATAAATAAAACGGATGGAAAAAATTATTTTTTTAGATAACTCTAAAGCTTATATTTTCTCCAGTAAAGATTATGGTGCATGTATTTTTCAACACAAATGCCTAGTTTCTTTGAACGTAGCCCTCCGTAGGATAGTTTGCTTTCTGGGAGTTTTGTTCTGTTTTCTCCCTCAAGGTTATTGGTATATGTATTTTTAACACACAATTAATACCTGATTTGGTGGCAAAACCAGCCGTTAGACAAGTTGCCTTAAATGCGTTTTGTTTTGTTCAAGAAGCCGTGCCTAAATTGGACAGATTCCTCACAAAACCGGTTGTATTGTGATTATACATCGATCATTTTCCTGTACAAATACTCTGGCTGCAATCTCTAAGACCAGAGAACTCAAGGTAATTGGGTTTCTGACTGCACGCACTTTGAGCGTGCAACACATTGTAACTGTAAACGTAAAAACAGTGTTTTTTAAAATAATCACGGCTAAAAATAAACCAACCTCTGGGAGCGTTGTACGTAGCAGCGAAACCAGAATATATTTATTTATATATAATGCACTCTGGAATCTGCAAGGGTCTAAGGCTGATATTTTCAATGTTCATGCGTTGCTGTCACCAGAATTTGGCTTACTGCCATATTGTGAAGTATCACCAGAGTTGAAAGATGACGAGATCAAGGGAAATGATATAGGTTTTGCAGTTATTTTTTGCGTATGATCTGGTTTATCTACCTAATCACTCTAACAATTCCTAATATGTGAATTTTATTTTTTCTCTGATTTATAATTGTATTCATATGGAACTAGACGTGACACTGATTGGAACGTTGTACCAACCTGATATTCACATATTTGTCTTTGTGCATTCGTGTTCTTTGTTTCTCTTTAAACTGTTTGAATAATAGCATTGAAATTTTCTGCGTTGTTCCTCTATATATCAAACGAAGGGTTCTTACGCCCACTAATTGATTCATTGACAATTATTTTGCATGATATAAGAATGTCAGTAATTTTGTTGGTAAGCTTGTGGTCGACAACTTGTTTACAAGAGCATAGCGCGTCTTAAAGAAAACATACCTTTATTTGTGCTCGTTGACCAGATCTAATCATCCGTAGGTCCTATAAAATGATGGCAAGCTGATCATCTAATGATTCATAACGAATAAATTTAGCGGCACTGTAGCATATGTTCAGAAGATGGTTTTTGTTGGTGATGCCAGCTTGAAAAAAAATTGAAAATCTTCGTTATAATTACCATATTGTTCAATATCACATCCTTCAAGAATGGAATCAAGATTCTCAACTGACATGTTAAACAGTATATCTAGAGTCTAAAATTACTAATAAAACTATATATCTAGACGAAAATAGTTATTGACACTAGCATTGACAAAACAAAATTTACATGCGCTGAACTCGTGTGCATGTTATACTATTATACACAATAAAGCACCATACTGACCAGCTGCAACTTGAGATGGCACGAGTTAGTTGTGATAAGGACCAATAGTATCTTTAGGATTAAATTTTAGTCCATTAAATCCGTATTGCGTGACCACTCTGTATTGATCGGTCGGTTAATTGCAGGTAGTGCATAGCACACGGATGACTATTTAGTAGTGAGAGAATTCGGGTAAATTGCTTTGCCAAGATAAACCAATGCAGTCAACCATAGTCGCTGAATAGAATTCGAACCGCAACACTGATTGTGCGTCCAGGATGCCAAATGTTTCGCCACTGCATCTACCGTTAATGGAAAGATTAGGAGATTGTAAATCACGAACAAATAGCGAATCAAGTAATCACAGCGAAGTATGATTTGAGACAGCATATTATTAAATGGAAATAATACCTAATATTAGGCAACATAATAGTATAAATAGGGGACCAAGGTTACAATAAAGTAAATTATCAAAAAACAGACAATCGTTTGAGATAACAAACATAATATTTGTGTTCCTTACAATAATCGTAAAAATGGGCTTCAAAATTGAGTGGATTACTCTGACCTTTGGGATATAAGGAATTTTAGAGATAGTATTGGGAGGGACAGTGATAATTAACTTTTGAACATTTTCGATTCTTCAATAATAAGTGTTACACTACTTCATGGTTCAGGCAAAGCAATGACAGATTTTCCACTGAAGAGGCTATAGACTGCTCTCCAGAAGTTGTCTGCGGTCTTGCAGTGCCACAGTTCACGGGTTGTAAGTCATTAGAACAATTGTACAGAGTGCAGTCAAATTAATAACATCATACCTGGCCGTGGATACTTGGTGCGTTTAAACTGCCGAAGAAAGACGCAAATCAAATTAGAAAACTGGCTTTCGACATATTTTTGAGAGTTTTCAAATATGTTACTATATCTATTTTATCTTTGGCTTCAGCTGTAATGTCTTCTTCCCATTCGTTAAAATATAGTTTTTATGTGGGGCTAGGCAAAAACATAAATTGGCGGCTTGTTGTTGAGTTTCGTCGGAAAAAAAATCCACTAGATGTTTCATAAAATTAACAAAGACTCTACAACTGCTTGATGCAGAAACCCATTCAGTTAGGACTGTCGTGCTTTTTCTGTACAGACTGTCCACATGAATGTTTTTCTTTCCTGGAATGTGACTTTTCGGAGTGTCATCCTTTTTGATTCTATCCAACGTCGAAGGTTGCAGACCTCCACGCAGAGAGGAGCACGAGTACCTCCTCCTGAAGTATTCCACCGCTGTTGTGTTGTCTAAGGAGACCATGATACAATGCCTGCTGATATGATCTATACACAATCTCAGGGTGAAGAGTACACCTTCGTTTATATGTTAGTGATATGTAAGAGACTGTCTTCATGTCACCAGTGTCTTTGGAGAAGTGCTCCTTCTGTATCTACATCAATCCCACCCATACCCCGGTATCAGATGCATTGGTGCACATATTGCAAGTCAGGAACAGGTCTTGATTGTGCCGCTGCTTGAGATGGTACTAAAAGTCGAACCTTGAGAAATTCGATCTGAATGTGAATCCGTGTGAGATTTCCAGACCGCCATCACGAGAAACTGAAGGGAACGTAAATAAAATCTCGCTTGGGATACCAAGTCCAATGTGAAATTTATTGTCCACAGAAGAAAGAGGTACAGAGATGACGATGGCACATTGATGTGTAAGGACTTTAAGAGATCCATGATTTTGTGTATCCTTTCTGGAGGAATATAAACCCGGCTCATAAAGGTATGAAAATTAATTTATATGTATTCGAAATAGAGAAAGAGGGAACGGGATCTGGTTTCTCAAGATTGTTAGTAAGTCCTAATGAGTCATTACGGACCAACATCAGGTCATATGATGTAATATTAGGTTGGTGTTGTAGTGCAGCCAGTCGTAAAACATATAAGATTGAGTACTTATTTATATGAAAGGAGGAAGAATGAACTGCAGGAGAAGAATCCCTTGGAGGTCATGGTTTTCCCACCCGCTTTTGGCAATGAAGAAAGAGACAACAGATTTCATCGCCCTGTCACTGCCTCTTCAGATTGAACGTCTCATTTTTGGAGTGGACTTATAGGAGTGTTGCCGCCTATGTTATGGTTGCATACCCTTCTTTGGAATTTTTGCTGTTAGGCGCTCTGAAACTCTCAGTAGAGATCACTGATCTGTTGATAAGGGGTGACTTGTCTAAAGAACAAGAATTTTGCTCGTCTCGCCTACTGGAAGGTAGACTACCCTCACAATGCTTGATGACTTCTCACGAGTAACGTGCGGTCGTCGTCCGTCTTCAGAAATCGTACGTTTAGGGGACCATGAAAGTGAAATTTCACATTACAAGAGTTGTGAGAAACTATGGATAAGGAAAGGAGATCAGTTCGGTCTCTTTTTTCGGGAACATGCATGAAATCAAGCTTTTTCCCTATCGATACTTGTTATGTATATTTAATTTAATTACTTGTTTGTTAGTTTTAATTTTTTTATTCCATTGCATGCTATTGTAATGTATTTTCGTTTACTGGATTTCATATTGTCCAGAATTGAGTTTAGTTCTGTTTGACCTGAGAAACACTACATCTAATTTCTGACCTTGATTCAGAACCAGTAGCAGGTGTGATAAACAACTTGTTTTTTTTTCCAATTTTGTTTAATTCGTTCTCAGAGTAAGAATCATTAGGTCAAGCCCATACCTGGAGTACATGATATGAAACGTGTGTATTATTACAAACTGATTATTAGTTTAGAAGATGGATCACTTTGCGTCTTAAACTAGTGTATAAATGTTTTCTTTATAGAGATTCTTCAGTTAAGCTTAAAATAAATGGAATATCAAGTTACATTATGGTGTGACCAGTTTGAGTTGAAATTTCATTTCATTGAATTTCAAGTGATTATTTTCTCTGGAAATACATAAATGCTCCTATAAAATTCTTGGACGAAGACATTCACTGGAATTTATACGGAATTCAAAACTGGAATATTGTTTTATATGATTCAACAAAGAACTGTTGACACAACAGTGCTCCGCAGACTACAAGAGACGTCATCGTCGTCCATTTTGGATTTCATCGAGACTCAAACTGAGATTCATTGAGGACTTTTTAATACTAGAACTTATATTATTTTAATTATTGGATTATTTTTGGATTTGATTCGTAAAAAGATAAGATCCTTTTTCTCAGTTTTCACTTGGTACTCTAGGGAAATAAATTATTCGTTACATTTTTACAACGTTTGTTGTCTTCAATCTTTTCTGTTACTTTTTGTAGGAGCCTAGATTCGTAACAAAACATTGGCGCTCATCCTTGTGACATATGAATTCTGGCTACAATATTTCAGAAAATTTGGTGCTTCTTTAGTTTATATTCTGCTAGTTTCAGAATATTTGTAAATACCAAGCATTATTTCACATTTTAAACATCTTCAGTGAAATCAAGAGGCTTATTTTACAATGTCATCAAAAATGGAAATTTTTCTTTCAAATCTTACTCAGAAACAGACTTTATGAAGAAAAAAAAGATGAATTGCTTCAACTTGCCAGAAAATGTGATCTTTCTGAGGCAAAAGATTTTTTTTTAACGAAGTAAGAGATAAAAAAATATTTTGGTCCAATATTTGGCGGAAAAGAGTGTTCTGGATAAAAGTGTTTTGGATTTCATGAGTAAGTCTGTATCAGACTGACATAAAAATAAAGGAATTAAAATACAAGATGTAATTAGAGTTAAGAAAGCTTGAACTACAGACGGAAGTGAAATAAATGCTACTGGAGAAAGAGGAGAGAGATAAACAATTACAGTTGCAATTTGAGATAGAGAAGATAAACACATGCTATTGGAGAGAGAGAGAGAGAGAGAGAGAGAGAGAGAGAGAGAGAGAGAGAGAGAGAGAGAGAGAGAGAGAGAGAGAGAGAGAGAGAGATTCAGTTACAGAAATAAGATAAACAAATGCAATTAGATAAAGAGGAGATAAAGAAACAAATGTAGTTACCATTGGAGAGAAACAGAGAGATGTAAATGCAATGAAAGAGAAATGGAATTTCAAATTAGGTTAAAATAATTGGAGCTGGCAAGTGAAAAACACATTCCCACTTCACATACGTATTCAAGTATTGATATTACTAAGAATATTAGGTTAGTACACCCATTTAGAGAAAAGGAAGTAGTCAAATATTTTCCTCATTTTGAAAAAAAAATTCTGAAAATTTGAAATTGGACTCTATTATTACAATGTATATTTACTGCCAAATCCAGTGATATCACAATTCACTGTCACTACAGCAAAGTGCTGACTATGATCTGGTTAAGGAATGTATCGTTAAGAGTTATAAGTTAGTCCCTGAGGCTTATCGGCAAAAATTCATGAACTGTTAGAAAGAAGCTGGACAAACTCGTGTCGAATTTGGAAGAGAAAAAGGGTAATCATTAATAGATGATGCTTAGCCTAGAACATTGATCAAGACTATGAAATCTCTGACAACATGTATTACTTGAAGAGTTCAAAAACTGTGTCCATAGTGACATTAAAACTTATCTTAATGAGTGGTCGAAACCTTGGAAAATGTTGCTCGTGCTGCTGACGAGTATTCTTTAGCTCATAAAGTTTCTTTTGTAAGCAAGTCTTCAATTCAGCAATCTTCTGGTAAAAGGTATTTCAACTACAACCCCTTCTAAATTTCAATCTGGCACAACGTTTAGAAATCAAGTTTCTGATAAACTTGATAAATACTTATCTCCTCCTACGTGTACCAAATTGCAAGAAGAAAGGACACATTATTTCTTATTGCTTCAAATTCAAAACTAAAGCATCAGAATTAAGACAGATTTATTACAAATACTCTTATTTCTAAGAGGTTATGGTCGCAGTAATGCATTGAAAGCAATACATTTGTTTGGTTTAATAAACTTCCGTCTGATTTTAATTTGGAGAATTATGAACCATTCATATCGAAGGGACCTATATCACCCTTGGGTGATTCAGCCAATCCCGTCTCTATTATAATTTTAAGGGATACTTGAGCTTCTCAGAATCTTTTGTTATCAGGTACTTTCCCTTTCCCTGAGAAGTCTTCTTGTAATGAGAGTGTTCTTATTCAGGGAGTAGAGTGCGGCTTTGTTAATGTTCCTTTCTACTGTTTCAGGACCCCTGACAGTCGTAATATTGATTTCTTTACCCATTGAGGGCATCCAGTAACCAGTTACTGGTATCTAGTGACAATCTGTACTCCGTGAGAGGTGACCGGTGACGTAAAGTCAATGGCGATTTAGATCGCTCAAAATCTCGGAAACTATTGACCATTCGGGTGGGTGGAGCAATAATACTTCTTAATATATGAGGACGGGGTGCGCTCGATCTCAGCAAGCTCAAAGCCCTTAACAACAGATACTGCATTCTTAGAAAACTCTCTATCGTGAGAGGAAAGTATTGCTCCTCCCTCTTTTATTCGGGCTAGAGCATTGGATCCGCTGAGAAATATATGGTACCTCATCAGAGTAGTGCCCTCTTGGAAAATTGCGTCTCTCCCTCTTTTGATAGGCAAGACATAAACAATTCCATGTAGATTATGAACATTGTGAGATCTTATCGACTCCAAAGCAGAGGAAGATGAAATATATATTTTTTCCTTTTACTATACATTTGCAGTATCTTCAAGCAGGATCTCTGATGTCTGACTGTTATTAAAGTCCTGAAACAATACACTTTTGTACGATAAATAACTAATAAAGGATAATAACAAGGAGGCTCGCGTAGGCCTCATTTAATTTTTACTACTTATTTTGAATGAAAACAAAAAAGGTTCTAGTTTATTCACATTTCACTATAATGATAAATTGGTGGTATGTGCACTTTCTACCAAATATCTTTGCATATTTTCTTGTCGTCACTAAAGCTGGTTACCGTAATAACAATAACAATACATATACAAAGCCCCGAATGACATGTATTTACTTCATGTAAACAGTAAATAGATATATTGAGGACAAATATACCTATTAGTATAGGAAATTATCATGCATAATTTACAAGGAGAGCAGTTGACGGACTGATTCAATTATCACTCATACCTATCAAAACGATAAGAACGGACTGAGTGATAACGTATTCCTAAAAGAACATGAATATCAAGCCCTGATATTTAGCGGAACCATCACTTGTATATTTTTTCAAGGAAAAGACTCCATGTGTGACTTAAGATGTCATCAGAAAAGTAGACGAGAACTCGCTATTTCTCATGGGTTGATGATGTAGGTCAGACTGGGTCGATGTACGTTTTCTAAGAATTTCTGAAACAGGAGGAGGGTGCCTTTATCACGCACGAGATTTTCCGTTTTGGAAAGGTAAAGCTTAACAATACCGGACATGTAATCTATTACTGATGTTAAAATATTACGTTTTAAAATGACGATCTCCTGATGTTTTGGTCAGAATTTATTCCGTAAAATTTGATAAAATCTCCAATACGCTTACTTATTTGCAAGAACAAGAGAGGGAAAGGAAGAATGAAGAGAAATTTGATTTGATTTTAATGAAAGTAATCTTGCATGAAAAATACAAAAAACCTTGTATAGATGGAAAGATGAAAACAAAACTCTTGCATAATAAATCTCAATTCATTTACGATATCACAAGTGGCTTTGCTTAATATATAGTGTTCAATCGAATAAATCGTAAACGTATATCTCAAAATATTTACAGCGGTATAATCATAAGTTTGGCAGTCATAATATTACATCACACATAGGATTATAGTTATGCTAATGTTTGCTCACATAGATACGGTTTTCACAACATCTTTACTAGATATTTTTGGAAGGTATTTCAGCCATTTCAATGTAAATGGACCCACAATCCATGTGAGAAAGCATAACTATTTTAACCAAATTATTCTAATGTCGATGGCTTCCATAACAGCAATTTTAGTTTGCAAAGAATGTGTCAATCTTGGATGGTTGCAGAATTAAAATTGCATTTTGTTTGTGTTTTTACGTGAACACATGAAAAAGACTCGTGCATATTTGTGTATTCTGTTCCACACTCAGAAATTTCAAAAGTCGTATACAGTACGATTCTTAGTGGGATACATTCATGTTATCTGCATTGTGGGATACATTCACACTATCTTCATTGATGGATACATTAGTGCTATCTGCGCTGTGGGAAATTTCTTAGAAGAGATTAACTTCTTTCAGACACGTAGTACTAATCTTTCCAACCTGCACACGCAACTGGGATTGCAACATGTACCGTAATCAGTCACCTTATCTCCCTATTGATGGAAATAAATATTCTTAAAGGAAAATTACTGGCTCAACAATCATAAGAATATCCATGCTTAATATAGATTCTATGCCATTATTTATTTACTTTCGTTTTAGTTCTTTCTTTCCAAGAATAAAAAATGATAACAGAGCCCTCAAGCTTTGTCCAAAGATAGTGCATGTTTACTTTTATGCTGAGGGTTTTGTTTTACTTGAAATTTTGTCAAGCTATTGATTTAGCATCATTGCTACCAAGCTTATGCTCGGCCAGGTATTTTCAGGATTGCCATGATGTGACACTAAAAACAAAACGTATAACAAGACACAGTATTATATGAAGAAAAAATCCAGCTGCAATATAAATCTTTCTACATTTGAATTGACCGCTAAAGCTCAAATAAACAGCCAAAATGACCGTAGAGTTAAACAAAAAGTTGACAGTATTTTACAAATTGGCGGAATTACCAGAAACAATACTTCTGGAATTAGGATATTACACACAGACTGACAAAGCTAGGTAAAACATAAATAACTGAACTTTTCTACCCACCGCCACCACACCCAGCATTGCAATCCAAGATTAATATCTGCAAGAAAGACTAAAGGAAACATTCTGTAGGTGGCATTAAATATGCCTGCATTATGACAAATAAAAGACTATGAAGAAATTGACATCTATTAAAACAATTATATATGACACGCTTAAATAGTAAAGGTTAATGGGTTAAGACTAACGCATAAGTTTCCGACGAAGATTTATTGTTATTTTTCTGCTTAAATCTCAAGCAAGATAAAATGGATTTATATAAGAATTTTAGTAAATCTTGTGGTACCAATATTTGAACTTATAGGTCAGGGTACCAATGTTTTAACTTGTATGTTTGAAGTTGTATATCTTAGGTTATCACTGTTTGAACTATGTGTCTTAGAGAACCAATGTTGGAACTTCTAAGTCTTAGGTACCAATGTTTGAACTTGTATATCTTAGAATACCACTGTTTAAACTATTTGTCCTAAGTACCAATGTTTGAACTTCTAAGTCTTAAGTACCCATGATTGACCTTCTAAATCTTAGGTACCAATATTTGAACTTGTATGTCTTAGGATACCAATGTTTCAAGTTGTATGTCTTAGGCTACCAATGCTTGAACTTATGTCTCTTTCAGTACCAATGATAGAACCCACAAGTCTTAGGGTACTAATGTTGGAACTTTTATGTCTTAAGGCAGCAGTGTTAAAGTTTATAAGTCTTAAGTTACCAGTATTGAACTTTATCTTTGTTAAATATATTGACTGAGTGCATTTATAATCAATCAAAAAATGTTACAGCACAAAGTTTACACATATTTGGCTAAATATAAGTTTAATGACTGCTGATATAAATGTTTACTATGACATTGGCAGTCTTTCTTTGCAGCAGCCATTGTTTGACAAGCCTAACGTACACATGATGTCACAGCGAACCATCACACATAGATGCATACTCAATAACTCAGACTTGTGTCAAATGTCTGTAGGCTTCGCGGATAGCCCTGATACTTATTTAGGAACGAGTCCGTATTATCCAGTGTTTCTGGGAGAGAATATGGTCTTTCAAAATAAAAGCCGCTATCAATCTTGTACCCGTTTTGTCTGGATTTTTCTCCAGACTCCCTTTCCGAGACGTCATACTTCAATTTGGCAATGGTGGTAAGCTTCGGCAGATAGATGATTGCCAACATGGCGACAGCACTAACGAGCATTTCTAGAGAAACAATAAATTCTGAGTGCTGCCGAGGTAAAACGAAGAAGACAATTATCCACGATGTCCAGATACCAACACTTGTCCAAGAAAAGATAAGGAGGAGTCTAGCTTCTCCCATATTTTTGGATTCCTTTCTAACTAGTATACCATAAAGGCTACAAACTACGACCAGAAGCATTACATAAACATTGTATGCTACAAAGTCAATTCGTTGAAATTCACATGCGTAGTAAGTAATGTTTTCTGTAGTATTTGCTGTTACCTTTGAGTATTTCTCTTCGATGAAAAATGGTCTCTTCAGCACCCACCACTGAACTCCTATTGCTATTTGAACTCCTGTTAGGAAGAACACGGACAAAACTTGGTTTAATCGCGAAATCTCTCCTCCAAGACCAATATACCTATAATCCCTCAATGTCATCATTTTTGTAAGAATAATGGCAAAAGCAAATGCATACGAGAATCCATGAGCGAAAAAGCGCATTCCACAACCAGATTCACTTGGAGAGAAAAGGAACGGAAATATAGATATAAACAAAAATACGATGGCAACAAGTAACAAAATTCCTAAAATGATGTATCTCCGAATGAGGGCGCCAGTGCAGACTTTACTCAGAATGAAAAGCATAAGAATCAAGGTGATGGCTGCGCCGGAGCATGCTATAATGAGAACAATAATCCTCCAGAGATCTGGAATAAACGAAGCCGTTGTTTCCCCATAAATTCGGTCGGGACCATATGGCTGACTCGATATGGATACCACTGGTGTCACCTTTTCTTTGACATTTATACACCTACAGCTTTTATAGCAATTTGAATTTCTTGGAGTGGGCAATTCGAAAATATTACTGTCATACGACTTGATTTCTGCTTTATTTATTTCCAGTATGCCTTCCTTCCATGTGCCGATCTGTGAAAGAAACAAAACATCAGCAAGTTGAAAGGTTATTGTCACAAACAGTATCACATGTATTTCTTTGGTATTACAAATTGATAGCAAGAGACGTGGTCACCTTAGTGTTTGTCTTGAATGAAATGAAAAGAAGTAATTCTGCTGTAAAGTCCTTCTAATAATTTTCACCCTTTCCTGCTCCATTAAATCAAAGTAAATTTTGAACATATATACATTAATGGCTTACTACATACATATGATTATTTACTTTCATCCCTAATATGTGAAGGAATATAAGAACATATTCTTAGGTCTATTTCTTTGAAATTTAAATATATTGACCACCAATATGTTGCAAACGGAACTTTTTATTTTATTCAGTATTGGTATGACGACATTGATATAGTAACGTTTTTACGTATCTAAGGAAGTGTTGATATAAACCCTGTAAGCTTGGAAAATCTCACATTTTATAGATTAGTTACGAGCATTAGATTAGACAATTAAACATGACACCAAAAAATTTCGACTTCTGCCTGTTTCCACTTGGCGACATCATATTTCAGGATTCCCAAGTCTCGTGGCTGATTTAAACACGTTTAAGGTGACAAATACCTGTTAAAATTATAGATAACTTGCGTTCATGGATGTTAGCTGTCACTACTGAACTACCATTACAATATTACATACTCTGTTTACAGTGGGATTAATTCCTATTACAATTAGCTGAAACAAGCAGTCCCTGCGGAGGTATACTTTTTAAACAGACTATAATGTTGGAGGACACCTTAACAAGTATGATAAATCATATATTCTGCCACATCAATACAGCAGGAAACGATACAAGGAAACCGAATCGAGTATTTTAACTTAAAACATTGGTATGAATAGTCACAATGACAAACCGTGTGACCTTCTGCTTGACGTCTAGCCTTTCCATACCATACGGAACTATGATTTTCAGTTATATCATCTAGAAATTGAAAGAACAATCAGCATATTTAGGTTGGACATTATATTATTAAACTATAGTCCCTCGAATGTACTGACGCTTTATTGGCAGAAACAAATTTACATGAATTTCAAGATAAGACCGTTTCTTATTTTTACGTGATGTGTGATGAAACCATCCCCGAAATTTATAAGCAGTAACAATATTTTAAAATTAGTCTCTGTGACAGCCATATTGGATGCAAGGTCGTCACCATTTTCATTTAGTACTAGCATAACTTTATTAGAAGTCTTGTAGTAAAAGCCCGCGTGGATATGGCAATCCAATCTGCAAGGTATGACAACACTTTCAAGGTCTCTGAACTATGGTGGCTATATTGGATGCAATATCAACACCATTTTCATTCAAGACCAACTAAATAGCATTAAATGTGAAAATATCACGTCGACACAAATCCCATATGGGCGAAGTAACAATAACAAGATTTTAAACATATCTATATATGTGATCATTTTATATGCAAGATTAGAAACATTTTATTTAAAATCAAATAGATATCACAAAAAGTCTTCTGATGAAAACAACATACAGATGTCCCATTTCTTTGACTACGTGTAATATAATTTTCAATATAGCAGCTATGACGGTCATGCTGGGTTCCTAATTAGCAGCATTTTAGGTTAGATCAAATCTGATATCACAAGACGTCTTTGGTGAAAACCACACAAGTCGATATGACCATCCATCTGGGAGGAAGAGCAATAACTAGATTCTTAAGAAGGTCGCTGTGTTGGCTATATTAGATGCTACATCAGTACCATTTCTTTTATCTTACGACATCATACGAATGATTTGAGTTAAACTACTTAGTGAATATGACGTTCCTGTTATGGAGGAGTAAGTGATAATATTTTCCAGAAGGCCGTATTGTCAGCAGGGAACCATAATTATTTAGGACAATATATATATATATATATATATATATATATATATATATATATATATATATATATATATATATATATATATATATATATATATATATATATATATATATATATATCATAGTGCAGTGGTAGAAAACCAATGCCGATATACATTTTCGTTCAGGAAGAGTATAGATATGATATCTAAGATAGCTGGCATTTTGATCTAGAAGAAATTACACACAATTAAAAGTGTTTTCGTGAAAACCTCGTGCTGATATTATCATTCACTCAAGCATAATAGCAATAACATCTTCAGTATGGCCACTGTATCAGCCATTATCAATGCCAAAACAGTACCAGTTTCATGGTTTTGAGGTGAAAAACCCATGTTGATATAATTTTCAACTGAGGAGTAGCTTTTAAAAGGACTGCAAAATTGACTCAGGGCGGCTACATTGGCTGCCAGTCGGGCACCTGTTTTAATTATAGACAAACTAGACATCAAAATAACTTTGGTGGTAAAAACTCCAAGACATCGTGAAAGCTTCCAAAAGAATACACCATGTTAATACCACCAACCATTCCGCTTGAGTAATAATAAAAACAAAAAATTCAAGTTGGCTACTGAGTTCGCCATATTGCATGTCCGAACGGCACCAATTTCCTTTAATACCAACTAAATAATCTTAGGAGGTCTTCAAAATCTAATGCTTATGATTTTCTTTTAAGTATAAGTAGCGACAACAAGATTGTCAATACGGCTATGGCCCTTATTTGGAAGCCAGATTTGCAAAGGTTTCATTTAGGATTAATAAAACAATCGTAAGGTTTTCAGTGAGAAGTGCTTTTAGATATAATTCTCCATTCGGGAAGAACGACGATAACAAGCTTTTTAAGATGGTTGACGTGGCCGCCATGCCGGATACATGAGAGGCATTTTACTCATTTACGACCAACTATCTCCGTGGGATGAATGACGGTACAAAGTTTAAAGACAATTCTCCAGATAGTTTGGTGGAGCAGTGATAACAAATTTGTCCTAACAGATAAATGGACGATGGATAACAGGCCATCCCATAAGTTCTTCTTGTCTATGACCAGTAGATCTGAACATTGCAAATACTTCAGTGGAATTATGGACTCATGAATAACAAAACAAACGTCTTGAAGCCTTCGTAGCTCAGTTAATCTTGGATCATATGTCTGATACCCGCCCAGGCCTGCTCGAGTCGGTTGCCTCGATGTCGTTATGAAAGGCGCTTAGTTACCATTCCTTGTCATGATATAACCAATGATGTGCTTAAGTACTGTTCAACCATTAATCAAATACAAAACTAAAATTATGATTTTAGGGACAATAACAAACTCTTAATGCAAACAAAAGAGAAATATGTTACATGATTTTACAGCTATGACATCAGAGGAGATTTATTAGAAATTTCCAGGATTTGCCATTATCAGCTGATACTACTGGAAAATGTCTTTACTGAAGCAACTTACAGAAAAACTAAACTTGGTCCAGATAAGAATTACAATCAGACAATTTAAAGTTCTGGGTGGAAATGCATTCTCCATCATCGTCGTAATGACATTATGTTACTGATTAATTTATGTAAAACTAAGGCGAAAACAACTAAAACGAACAATTTGACTTAAAATTAAACTTTGGTTTAAGTTACCCTCGGATGTATTTTCCCAAATTATTCCACATCACATAAGAAAAAATATTTTGGAGACTGCATAAAACGACTGTGTGTAAAGCAGTGTTCACTTACCGACTGAAATCCCTTTGCCTGACTGTTGTACAACGTGTATAATGCTAGATTTAAGCTTCCTTCTGCAAGGTTTACTTTCTCACCTTGATATTCAAAGAAAACGTTTTTCAACTGTTTAACTGTTTCTGCATTTCCCTCTCGTGCAAAGTCTTTGCAAAGCCCGTTTCGCAAAGGACATAGTTTATTATACGCACCATCTATTGCATGCAGCATGATAAAGACACTTTTTATTATCGCTGAAGCAGCACTATTCAACAAATCTCCCATCTGAATCTTTCCTGTGGTAGCAAACTTCTGCAGCCATGGGTTTCCCGTATCTACTGATGGGTTACCACTCTCAAGGTTTGACAAATACGTCTGGTAGGCAGCATTCGTAGTACCATCACTCTGAATAAGAATGCTTCCTAAAGGAAGTAATAAATCTCCAAACTTTTTTATGCTTGTTCTACTTTCTTTGCTGACGATCCATGTTTTAACCAGAGCTGGTTGAGACACAAGTGGCTGAAACAGTGATCGGATTTCTAAATCTGAAGCAAAGACAATAACTACGTTCGCTGAGGAGTTTCTAACCACATCTAAAGCGTTTAGAAAAGACTTAGAATTCGATGAAGATATTTGTGAATGAACGTCGATACAGATGTTCCTCATCATAGCAATATCACGAAAGCTGTTGAATTCCGCAGAATTATCTCCTGATGTAATTAAAGTCACATAATCCCAGTTCATTGCATACACAAACTCAATTACTACATGGAAACTAGAATTAATATTTGTACCAAAAATACTTCCCATAGAAGCAATAGATAGTATGCCGTCATCATCAACGAATATTCCAAGTTTATTTATTCTTTGAATATCTTCTCTTGCTGACTGTGTTTCCAAGGTCGTCCCTTGAAATATATATCCTGGAACTATAAATGGGCTAGGTGGGTGGGAATCATATTCAGTGTTCAAGGACAAGTGGCATGTCTCAAAATTCAAAAGCATCTGGTCTGCCAGTACGGCATTTGAACAAGTATCAAAGATTAAACTGCCAACTGATACGTTTGTAAGTATCCTGGGAAATAAGTCTTTGAATGTCCTAATAGCAAAGAGAAAGGCATCAGCAAGTGTAGCTGAGCCTCGTTGTATGGCATACGTTCCACAGCTCAGGGTCAAGTCTCCTGTATTACGCATTGGAAAGAATCCAGTCAAAAGAACATCTCCAGAAATATGGGAAAACTCTTGATTTGGTTTAATAGAGCCGTTACATGCAACACACCTTGGGCACCAACCTTTGCAGACACTTTCCGCCTTAAGTAAGTCACCTTTAGAATTTTGCATCGACCAGCTGCTGCCTGCACTGGTGAATTTACCAAAGACGTCGTATTGTGCAACCTAAAAAACAATGCAAATTAAATAACTTAAAAAAGTGCAGCATATAGCAATATATCGACATCTATTTCTTTGACTTTCTTGGCAAATTAAAATTTATCATTCATTGCAGGCTTCGCATTCATGTATTGTGTCACATTTATGTATATATTGATGTCCAATACAAATGAATAGGAAATGACAATGACGAACACAAATTGAAACAGAAACTGAGAACTGAGCAAACTAACAAAGGTAAATCAAAGAATAATTTTACCTAAAATCTACATACAATATCAATCAGTAAAACTGTCTGAAAAGATCACTGCTAAGTGAGACCACCTGCCTTGAGAGACCATATTCTTAATGCACTTATTTCGTGAATATAGCATTACGACCTGTGATAAGAGACATTACATTTTGTCAGAAAGGATGTTCTTTTAAGACAGGTTCTACTGAACTTATTTTGGTAACTTCACAACATAATAGGAGAAAATATTTCATGCATGGAAAACGATTCATTGTAGGATTTAATTGATTTAATATAAATGCTTACCCGTATGACTTTAATGGTCGTGGAATTAACCGTCTGATAATTACTGATCTGTAATGGAACTTTCATTTCACCATTACTATAAAATTCTGAAAGACTACTGAAATCTGATATATTTGCTGTTGGGTCATGAATTTTCTCACGAAATTTGTCACAAGGTACAGTTCCATTTAAACACAAACTTCCAGCAAGATCTTGCAATGCAGATGCTATGGTGCGCATCATCTGCTGAACATAGTATGACATCGGGTTGCTCCGTAGTTTATTTACTGTGTGTGTAATGTTGTCACAAGTCTGGGCAAAAGACTTTGGATTAACATTTATTTCACATCCGTATAACGTTTCATGAAATCTAGACCACCACGAGTTGCGATTGTTATTGTAACCTGTCAATGCATTTAAATACGCAGTAAAGTCGGCATCTGATTGGGTCTGGTATGGCTCTATCAAAATAGAACCAGCCGGAAGTTCACTGAAAATAGAACTCTCATGGTCATCTTGAATCCAGGGATAAAATATGTAATGCATAAGAGATGAATTTGTTATGTTCTTTAATGTTTCAATCGCATTAGATGTATCCATTTCATTCGTTATGAAAATTACAACTGTTGAATCTCTAGGAATATCCATGAATGCCCGAACAATTAAATTTGAGTTTGTAGAACCAGCGTCAAACTTAATTAGAGATGACACACATACACTATTATTATCGAATGCCCTCAAAAACTCACTTAAAAGTATCTTGGATAAATCGTCACTGGAATGAATAACAGCAATGTAATTCCATGCAAGTTCTTTAAATAATGCAACAGTTGCAGATATATATCTATCAAATTTCAATTCTTTGAAATAAATCCCAGAATTCGTAACCACAAAACGAGTTTTGGAATCTGTTGTTGACTTAAGAAAGTATGATCGAGGACTTTCGTTAAGCAAAATTGGGACTGCACTATTTCTTCCATTCACTTTCAATGTCGAGTTTCTTGAAGATTTAAAAGGACATCTTTCGATTTCAGACAAAATAAGATCCCCTTTCAAATCTGATCCACAAGAATCGACAACTAGCAAACCGACCTCCAAAACACTCGACCTGGATGAATTCAATCCATACAAAAGCGCCTCAGTGACTTCTAATCCTTTCCATGACCAGGATCTACATTCGGAACCAGGTTCATGAACTGGGACAGATGCAATCACAAATATATCGCCGGGGATGAACAATATGGGTATATCTGAATTCAGTGCAGACTCGCAAGATGAGCATTCTTGGCAGTCCCCGAAGCATTTGGAGGTAGCGAAATATTCCATGCTGGATACTTGCAAGCTTGCATTAGATACTACATATTCATTCACAAATCTTCCAACCTGAAAAAAATTACATATCAAATATTACTGTTTCCTCACAACATAAAATCTACGAGTAATTGAAATACCATTCATTAAACACATCCAGAACTCATCCCTCAATGAATTCAGGAATTGTGTATTTTATGTAATACATTGAGGAATTCTATCGGAATTATGGGCTAGCGTTTAATTAAATATCTTATGAACTATCATGTCGTTTTGTACCGAAAACTACGTGTCAGATCTGACGTATTTCGCAAGCTGGGATATAATTTGCAAACTACACTTGATATTTAACACATCATTATGAATATTTATATGGTTTGGATATAAAACCAGTATTTACATTTACCCTCATTCAGATACCCCCAATTTGTTTTATTTGATTCCCAGTTTTGATACCAGAGTTTGTGTTTTACTCAGTCCGACCACACAGTTTTGACACCAAGAGGATTTTTGACTTTCAGTCTTGCACCCCTAATGGATTCATTGTAAAACATTAATACCTAGTAAACCGAAAGGGGAATTTCGAGCTTATCGACTCGTTTGCAACGAATCAGTGCATGATGATTAATCTTTAAAATTAAAAAAAATCAAAAAATGTCAGGCAGATATATTTTGGAATACTTGAGGAGGTCAGGATAAAATTGCATGACGCTTTGTTTTAGAGGGGAAATAATTCTTATTCCTCAGGTACCTACTCTCTGCAAGCTATTTTTTGCACTGAAAATGCTACACGGCCAAATTTACTAGGACAGAATTAACCTCAAGAAACTAGTATACACATCAGATGCCAAATTAATCAACAAACTAGTGCAACTATAGCATATTTTGCAAAGGAAACGATAGTAATAGACGGACAGTCTTTAGAAAATTGTTATTTATTTTTTTCTTCAGCGTATATCGTTGTCACAAATAAGATTAATAACTCATTAATTATATGTGATAATTGGCGGTTGTTCTCTTACCTTCTGTGCGTGACCTTGCTGAACCCACCAAAGTGAAACGTTATATGCATCATCGGCAATCTCTTCAACAGCTTCGCCGGCAAGCACTCCAGTTCCTCCGATTGTTATTTTAACAGCGTCCAACAAACTAGGACATTTATTCACGCCTGTCTGGACACCGCAACCACGGCTGACCACATGTTTGCCGGCTGCCCATAGAATTTTATAAGCTCCAAGCACCTTATGCATGTCCCTTTTCTTCGTCCTCAACAACAAATATTGCTCAGTAGTATTTACTAGGCAGTCAAATATGTTTGTGGTAGTATTCAAAAGGCAGCCATGTTTGGTAACCAAGTAATCCTTTGTTATCTGGTCCCAATCTGTAGCATTCCATGTCTCAGACGAAAAATATTTGACAAAACCATTCAGTGAAGGATATTCGTCTTCTAAGTATAGTTCATTGTTCAATAATGCTGATTCAACACCTTGTCCTAAAACGAGACTTATTGACTCTGTAGTGACAAGGCCTGCAATTTGTTCAGCAAGGGAATTTTCAGACACGAAAATGACAATTGCTTTCGTTCCTATGGATGAGAGCTGAGTGCGATTGATGTTACCTGAAACCACTGTTAGTGAATCCTTTATGCATACCCCTCTTTCTTTGACATCTTTTTCGAGAAGATCTCTTTCCGCTTTCGTAGCCTCCATATTGTCTGATATAGTTGTAATGTACATCCAGTTTAACATCTTCAATAGTTCAACGGCCGCCTGTGATAAAAAGGTATTGAAATTTAAATTCGGTCGTCAGCTGACTTTGATTAAGCATAACTAGCAGCTGAGATATAATCTAATAAGAGGCTCGAAATTTGACTAATGCATCAAGTAACCTCTTATTTATCAATAATAATAATAATAATAATAATAATAATAATAATAATAATAATAATAATAATAATAATAATAATAATAATAATAACTCGTGTTAAGATGAGAAAAAATATTGACACATTTCAGAATAAACCAAAAATCAAATACTTTGAACCTATTCCGTAAGTTTTACGCAAATTTCATTGTAGTAACTGCATTTGAAATAATGGTACATCAAAATGATGAACTAGTACGAGAAGAAAACCCCCAATCGCAATAAATTAAAGAATCGCGTTTTATAAAACCACTCATTGTAGTTACCTCCACTTTTCTCTTAGAGGGCAAGGTAACCGACAAATGACTTTCTGGTTGCGCACGCACAGTTGTCGTTGGCTGAAACTGTTGTCTTACATCCAGATGAAGAATGCCCGTGGGTGATAGGAGGTTTTCAATCGTATCCGATACAGCTTGTGATGTATAACTAAACACTCCTGAAATTATGAGATAAGTCCATTCGCTGTTAAACTAAAATTTTGAAGTTGTATTTGGCATATACTGCAGATCTAGCATATTACAACCTAAAGGTATCGATGACATTAGCTTACCAAAATACATCCTAAATGTATGTATAATATTAGTGTCAAAATATAACCTAAATGTATGTGTAACACTTGTGTATCAAAATAGAACCTAATAGAAGTAACGTTATTGTACAAAACTACAACTTAAATGTAGTATAACATTACTGTACTAAAATACAACCAAAATGTATGTTAGTGAATTAAAACACAATCAAAGTATATGTAGCGTTAGTGGACCAAAATACAACCTAATTATATAGTAACAGAGGTTAGTGTTACGACTTGGATGGCCTGGTGACAGGATAATGTGACTGGGTGGGACATCATGTTACATGTCTGCGGCATGATGCTCCAATGCTAGAAATCACTATAAACTGTCACACTGTAGACATCGTAGCAATATGACTGAAACATTGTTAAAGCTACGTTAAAAATCTAAATCACACATACACACACACACACAACACACACACACACACACAACACACACACACACACACACACACACTCCTTTCTCAGGACACCAATGTGCCCTATTCATGGATTAAAAGAACAATTATATACTCAGTACAATGGTTTCTAAGTAATACGCTTTTGTTTCTTTGTCCTTAATTTTATGATATACCGTGTCTTTGCATTTAACATTTTAACTAAAACCAATGCATGTTGTCTTCCTTCAAAAAGCTCAACCCTTTCATTTTAAGTTCAGTTTAGAATGTTACATAAAATATTGGTCTCTCGAATAAAATAGTATAGATACATAAAATATTGGTATCTCGAATAAAATAGTATAGATACATAAAATATTGGTATCTCGAATAAAATAGCATAGATACATAAAATATTGGTCTCTCGAATAAAATAGCATAGATACATAAAATATTGGTCTCTCGAATAAAATAGTAAGCGACAAGGCAATATGTATCAGATTGTATTGTTTTCGTAGAAAGTTTCTTCCATTTTATTGTTGCTTCCTATTTTCTTCATAACACATTTTTCAAGGATAGAAGTTTCCAGTGACTTCATGAATTCACTCAAGTTTGCAATGCAACATGCTTTCAAAATGCAAATGTTATAGCTTCTCTGAGTCCTTATTTTTATATATTAGCTGGGTAACTTTCTTCTCATTCAATATCATTTTTCTTAACTCCTATAGATGTGCTTTATCATTGGTGTGTGTATATATATATATATATATATATATATATATATATATACCTCTGTGTGTGTTTGTGTGTGTATGTGTTAGAAATGCATCCTAAGCTTGAAATCAAAGGGTGTTCCGTGTAAGACAAAGATCGTTATAATGGCAGTGAAATCGTGAAGGAAATTCCAGTTACTATATTAGGAAAAAGTTTTAAATAAGCTGTCCTACAGCATTGTTCTAGTAAACTTGAGACAGTAGTTACTTACGGTGGTCTATAACGCGGTAATATTAATACTTAGGACGCTCCATTTTCCATACAATATTTACCAAGCTGGGTATGAAACGCGTGCTTGAATGAAAGAAAAATCATGTGGAAGATACACGTTTTGAGTTAGAACTTCTTTTGCCGAGAATTAATGCCTATTTTTAAGTGAAATTATTACTATTTTTATATACCAAGTTTCACTTAACATCAGTTTTGGAAATACGATTATTAGCCTTTTTATATTCGGGTTTGTTAAACGATGTTTGAGAAGAATGTGGAAAGAACTTACCAGCTATCGTGGAATTGTCTCCGGCAATACATCCTCCATCAAACAGGGATGAAGCTAGGGTTTGCAACGCCCTCTCTGGGGAACCGCAGGTGTCAAACAGAAGGAAACCTTGACATAAAAAATAATAAATAATGGATTATATATGCACTTCTCCCTGCTAAACAAACACTTGTTTTGATTCAAACTTTCCTAGAACAAAATATATGAGCTACGAATCTTCCCCAGCCAATGTGGGTTTTTAAATTATGAGGTAATGTAGGACTTGATAAACACATCACACATTTCGCAAACGGCCAATAAAAAAATATGTTATCAAATGCGACGATTTGGGAAGGACCTTGTGGATGAGTATATATACAACTGCACAGTGTTTTAAATTTAAACTGACATATTAGAACGATAGTATATTTATTTTTGAATATTCAAGCTACACCCATCCTAATGTTGTAATTAAAAACGAGAATATTTCTTTATCTTTAGAATTTTATTAATCAAGAGCTTTGAAACAAGCAACATTTCCAACGAAACGAAATATTCAAAAAGTCAACCAACTAGATAAAAAGAGATGGGTTTGATTTTAAAGAAAAGTTTTGAAGACGCAGTAACCTGCACAAGAAAAGGTTGCAATATATGTATAAAAAAGACTGTCGTCAATCTAGTAAATTAATTGGATATACACATGACTGTGATCAGATTGTAGTCACTACATTTTGTACTTGTGTTTGCTCCAAGTAGCTGGTCCTATTTGTACAGTCAATCTCAACAATTAAAATTAAAATTGGGCATAGTGTGCACAATGGGTTAGCAAATACCGATACGCACATTGCTTTAAAGGTATTGTGTGCATAGATATTTTATTAAATACAGATAAACAGACATTAAAAACATCTTGTGCACAGCGGTTAGCAAATATAGATTACATATGACTTTAAAGACATCCTGTGCACAGTGGGTTTAGAAAAATGCACATTTCAGATTGCGTTAAAGGCATCATGTGCAAAATGTGTTCAGCAAATGCATATAAACAGATTGCTTTTTAAAGGGGTGGTGTGCAAAGTGGGTTTAGTAAATGCATATAAACAGATCACTCTTTAAAGGGGTGGTGTGCAAAATGGATTTAGCAAATGCATATAAACAGATCGCTTTTTAAAGGGGTAGTGTGCAAAATGGGTTTAGCAAATGTTTATAAACAGATCGCATTTTAGTGGTTTAGCAAATGCATATAAACAGATCGCTTTTTAAAGGGGTGGTGTACAAATTGAGTTTAGCAAATGCATATAAACAGATTGCTTTTAAAAGGGGTTATGTGGATTGTGAGTTTAGCAAATGCATATAAACAGATCGCTTTTAAAGGGGTGGTGTACAAAGTGAATTTAGCAAATGCATATAAACAGATTGCTTTTTAAAAGGGTTATGTGCATTGTGGGTTTAACAAATACAGATTACAGATTTGCTTTAAAAGCATCGTTGATGAGAGCCATATAAACTACAATGCAGTCAATAATTATAAAGGTCACAAGAACAAAGAATTTAGTAGTTTTCAGAAGCCATTGTAAATATTATTTTTTATGCACAGAACTCATCACTATGCTAAAGCAATCTGTGTCATCCATCATTGCTTTGATAACCACTACAGGCGGTGCCACAAAAGAAAAGCGTACAGTATGATCATCTAATTCCTATACTCTTCCACGTGTACAATACGCATTTAACCTGCTGACGGTAACCATCGCATTATACATTGAATACAAAATGCATTCCTACTTCTGACTGCACTGGTTATAATGGCCAAGATGAATACATCTTAGGAGTCTCTACGATCATTAATGAATAGATACACGAATACTCTACCTATGTTATTTGCGAAATAAAATATAGGTCACAGTGACCTTTAATTGGATGCGTGTAGTACTAACAGAGATGCATCCAATTATCAGGTTTCATAACTAAAATATAAACATCACCCCAAAAAAAATGAATTTTAAGTACAAAATTTCAACAGTCACTTGTCACAGAAACCTGATTTTGTAATAAGAATGCAGAACTTGTCCATTAAATCACTACATTTCATGATTATAAGTATGATAGCATGCATGTAACAAGCCTAAAGCTCGTAAATCAGCTAAATGCAAAAGCGTAACAAGCCTAAAGCTCGTAAATCAGCTAAATGCAAAAGCGTAACAAGCCTAAAGCTCGTAAATCAGCTAAATGCAAAAGCGTAACAAGCCTAAAGCTCGTAAATCAGCTAAATGCAAAAGCGTAACAAGCCTAAAGCTCGTAAATCAGCTAAATGCAAAAGCGTAACAAGCCTAAAGCTCGTAAATCAGCTAAATGCAAAAGCGTAACAAGCCTAAAGCTCGTAAATCAGCTAAATGCAAAAGCGTAACAAGCCTAAAGCTCGTAAATCAGCTAAATGCAAAAGCGTAACAAGCCTAAAGCTCGTAAATCAGCTAAATGCAAAAGCGTAACAAGCCTAAAGCTCGTAAATCAGCTAAATGCAAAAGCGTAACAAGCCTAAAGCTCGTAAATCAGCTAAATGCAAAAGCGTAACAAGCCTAAAGCTCGTAAATCAGCTAAATGCAAAAGCGTAACAAGCCTAAAGCTCGTAAATCAGCTAAATGCAAAAGCGTAACAAGCCTAAAGCTCGTAAATCAGCTAAATGCAAAAGCGTAACAAGCCTAAAGCTCGTAAATCAGCTAAATGCAAAAGCGTAACAAGCCTAAAGCTCGTAAATCAGCTAAATGCAAAAGCGTAACAAGCCTAAAGCTCGTAAATCAGCTAAATGCAAAAGCGTAACAAGCCTAAAGCTCGTAAATCAGCTAAATGCAAAAGCGTAACAAGCCTAAAGCTCGTAAATCAGCTAAATGCAAAAGCGTAACAAGCCTAAAGCTCGTAAATCAGCTAAATGCAAAAGCGTAACAAGCCTAAAGCTCGTAAATCAGCTAAATGCAAAAGCGTAACAAGCCTAAAGCTCGTAAATCAGCTAAATGCAAAAGCGTAACAAGCCTAAAGCTCGTAAATCAGCTAAATGCAAAAGCGTAACATAGGCCATTATTAAATGACAAGATATAGGTTATGAAAACGTCTTTTGTTTTCAAAATGTGGCACTGACAGAGACGTGTAGCAGGTTCAATACACGTGCCAATTATGAACAGTGCATGCAAAATGGAACTTGATCCTTAGCAAGGCATGAAATATGGGCCATAATTATTTACTACTGACAGGGAGCAGTAGTGTTAATGAAAATGCATATCATTACCACGTTGTATGATTCCAGATTGGACATTACTTACATCACACGCCAAAATTATATGCTCATTGGTTAAATGCACAGTCGGCCGCTAAATTATTAATGTGGTCTTTTTTTATACAGAGATGGTACTTCAGGAAATGATAGATGCATACAAAACATCCAGTTTACTGATTTAAGCGCTAACAAAATTTAACCAGTTAGTGAAGCATAAAATATGGGTCTCAGTGACATGCTTAGCAAACTTCAAGATGCATTGCCTCATATTTCATGACTATCTGAATGAGGAAAACTTAACAAATAATAATGCGAAAATCACAGTGACTTTATTTTGTTGGTGTGTCACATACCACTATGCATACATCCATCTATATTAAAGATTTTAACATCAACGTAGCTTCAAGAATTAATATTAAATTCAAAATTTAAACAAGGTCCCTAAAACGCACATTCTGGATGAAAATGATTTTCTATTGCAATCAGTGTATAGCACTCTTTCTAATGTATCCGTGGTGTGTGTGTATGTGTGTGTGTATATATATATATATATATATATATATATATATATATATATATATATATATATAAAAATATATATATACATATATATATATATATATATATATATATATATATATATATATATATATATATATATATATATATATATATATGTGTGTGTGTGTGTGTGTGTGGTGATCATAATAAACTTTTTTTAACGAGGATAACACATTTGGTTGACTAACCAATCTGCCATGTGGTACTCAATTTTGTAATTAGCTATGTTAATAATGATAAAAAGAATTTCAAAATTTCAAATTTAAAAAAAAACATTTCAAGACTATGCACATAATCAAGTATCGTCGCACTTCCATTCATAGACACTTAATATGAAATACAATGTATGACTATATTGGGAAACATGCACATATGAACAATATTCTATACACTTCTATACACAGATATATGCATTTCAGTATAAGTTATATATATATATATATATATATATATATATATATATATATATATATATATATATATATATATATATATATATCGAATAAGATCCTGACATATTTTTATGGATATAATTATAAAGGTTTATATTCAAAACTTTTAATATGTCATTACAATTGGTCAAAGAAGAATTTATATAATGATATTTTAAAAGAAGCAAGGAAATTTGAATTCCGTAACCTCAGTGGTAAGGAATTCCATACAGTATTTTGCTAATACAGTAAAGGAGCTTTTGTAATGATTGGTCTTTGACTACGGAATCTGGAAATCGTGTTACTCGTCGATCGGAGATTACGCTCAGTATAGATGATTTTAGTTCAGTTAGGTTCGAGATATAATCAGGAGAAAGACCGTTTAAAGACTTATATGTCACGATTCCTTTCAAATAAAGAATAAGTTTTTGTATAGGTAGCCACTGCAGACGTGAAAACAAAACAATCGAGGGAGTTTTAATAGGAAGTTTCAGTATTATTCGGGTTGCCCTGGAGTTTTATCAATGATGGATAAATTATATTGGATGTGTTTCCCCATATGGTACAGCCTTAATCTATCAATGGTAGAATATAGCTCTAAAATAAAGTTCATATGAATGGGGAGGTAAAAATTTGGAAAGCAATTTTAACAGAGTTTATCTTTTGACTGTCATTGCACATAGGTGATCGATATGTGCATTCAAGCTTAGATATTGATCAAGGTAGATGCCAAGAATGTTTTGATTTTTGACAATAGATACGTCTAAGCCATTTTCAGTTAGAAGTAAATCCATGTTAGTAGATATACACTGCGTTGTTCGGATTGTCATACATTTCGTTTTAGAGATATTAATATGCAGTTTATTTTGATGACACCAAACTGACATATTGTTGAGGTCTATTTGAAGTTTATTTTTCATGCAGTCTAGAGACTTAACAGATTAATGCAATGTAGAGTCATCAGCGGAAAGATCTTTCTTAGATTGTGCTGGATACAAGGCTAAGTCATTGATAACTGGCGGAAAAAGTGGAGGCCTTAATATAGATCCTTGAGGAACACCACTTAAGATATTACTTGCTCGGAAGTATATTTACCTTTGCAAACAACCTGGTGTCTGTTAGTGAGATACGAAGTGAACCAGTCAACTAAGTTTAGAGAAAAAACTAGGCTGAAAGTGTTAATGAACATCGAATGGTCAACCAAATTTAATGCTTTTATAAAATCTATGAAGATTGCCCCAATAAGTTCGCCTGATTCTACTGCTAGTAGCCATTGGTCTATAAGTTTTGTTAAAGCAGTAGTTGACATCAATGATTCTGTCAAAAACATCGTTGTAATTTATGGAGGAGATGGTACTTCTCAAGATATCTGAAAATATGCTTGCTGACATGTTTCTCGAAAATTTTTGAAAGTACAAATAGAACAGACTTGGATCGATAATTGAATGGGTCATTCTTTTTCATTTCCCTTATAAATTGTGAACTCTTTTACTAACTTCTATGAATTCTGGAATTTACAGGACGTGATACCACAGTGAAATATTTCTTTCAAATTTTCTGAGACTGATAAAGCCGACATTTTCAAAGTTTTTGGGTAAATTCCATCTATATCAACTGATTTGTTTGTGTCAAGTTTATTGACAATATCAAAAGCACCATTTACTGATATTAAGGGAGTCTTGAAACTTATATGATCGGTGTACTTTTTGTCTTTCCCCTTTCGTTCAATAATTAGGCTCTGTATAATTAGACCTATAATGGGTCTGGGTTATATTTTAGTAAAACAGAGATTTAGTTTGTTTGCAATATCGGAATCATCAGCATAACTAATGTCATCAACTATAGTTTCATATGGATATAGAGATATAGGTTTCTTTAAAGTTAGGTTTCACAAGTGATTCCAGATGGATCTGTTATCGGAGTTTGCGGTGATGGCTTCTTTGAAAAGGGAGCGACTGCATTTTACATTGAGTGATTTGACTTTGTTCCGTCACAAAAATTGCTTGTAAAAGTCTTTTATATTTATATTAGTAGTTTCGTTTGCGTTGAGCCTTTGTGATTTCATTAGCATACAATTCTGGTTGTTTTGATTGTTTTATTCTTTTGATTCGTATGGAGGCATGTTTATTTAGGATAGTAAGAAAACTGGTTTCAGACAGACAGGTCATAATCTGAGTCTACGTTAGGGAAAGTTAATGAGTTACTGTGTTGTGATAGTTCGGTGAGAAATTCATTTTGAGCAAAGTTTTCTAAACATCTGTATTGCATACAGGAGTGTAAGTTGATTTTCTTTGTGCTCTGTTCCTCACGAGTTGCACATATGGGATAGTGATCACTAATAGGGAAACATGGTACGTTAAACTCGTAGAGATTGGCAGGATGGGTAGTGTTCATGTGGGTCGATCAGAGAAGTAAGTACACGATGTTACTCTTGTGTAAGGTCGTGTAGCTGTATCATATGTTGTTATTTAGTGTTAGTATCAGAGAGAAAATTAATATTAAACTCTCCCATGATAATTACTTCATTGTTGGAAGATATAATAACATCTGACTCATGTTGAAATTGGTCAGTCCGTGATGAGATGGAATTTTGAGGTCGATAAGTTGAGTAGATATAGATTGAGAATCGAGGAAACTCAACTCCATCCATATTGCTTCTATAGTAGAAATGGCAAAATGTGTTCTTCTCTTGTGTGTTAAGTTTTAAGTTACTTAAATCGTACATGACTTTCCCTCCAGGGCACCGAGTGGCCGAGTGGTCTAAAGTGCTCTCCGTTAAGGATCATTGTGTGTACGCGGATGCTTGGAAGTATTACAATTCTTCTTTATTTCGCAGACATGACCGTTACAATATCTCTTACTAGCTTGAATTGTGACGAGAATACAATGCAAATTGTTATGCATATATGAAATAAAGAAATTTACCAAAAACTGCGAAAAATTCAATGAAATACCGAAACCTTAATAAAGTAAAGGAATGACTAAGATGCTATTGATTTACTTGGCCATTTAGTCAAAATATCCTTAAAAAATTATATCACTACTAAGTGGAAGTCATACTTTTGGTAAAATGGTACAACAAATCATTACCTGGAACGGTTTCTTTTTCAAGGCTGACAGCTGTGCTGATCCAATTAATGCCATGTGCGATCTCCAGTACGGAATAATCTACATCGGTACACGAACCATTGTCAAGTCGCGTACGGTGAATGTCGAATAAAATTAGAAAAGATATATTTCCGGGTTTGGACATGAAGGCGTCGATAGTCAAAGTAACCGGAAATTGCATAAACATGAGGCTGGAAATCACAAAAATAGTTGCAGCCATTATTGTCGTATTATCATACCTGCAAAGAGAACCGAAAAAAACTTACGTTACTCATATAAATGAATGTGCTCGAACTTTAACAAATGAACGAGTCAATCTGCTCCACATACCCCACCCACGTCTTCGTGCGCATCTGTAACTATTAAATAGTGTCATTTCTCTCATCACTATAACGGATATACCATTTAATTTTCTGGGGGTGGGGGATCCTTTAGAAACAAACTTTGTTTAAAAAAGTGTTAACTAAATAATTTTTCTCTTACTTTAAGAATATGTATATATATATATATATATATATATATATATATATATATATATATATATATATATATATATATATATATATATATATATATATATATATATATATATGAAATAGAAATAAATTACCCCTCAACCGCCCAGTAAATAAAATGATCGGTAAAAACAAACACATAATTACTGTTCATGCCTGGACTACTACTAGCTCTTACATTAAACGTGAGTCACTTGCCCCATTTAACATTACCTACCATGATACTTTACCCAATTGTACCATTATTTAGTCTGACTCTCTTCCCCTTTGCACCATAATTTAACATGCCTTCCTTGCTCATACTGCTATTACTTAAAGGAGACCAGAAATCAAAATAAATATAGAATAATAATAAAAGTACTATAGAGTTAAACCTTATTCTCAATTATTATATGCTCATCTTTTTTCTCCGTTAACTTTACATTGTCAGAATCGTGCAATATTCCCCGATATTGAACACCTTCTTACTGCATCCCGCGCGCAAAGGAACTATTTTCTAACGTAAATAACTGTTTTTGAATGAACTAAAGCAGATATTTCATGGACGGCCATACCAGCAAATGTTTCATAGACTGACACATACAAACTGCTTTGGCACATTCTGCGTTTACTTTTTTGATACAATGTTTAAAATTTAGCTAGATATAGACACTATACAGGATCCTCACAATAAAACGCAAGTTATGCACATAAACTTTCTTCTTTAGCTGTTAACAAAAATGGCCAAAAAATACTTTACAATTTTCCATCCTGAATTTCCTCAAAAAATACTTTCATAGGCCTGTAAATCTGAATTACATGTGCCATGTCATGGGTTCTCAAGTTTGATTACACATTTTGAAATTGTACTGTAAATTCGAGTATATTCCAAGTGCAGTTACATCCTCCTTACTGCACTCAAAATGAAATAAACATTAAATTTCACAGAATCTTTTCGATAATTGCAATGGAAAGGCTTCATAATATTCCCACATGATTTTAATCATTCAACGAATGAAAAGAAACACGCATGCCGATGTCAACACAATTCAAAACGATTAAATTGGCAGACGCTGATGGAATCCGATGCAAGTCGCTTCATGTAGAAAAATCCAGACATTAATCAAAAGATTGCGTTGAATCGACAAAAATACAAAAAAAAAACGTATTCATTCCAGATGAAATAGAAAAGTTGTTACAATGAGTATTCATTAACAATATTACTCCAGATTTCAATTTTAAGTAGAGCAAGCGCCATCAACGCTTTAGTATTTAGTTTGGAATACAGCATACATTAAGTTACTTTGTTTCTTGCGGTCTATTTTTGTTTATATATTTATGGGAAGAATAAGAAATGAGCATATAATAAAAAGGTTACTATATTTGTATTGGAAAATATGAACTAGTTTTGTCAGAAGAATACACTGCACTCCCAAAGTCGTGCAGTATAACCATCCGAAAAACTCATTCATATTTTCCCATACAAATGCAGTAACCTATAGGTATTATCAACGACCGTAATGCCAACATATAAATATCGGCATATCTTCAAGGCGCTGAATTTCCGTGACCTCCTTTGCAAAATTTCCGCGCCCATTCGCTTACTTTCATGATGTGACGTCATAGCAGCGACTCTGCATCTTGACTGGCAGTTGCCAGCGTAAAAGATATTTTAAATACTGGGAAAAGTGTTAAACGTGTGAGTTAGGAAGATAGGCAGATGGCGAAGTAAGTGACCACAAAATGCAACAATCAATTCACATATCTTTTATTTACACCAGCAGTGGCAGTGATATAAAAATTCTATTAACCCGACACCCAATGTTCCTCTAATTTTATTTCAGGCCTACCCTGTATTCAAAGTGAGGTGCTCATCGGGCTTGTTGGTGGGAAAAAATGCTTGATGAGGAAAGAAGTAAATGTATTTCAGAATGTTGACATACATGCCATAACAAGGCACAACTTAAATCAAATCACTGCAGCCTTAGGTGAAATTAGGATCTGATTTTAATAAAATGGGAGCTCTTCTAAAAATTAAGATTCTAAACCTCTTGCACGGTCGTGTTTCGAGACAACACAATTTTCAGTAATCTTAACATTTAAACCTTTTTTTTTAAAAAAAAAAACAAAACAACAAAAACGAACTTTACGGTATATGCCGGTTACATGTAGTATGTATAGACGGTAATCTACAGTGAATGGAACTGATATAAACTTTTCTCTTGGGAAGTTTCAGTAGCAGCGTTTAAGAGGTCTGGTATAAAATCAAAGCATCACATTAACTGGCTGACAATAGAAATTGGGGTGAGGCGAATATTGACCCCCACCCATTTCCCCAATGTGCGAGTGCTCAATGGAAGCGCCATTTCTCCCTGCGATACACCTTATAATCCCCCGGGACAAGCCCCTTTTTCATATTCTGGACAGTTGTGGCTAAACTGCTAATTAGCTTAAGTTTTGATTTAAGTACAAAAGCACTCTTTATCCTTGTATTTATATTGTGAAAAAGACCGTATTCGACAGTGCGTGTATGTAAGCACCAGCAATTTAATTGATAAATAAACGATTCCCTTTTTCTATTATAACTTACCACGTATATAGGTTTAAGTCTTAAGGCCTGTTACACTTGCTTACTGAATGAAAATATTTTTTTTGAATTAGTTTTTTGGGGGGTACATATCCTACATGGTATTATAGTTTTATTCCTTCTTTTAATTTAATAATGGTAATACAACTTTACATATACGGTAGAGAAATGCCAGGGGTTAACTGGCCGAGTTTCTTTGGCGTAAATGGAGATGCGATTTTGTTTGCAGAGAAAATTACACAGCATTCACAGTGATCATTCATAGGATTTATTTAAATGGGTGACAATTTTTTATTTTTTGTTACTTTAGCACTGTTGTAGCGGTTTTAAAAACTCTGAAATTTACGTGAATAATTTTTAATCTTAAGATTCTATTTACTGAAGAAAAAAAAATTGTGATATTAATTTTTTCGTTCAGTGATTTAAACATAGCCTGGACCTAAGCTATGGAAAACTGTAGAGGCTATATTTGGTAAAAAAAAATAAATTTGAAAGATCACTTATAAGAATTTGGAGATATTACTAAATCAGGAGGTAGGTGTGGAAATACCCCCATATCGGGAGGTTTTTCTCCCGGCTTGAAAGTTGACAGGTATGAGCTGTCCGGTCTTAGGAGATTTCAGTCAGGGGTTGTGAGTTCTTTGAAGTCACCAGCCCATGGTCAGTGCCTAAAAAAGTATTTGAGCACTGATTAGTACAGTACATAAACTATTATACCAGACCTGCATACATTATCAGATTTGTCAATAACTTAACTGTAGCTTGCATGTAAAATACAATGTAATTGAACCATAAGAAGGAAGCTTATTGATGTTTAAATTAATTCTTACAATTTCTGCTTTGCAGATTTATTTGTGAGTAGTATTTTTGTGCTGAAGTTAGGACTGATGAAAACCGTTCTCAATGCCTTTTTACATTTCACCGGTAATGGATATTGTTTCACACAAAAGTCGACCCACAATTCAGTATTATCTCTCAGTGTTTTAGTGATGGATGAATATTTTCAAAATATTAGTTCTTTGGTAGTGTGTTGAGGGTAGGTAATGAACATGTCATTTACTTATACTACGCTTGAATCTCATTTTTCTTAAATGAATTTATTGCATTGTGGTAAATTTTAATTTTCACAAAGGGCACCATCACTCAATCCTTATCATATTTTTGCACATACAGTATAAGTATTTATGTTAAAATTACATTGCTTTTTTAAAATTCTTAACACACAGTTCAACAGATATAGGTTATAATCAGCTCTCGGAAACAGATTCATCATTTCAATGTGCAACCCAAATCTGATTTCCCTGTATTGCTCGCCTTCATTCTGTTTCTGGACTGGCAATTATTGCGTCACGGGACCACGTTATCTATCGTCTCATAAAACATCGAAAAAATTCGGCAATTTACGGAATCGTGGTATCTTCCGCTCAATATAGACACTATCCGCCTACGATATGTAATTTATAAACATTACAGTCGAATTAAAATTTGTAGAAAATTATATACATAAAAAGAAAATTTTTATTTCTGGTCTCCTTTAACCTGACTCACTACCCCATTGTACTATTAATTATCATGATTTCATTTCCCCATTGTACCATTAATTAACATGACCAACTTCTCCCATTGCACAATTACGTAACACGAGTTACTTGTCCCATTGTACCATTAATTAACATGACCAACTTCTCCCATTGCACAATTACGTAACACGAGTTACTTGCCCCATTGTACCATTATTTAACATGAGTACCTTATATTGTACCATTATTTAACAAGAGTCATTTGCCTCGTTGTACCATTATTTAATATGACTCCCTTTCCCCATCGTACCAAAACCTAATACGATTCCCTAGCTTCATTATACCTTTACTTAACATGAGTCCCTTGCTCCACTGTACCATTATTTAACACGAGTCTCTTACCTCATTGTACCATTACTTAACATTATGCTTTTGCCCGATTGTACCATTACTTAATACAAGTCCTTTGCCCCATTGTATCATTACGTATCATGATTTTCTTACTCCATTATACCATTACTTTAACACGACTCCCTTGCCCCAGTGAACCTTTGCTTAGCAAACACTGACAGTAACTTCCAATACGTGATGAAAGCAGCTCAGATAGGTCGAGTTTGTCAGAAACTTGTGTCTATATACCCTAAGAAAAGAATTACATGCGGTTTTGCGCGTATGCTAGTCATGTTTCTACGTAATGCAGTGCAATGAAATATCTGTGGCCAAGAGCACGGCCATGTGTCATGCTCATAAGCGTATCCTCCATCGAAAGAACAACTAAGAAAGGCAGAGATAGAACAAAAACTCTCTTTTCATATTATTCCACGCAGTCTGGAACTGTGCAAAAATTCTAAGTAAAGCCCATCGAGCGTGATAGGATATGTACTAAAAGCCCATTGGGTGTGGAAGTGCATGCACCAAAGTCCATTATGTGTGAAAGTGCATGTACCAAAAGTCCATTGTGTGTGGAAGTGCATGTACCAAAAGTCCGTTGGATGTGAAAGTGCATGTACCAAGAGCCAGTTTGGTGTGGAAGTGCATGTACCTCGCATGTGTTGAATACAGGAAAGGACTATGAAAACGTCCTTAAAAGTTTATTTAATGGCTCACGTAGTCAGAAAACGATAGTGTGCTCTTCAAATCCGTTAGGACTATTTACACATGATACTCAGCACTTCATAAACGAGAGGACCATTGTATGAACATATTCAATTCCTCAAATTCGATCGGTCCATTTTAACATTATACTCTGCTTTCATTTAACAGTTGAAGAACTCTAAGAAACAGTTAACAAAACAATTATGTAATGTATGATTAGAATATATTTTAGATAGTTCCGGCAAGTGAGAACAAAATTGTGCGAACAACATAATTAAAGATGAAACACATCAATTTTGCAAGACAACAAATTAATTGTCTAAAGATTATTCCGAAACGAAAACGTTGTTGTTTAATTTTCTATTCAATGTTGTCATTTGTAAACAATGCTTCAATCAACATTAAAATCAGATCAGCACAAACCGACAATTAAGTAGTATCTGCCGTTAGTCTTCTTAGTTCATACAGACAAACAGATTGGAACTAAAGCATGTAACCAATATCAGTATTTCACACAGCAGACGTTCTTGCATCGCATTACAAAATCAAAATCTATTTGTGTCCTGAAATTAAAATGGAGTAATAAACATTTAAATCATTGCCCGGGTTATTAGCTGAACGAGTACAAAGTGTGTTGCACATCATGTGGGTCTGAGACTGCTGTAATTCGTTGTATCAGATTAGAAAAGACAATGAATCAATCATGTAAATATTGTCGTATCCATATTTGAGGAAGAAAACTCAGTTCTTTGGTTAAATACCCCATATGTTTGGCTCTTGAAGACGTGAAGATGAGAATGAACTGTCTCCGCATCATTTTACAAAATGTTTCCATTAAATTTATTAATTACATCATACATGCAAAATCGTTATTTGATACATTCAATATACTGGAGAATGCTTGACCGCATTTTCCATGGTCACAAAAGTACAATACTTTCCATCTTTTCCAAATTATTATGCTTCAACTTGAAATAAGACTGACGCCTAGCTGTTTGAGAAATAAGATGTGCATACTATTGCAAATCTGTCTTAGAATCCGCTGTGGCCAATCAACACATATGGTAATTACCCTTATGTTTCACATCTATAAATATCTCATACGTAAACCATCAACTTTTAATGAAAGAATCAATGTTTAACTTGCCACGTGAAATTTATTCCAGTAACAAATCTAGCCCCTGGCAAGCAATAAACTTAGGATATAGCGGATTTCTTTGGATGCATAATGATTGCACAGAGAAAAAAAACAGAATGATGTAACCAGTTTATTTTAAAAGCAGCCTGCTGGGGCAAAATGCTTGAATAATTGTTAAAGCAATCATGCACCCATAAGCACGCGCGTCAATAATGATACATAACTAGATCTAGCAGCGATGAGTGCGTTGCAAAACCATAATTTGCTCGACATGGCATTCAAAAGAATAACTTTCTGTAAGAGAAGTAAAGTTTGGAGATGATGTATTCATAAGCCATGACTACTCGATTCATAAGCCATGACTACTCAATTCATAAGTCATGACTACTCGATCCATAAGTCATGAGTACTCGATTCATAAGTCATGTGTACTCGATTCATAAGTCATGAGTACTCGATTAATAAGCCATAACTACTCGAAAGGATGAATGATGCAAATCTTGCTGATTCCACGTCGCATTACAAAGGTGACAGATACACGATAAATTGAATGTATTAGTAAAGTTACACCGCAGAAATAAAGGTTAGGAAGAAGCCAGTAGGAGCTATAAATATACTAAATGATAGCGTGGAAAAATTTAGATTAAATATTTTAGGATCTCGTCAATATAATCCTGCATGCCAAATTTTGGCAGAGTTATATGAAAGCTTTGTTAAGTTATGCTGCTGAAAACAAGTCAGGAAGAAAAGAATTTAACGGTTTTATGTTTTATAAATGAAAATGAAAAAGTTGAAAATGAAAATTGCTCTACATGATGAATTATGCTGATCTAAAGCTGCATGACAAATTTGGCTGAAATCCAACAACTTTTGGTGAAGTTACCTTGTAGAAATGAAACTCAGATTGACAAACAACAAAGGAGCCGTAACTCAGAGAAACGAGACTGAGCCAATATAAGGCATATGCAAATCTCTGAGACATTGTTAATACTAACGAGACTTGGCCAGCTTAATACATACGCAAATCGGTGAGATAATGTTAATACTAACGAGACTATGCAAACATAAGGCATATATGCAGATCTCTGAGACAATGTTAATACTAACGAGACTTGGCCAGCTTAATACATACGCAAATCGGTGAGATAATGTTAATACTAACGAGACTTGGCCAGCTTAATACATACGCAAATCGGTGAGATAATGTTAATACTAACGAGACTATGCAAACATAAGGCATATATGCAGATCTCTGAGACAATGTTAATACTAACGAGACTTGGCCAGCTTAATACATAAGCAAATCGGTGAGATAATGTTAATACTAACGAGACTATGCAAACATAAGGCATATATGTAGATCTATGAGACAATGTGAATGCTAACGAGACTTGGCCAGTATACGACATATGAGGACGCTCACCAGTTATTATGCACTTTTCAGAGAGTGGCATATGTAATGTGAAGTTGTTTGCATTTCAAACATGAACACTGGAGATAATGTTCTTACGCCTCTATGCTACGTTGATATAATGTTGCTGACATTTTCTTTGGATATTGTACTTTTGGAAATTGTAAATGATCTAAGCATATTGCTAACTAAAATCACAACTCCTTTGAGCTCAAAATATCAGCCTAAATTAGTCTAAAGTACCGTGTCTTTCGCAGCTATTAAAATAAGGAAAATGAATTTTACTAGACTAGACAATACCAGATTCTGAATGTGCTATGAATTATTTACCAAATATATAAAATATTTTCTTTTTAAAAAGGGTCATCGGTTTTTTTTATAATTTACCTCTGAAGTTCAGGAATCGAAAAATGACCAAGTGGAGCTAGCAATTTTTTTTTAAAGTGCACATCTGGAGTAACGCCAAGCTGTATACTATATAAGCCATATTACACTAATCCATTATACACAAAAATAAAGGGAATTAAAGGTTCTTTTAACAGTACCTAAGATATGCAAGGTATTTGCTTTAAATAGCCAGTAACACTAGTGAGAATACCCGGGGAAATTCCTTTCTTCAAAAATTCTAAACCTATGTAAAATACGAAACAGTATAGCTACCCCTTCGCAAATCGAAAAGACAATGTCAATACTAAATTGCCTCAAAAGATGTATGGCTCTTCAGATGTGTAAGTTACAATCAACTTGCCTTGTGAAGATATACATTCAGGCTTTGAGCAATGTACACACAAAACTTGTATCAGAACCTGTTGAAATTGTAACTTAAATATAATGGGTACAAGTATGTACTGTAGTGCATAGAAAAATGCTACAGATTCGTCAAAATAGGACATAAACTTGAAACACCCATTTACATTTAATATGCAATTCACGTACCATAATGACTATCAATTATATGTAAGGGTTGCAGAGACATGGTGGTTACAGAGATATGGTGGTTACAGAGATATGGTGGTTACAGAGATATGGTGGTTACAAGCAACATCTCATAATTCTCTTGACCTTGATGCTGATGAGACGAATTTCATAACAGTTACACCATAGGCTGTAACAATGCGAATACCATCAAAATATGCCGAATGGTTCCTGAGCTATGCTAGTTATAGGGATCTACTATAGTGGAGACGTAATATTGGTGGAATAAGCTCAATACTTCAATCAAAATGAGACAACATCACCAATAAACCTTTGAAAAGAACATCTGCATATAATAGGCAAAACACCAATTAAAATGGCATCAAATTAAGTGCATGAGTTATAAATCTATGCCGGTTACATAGCAACATACACTGTGAAGATATGTCTCTCAAAGCTCATACTCTTTCTGTATATATCGCTGCCGTAAGGCTTTTTATATCCCTGGGTTATCTAATACATTGTGCATCGTCTCTATGCATTGCTATACGAGCGCAAATACTTGGTCCTGCTTTTGATATTCCATCACAGATTTAAATGCAATAAAAACATGGGTAAAGAACCAGACTGTATGGTGGCTCAGTTCCGCTTCATTGTGATGCCATCAGTTTAATATTAACGTGTACTGCCTACTCCCTTGGAACAATATCAACCCTGTGCTCCATCACAGCAAGTAAAATATTCCAGACTTTTCCTTTTACATATGTCACAACACCTTTCCATTTTGCACTATAGCCATTGCAGAGAAAAGATCGCTACACATTTACGGGGTTATCTCATTAGCTGTATCATCCAGAAAGAAGAAGCATACTGTCAGTATTGGACAAGACAATATTTTTAAAGTCATAAGTAGGGATACAAGCTCAGTTGACCAAAGGCAATATTAACCATATTAATATATGCATCTCTCACATATTATGAAACGTAAAAGATCATGACGTCGAGAACAAACATCTTTGCGTAGAAAGCGCTTTTCATTTTTCAGCCTTAGTGACCTTCATATTCGGCCTTTGACTATAACATTAAAAAACGTTCTCCTTACTTTCACCAATGCAATAAAAGACTTCTTCCTTAATATGACTACAACATTAAAAAAAACTTTTTACTTACTTTCAGCAAAGCATTAAAAGACTTCTTCCTTAGTATGACCATAATATTAAAAGACTTCTTCCTTACCTTGACCATAACAATGAAAGACTTGTTCCTTAATTTGACTATAACATTAAAAGACTTCTTCCTTACTTTCACCAAAGCATTAAAAGACTTCTTTCTTACTTTGACCATAATATTAAGACTTCCTTAGTTTTACTAAAGCATTTAAAGACTTCTTCCTTACTTTCACCAAAGCATTAAAAGACTTCTTCCTTACTTTCACCAAAGCATTAAAAGACTTCTTCCTTACTTTGACCATAATATTAAAAGACTTCCTTAGTTTCACCAAACCATTAAAAGACTTCTTCCTTACTTTCACCAAAGCATTAAAAGACTTCTTCCTTAGTTTGACCATAATATTAAAAGACTTCGTCCTTACTTTGACCATAACAATGAAAGACTTCTTCCTTAATTTAACTATAACATTAAAAGACTTCTTCCTTACTTTCATCAAAGCATTAAAAGACTTCTTCCTTACTTTGGCCATAATATTAAAAGACTTCCTTAGTTTCACCAAAGCATTAAAAGACTTCTTCCTTACTTTCACCAAATCTTTAAAAGACTTCTTCCTTAGTTTCACCATAATATTAAAAGACTTCCTTAGTTTCACCAAACCATTAAAAGACTTCTTCCTTACTTTCACCAAAGCATTAAAAGACTTCTTCCTTAGTTTGACCATAATATTAAAAGACTTCGTCCTTACTTTGACCATAACAATGAAAGACTTCTTCCTTAATTTAACTATAACATTAAAAGACTTCTTCCTTACTTTCATCAAAGCATTAAAAGACTTCTTCCTTACTTTGGCCATAATATTAAAAGACTTCCTTAGTTTCACCAAAGCATTAAAAGACTTCTTCCTTACTTTCACCAAATCTTTAAAAGACTTCTTCCTTAGTTTCACCATAATATTAAAAGACTTCCTTAGTTTCACCAAAGCATTAAAAGACTTCTTCCTTACTTTGACCATAATATTAAAAGACTTCCTTAGTATCACCAAAGTATTAAAAGTCCTCTTCCTTACTTTCACCAAAGCATTAAAAGACTTCTTCCTTTGTTTGACCATAATATTAAAAGACTTCGTCCTTACTTTGACCATAACAATGAAAGACTTCTTCCTTAATTTGACTATAACATTAAAAGACCTCTTCCTTACTTTCACCAAAGCATTAAAAGACTTCTTCCTTACTTTGGCCATAATATTAAAAGACTTCCTTAGTTTCACCAAAGCATTAAAAGACTTCTTCCTTAGTTTCACCAAAGCATTAAAAGACTTCTTCCTTAGTTTGACCATAATATTAAAAGACTTCGTCCTTACTTTGACCATAACAATGAAAGACTTCTTCCTTAATTTAACTATAAAATTAAAAGACTTCTTCCTTACTTTCATCAAAGCATTAAAAGACTTCTTCCTTACTTTGGCCATAATATTAAAAGACTTCCTTAGTTTCACCAAAGCATTAAAAGACTTCTTCCTTACTTTCACCAAATCATTAAAAGACTTCTTCCTTAGTTTCACCATAATATTAAAAGACTTCCTTAGTTTCACCAAAGCATTAAAAGACTTCTTCCTTACTTTGACCATAATATTAAAAGACTTCCTTAGTATCACCAAAGCATTAAAAGACCTCTTCCTTACTTTCACCAAAGCATTAAAAGACTTCTTCCTTAGTTTGACCATAATATTAAAAGACTTCGTCCTTACTTTGACCATAACAATGAAAGACTTCTTCCTTAATTTGACTATAACATTAAAAGACTTCTTCCTTACTTTCATCAAAGCATTAAAAGACTTCTTCCTTACTTTCACCAAAGCATTAAAAGACTTCTTCCTTACTTTGACCATAATATTAAAAGACAACCTTAGTTTCACCAAAGCATTAAAAGACTTCTTCCTTACTTTCACCAAATCATTAAAAGACTTCTTCCTTAGTTTCACCATAATATTAAAAGACTTTCTTAGTTTCACCAAAGCATTAAAAGACTTCTTCATTACTTTGAGTAAATGCCGTCCACAAGGTTTAGTCCAAATCTTTGATGTAGAACTAATGCAATTGTGCAGAAACTATATTTCTTCATTCATTCACTGAGCTTTGACCTTCGACCCTTTGACATTAAAATACAAAAAGAAATTGTTATTCGAGCTGCAAGCAATTCATGAAGTTTGATTCGTGGGTGTGACGTAGAACTAGTGCTGTTGTAAAAAAAACATATCCATACACCTTTTGGTAGGCATCTAAAATTGCATTTTCTGGTTTCACAGCCGGTCACCGCACTTAATCCTTACTCCCCCCCCAAAAAAAATAGTCCTCTGTCTTAAACAAAAGGAATTACTTTGGTGAAGGTATATGGTTGAGAACTAAAATGTTTATGGAGAATGAAATTTTTTCTTCACTTTTAAATAAAATTCACAAACGAAAACAAAGTTTTGCTTAGGTTTATATAATCCAACGCGTTGTAATTCCATTAGTAATATAAGCAAACTTAATTCCTTCTAGCACTATATATATATATATATATATATATATATATATATATATATATATATATATATATATATATATATATATATATATATATATATATATATATATATATATATATATATATATATATATATATATATATATATATATATATATGGACTTAGGGAGAGGAAGGTTAATAATCTATTATGTTGCAACACAAGACCTTTTCGACACTACATACGAACTTTCAAAGGTTTCAGTGGAACTTTAATGTCAATATTGTTGCACACAGGATTTGTGAAGTAAGGTTTGTGTAGTGAAGGCCTTTGGGTCCATATTCACTTAACTATCGCGATATAAAAGCCGCCATTATCCAATCGTTGAAAACATTTTAAAAATAACAATTCACATTATCGTTCAGCAAATAATCACTGAATACCTGCTATAAACCGAAATTGTATATACATGTTAAGCCCACTCACATGTTCAACATCAACATTTTAATGTATTTTCCACATGCTTGCCTAATAGAAAAGGAAAACGTGAATAGTGAAATCTGCAAAACAGTATTATTTAGCTCAACGTCTGTCAAGCGTTTAGTAATCTACGTTGGATATTGTAATCATTAATTCTTACACAGAAAATAAATTAACAATAAAGTGATTTCGACAAAGAAATCTTGACTCCTTTGCTAAACAGTGATTTGTTTACAATTACTATTTATATTGTAACTTTTAGTGTCTGAAACATGACATTTAAATTTGAATCATCATTATATAGCCAACATTGTGCTGATATACTGAGAACCCAAAGTGCAGAAAATCTCAACATAGTTAATGAATCATGAAATATATGTGTGTGGATCTATAACGTTTCATGATGCATACGCTCATCCAGTTTCATTACTAATAGGCACAATAGTATACATGCCAAGCAATAATCTGGTCATGCTAAAATCGGAATGTCAGAAAGAAAGAAGATGGAATATATATCACGATGGACTTCGTTTATTGTGAGGCTATTGTAGTACTAGAAATGTATAGTATTACCAATTGTAGAATTCTTACTTCAACAATTCCTCAGAAATAAATACCAAGCACAACATTTAAGCTTAGTCAATTAGGCGTAGAAAATTGGGTCATATTGACCGACAACTTACATATAGGAATAATACCCATCAAAATGCATCTCATCGCCATGTGGTCATGAACTAAATGAGAAAACCAAACAAGTCCATTTAAATGTAAAACGTATGTCACAGTGATCGTATTTGTACGGGTGTGATATATATATATATATATATATATATATATATATATATATATATATATATATATATATATATATATATATATATATATATATATAAGGCAGATGCATACAATCATCTTGTTATAATAATTGAAACATAAACAGTTAAAAGACAAAATTTAACCAAGATCAATGAAGAATGAAACATGGATCATAGCGATCTTCTTCTAAGATAACGGTATATTACTCATCAAAATACATTTTTCCAGGTTTCTCGATCCCAGGAATAAAAATAGTATACAGTAGTTACAAGCCTAATTGATCAGGAGCTAAATATTAGTAAAAATGTGAAACAAGGCAGTTTTGTTGCAAGGGTGTTGGTACTATTAAAAAAGCATACAGTCATCTTGTTTGATGATTTGATATACAGTGCTTGCGACTGAATACAATTCAATGAAGAGTGAATATGTGTTACAGTGACCTACTTTTGTGACGAGTACGTAGATCATGAACCAACAATCAAGTTGCAAAATTCTAGATGTAACATTATGCACAATGGGTACAAAAACGTTTTGGTCAAGCATTACACGCTAAAACTGATCCCAATCCAGTAAAATGTGAAATTTAAGTCGCAGTGACTTTCTCTTTTTGTAACGCAGTGATACAAACTGAGATGCATACTCTTCGTGTTGGAGAGTATTGCACGAGCTTGAGAAATAAACTTAACACACATTTTTACCGACGTCAGTGAAGCTTGTTACAGTGACCTACTTTGGTGAAAAGTGTGCTAAATTTGTGGGATGAATCCAGTAGACAATACAGTGTGCCGAAAGCCGGATTTAAACGGAAAACTTTAAGGAAGAATGTCCAAATGATGGGCATGTAATTGTTTAGCTGAGAAGGGTTTATTGCAAATAATGTATATGCTATGCCTATTGAGATTAAAGGGTTTTGATAAAAATAATGTATATGTATGTACTAATCAAGCCCAAGAGGGCTAGATGCAAATAATGTACATGTATGTACCTGTTTTTCCCACAAGGGATTGATGCAAATAAGGTACACTGATGTACCAATTTAACCCAAAAGGATTTGTTACAAATAAAATTAAGAGTGGCGGTAAATGGATCTCACGATAAAACAAACATGTAACAATAAAGCACAAGGTAAGACACGATTCGTCAGCCTTCCTCACTTCCAATTCATCTAGTTCATTTATATTTATCTCCTAATTCCAAACGTCTGTAATTGCAACCAATACTTGCTTATTTATATTATCACTTGTTACGGATATCAAAGTCTCAAGACATTCAGGTGATTGATTACGTTGCTGAAAAATATAAATCACAGCAATATCAAAATATTTATTAACGTGCACCATACATAAAATAGCTAAACTCCTGTGCAGAATTATTCTGGATGCATAGTACTCACCTCTACAGGTACAATCACAATTTGGAACGACAAAATTATTTAACCAAAATCTCTGAAACAACCAACATCCTTTCTTTGCAGGCTAATTCTGATTCGGAGTTTAATGGGAAATAAATGTTCTCGTATCTATGGCTTTACCTGTTTTGCCGTTTCACTGCTACCAAAAAAAGCTGCTGTGAAACATAGTGATTTACCATACACAGCGAGCTATTATTTAATTGCGAGTAGCGTTGATCTCGTATGCAATTTTTTGAAACAAATGGCACCAATGTGAAAGACTTCTGCGTGGGTCTAATGGAATGCACCCTCGATAAGATGAATATGCTGCTGTACTTAGAAAAAAAATGAACCGTGTAAGCAAAGCAAAATGATCAGACACGTTGATTCCAATGATGTCCCCTAGATGAGATGTGTAATATATTATCTTTCAGCGCAACTTGCAACACTCCATATATATAATGATCAGACACGTTGATTCCAATGATGTCCCTTAGATGAGATGTGTAATATATTATCTTTCAGCGCAACTTGCAACACTCCATATATATAATGATCAGACACGTTGATTCCAATGATGTCCCTTAGATGAGATGTGTAATATATTATCTTTCAGCGCAACTTGCAACACTCCATATATATAATGATCAGACACGTTGATTCCAATGATGTCCCTTAGATGAGATGTGTAATATATTATCTTTCAGCGCAACTTGCAACACTCCATATATATATATATATATATATATATATATATATATATATATATATATATATATATATATATATATATATATATATATATGCTCCATGAACGATGTTATAACTTATTCTTCGAGGTGAATGAAAAGAACGTTCCTTTTTAATGAAAAATGTTCAAAGTTTTAATCGGTTCTATTTAAGATAATTCTAACTGCGAAACTCACTTTTTCTTTCCTGAAGAGAAAAAGACGTTTGCTTTCTCATTTGCAGGTGAATTATTTTGCATCTGCCTTGAAGGGAAGACATATTTCCATCTAGAGAATGGGTATTTAGTCAATGAGGACAATCTAATGATAAATCTAGGATTTGTTCATACATCAATATGACCCGAGACTTATCCACAAATTGAAAATGTAATGGATGATAATGTAACATCATCGTCAATGACACAATAGAAACTAAAACAGCCCATAAATATAACAAGACAATGAAAGGTTTGTAAAAAATAATTCTTTTCGTTATTAGACGGCAGCTGAATATTAGTGCGTGAAAATGGGAAGAAACTTTATATTTTAAGTCTCCAATGTAATTGTTTATTTTTTGTTCTGAATTTTTTGTTGAATTTTACTTGTTTCATTGTGGGGCGGTTACTTGTTTACTTGTCTTGCCCAGATCTATTCACTGCTAAGGATAAGGACGGTATGCAATACGTTCTTACTGGTTTGCCAATTATTGTATTAACTGGTTTTAAGTTCTTGATACAGTTTCATATACAACTTAATGCATTAAAAAAATGCTTTAAAAATATATCATGTACATGAGACTATCAAACTCAACATAACGGGATTGTTCTATGTACAAAAAGAACCATCTGGTTGATCACAATAGTTTTAAGCATGATTTTGAGTCAAGAAAAGTTTAATAATTCACGGGTCTCAATTAATACAATTTTCTTATGATTTGTTTATGCAAGTTCTAGACGATGTATTGCAAATAAAATGAGAGCTCCTAATGTCACATATTGTGTTAAACAAATTATTATCGTAGAAAGATTTAGTAGCTTTACTGGAAACGATACCTAATATATTGCATTTAGGTTAGTGGTAAATTTTCTCCAGAAAGCTGGAATCTGCGAATGTGTGAAAGTCTCTCCAGTGTACTTAACTAACGTACGATAATAGCCATTGGCATAACGGATCTGAGACAACGATAATGTAACAAAAGTGAGGCAAACAGAAAATATTGAAATAATAGCCATTGATAGATGTAAAAACAAGAAACTGATTTGGGGTATCGATCAATGATTGTAATGTGTTTCGACTTTCAATAAGGCTTACATATTTTCTTCCGTATATTTTACAAAAATGGCTTTTGTGGAAGAATATGCCATTGTTTCCATATAATTTGTTCATGAGCGGAAAAAGAAAAGAAAACAAAACAGATTAAGTTTGAGTTTTTTGTGCTATAGCTATATCTAATAATTAGTTTAAATGCATATTTAGGTATATTTGTATTAACCAACCTACCTAAGTGAGTAGATTTGTATTAACCAACCTACCTACCTGAGTATATTTGTATTAACCAACCTACCTACCTGAGTATATTTGTATTAACCAACCTACCTACCTGAGTATATTTGTATTAACCAACCTACCTACCTGAGTATATTTGTATTAACCAACCTACCTACCTGAGTATATTTGTATTAACCAACCTACCTACCTGAGTATATTTGTATTAACCAACCTACCTACCTGAGTATATTTCACGTTTAGTTGCGTCATACATGCATCATAATATAGATTAAAGTTGAACAAAAAGACAAAAGTTATTCAGTATTTTCACGGCTTGTACAATTTTAATTTATGCTTTGCAACATATCTGTGTTTGGAACAAAAAATAGGTTATACCTACGTGCCTACGGAACACTGGTATATCACTTATTACAAAATGTTTAAACATCCATCTTTCTCCACCAAAGCAAAATCAGTGGAAGGTTAATCCATGATCTAAATAACGATTCAGTATTGCTTTCTCTTCCACATCTACTTCCATATGGCAAAATTGACAAGTGTTCCCAAGCAGACATGTCACTCCAAGAATATATCTGTAGAACAATTTACCATTGGTAAAAGAAAATGTAAACGTGACAATGTAAGAAATAAAATGAATCCTGATGTGACACAGTCATATAGGCAAAACATGTATAACTTATATGTGCTATGTAGTGCGTTTCATTGCACAGTAGCATAACAGGATATAAAAACTATCAGATTAGGACTAATACACAAGTGAAACGAATGCCTGCAGCAGTACCGGTCACCTCTAAGTCCACATTAAAGAGCTCTAAATGAACGAAGTAAATAAACATGCAAATTGTGCCCAGAGGAAAGGCGGTAACATCAGATCATTTTGTAGTTGTTGTTTACAAGAAACCTGATCAACCAGTTGTCATTCCTCATATCAATAACGGAAACAGAAAATGCAATGTAGAATGGGATGCGCAAGCTGTCAGTGGAATATATCTGTTAGCATTCATCGTTGGCAACAGCCACCAGTGTATGGCAGCTGATTTTTATGTGGCATATACAGTAAACTTTGCACCAGCAGAGATCAACCAGTCAATCCCTGACTACCTCATGTAACTAAAATGCGATGAAGTTCTTCACTCCTACTAGAATGTGGACCCAAAGTGTAAAATGTCCGTGTTGTTCTTTTCACAAAATAATGGCATATGTAAAGGTTTCATTCATTGCAAGAGCAATCCAAACTTTTTTAATAAGCGGAACGACCAAAGAACAACGTATTCAATTCGCATTAATGTGGTGGAGACGTAGTAAAGAAAAGTCTGCTATTTTTCTGTAATCCAAAATCAAAATGCAATTCTTACATTATCTTAATACAATCGTTTGCTAATCTCATGAATTATTTGTTTTTTTCAGTTGTTGTTATTGAGGTTTTTATATTATTTTTCGTGGGAGTGTAGTTGTTGTTGGGTGTCTTTCTTCAGGGGGTATGAATGGTCATGAAGAATTTATATCTAAATGGAATTTTCCTTAGAAGATAAAGATTTTGCTCATATTTAAATGGAATCCGCATAACAGTATCATTATTTGTTGCGCTTATCTAATACGTTTTGCACTATAATTGTTTACACTTTGATACACAGACTTAATTAACACAAAGCTACTTTTGCCAGCCGAAATCATAATTAAACACAAGTTGCCGCCATGTTGGAAAGGTTATATACATCATTTACTTACCAGTACTCCCAAGATTTAATCACCCGCTCATGTTCAGTCCAAATGCTGATGCAATGAAATAAGATATATTACAGCTTGAAGTTATTTAGACATGTCGCAATTTCTGAAGACTACGAAGAAACAATTAACTACTGTTTGCTACAAAAGAAATTTCCCACGTAAGCTTTGCAACTAAGAATACATTAACACAACTTAGCTACATTCTGAATCGTGCTCTCAAGGTGGTTGTGTGTTACTGAAACAACTTTAAGCTTCTATACCACTGTACATTCTCCATTTATTCCTATGTAACCTCAATCAGCTTTATTATAATTTGCACCTTTTTCTGCAATGAACAAAAACCCCGATAATAATGTAATAGTAAATAATCTTAATAACTAAAAAAGTATGTATGTAGGTAGGTAGGTAGGCAGGCAGGCAGGCAGGCAGGCAGGCATGCATGCATGCATGCATGCATGCATGCATGCATGTATGTATGTATGTATGTATGTATGTATGTATGTATGTATGTATGTATGTATGTATGCATGCATGCATGCATGCATGCATGCATGCATGCATGCATGCATGCATGCATGTATGTATGTATGTATGTATGTATGTATGTATGTATGTATGTATGTATGTATGTATGTATGTATGTATGTATGTATGTATGTAAACGAAGTAAATATTTTGTTACAACTGTTTATTTATTTTGAACCTGTCGAGTTTAATACAACAATGTTTCTTTAAAAGGATTTGCAGCTCCACGTGCAGCACGCCTGACACTAGCAGATTTATGCGTATGGTGGTACAATAGTAAATGACAATGACGTAAAAATGCCCTAGAAATAGAGATTTCTTTTACTAACAGAGAGCGTACTTTAAAATCCGGGCGTTCTTAGGAAGCAATGCGACAGTTATCTAGGACGAATTGAAAAAAAAAAATCAAAAACGTTTATGGATATAATTCCGGAACATATACATACCTACGTACAACAATATGCAATCCATTTAACATTTAACTCTGGACTTAAAAAACAATATGCGATCAAAGAAACACAGCATGCAAATATTTTAAGTCTCTCCCAGTTTTGATAAATCGTTTATACAAAGAGTATAAAATCCTGTGTAGCGTGTCGAATGCGATAAGTATAAAAAGTATTTGCTTTCAAATTGGATCCAATTACCCACGACGGAAGTACAATGTTCTGTTTGATACTTTTATATCGATCCATAGTTTAATAATATCAGGTGTAACGACTGTAACATTTTCATAACTTACGATTACTGAGTATTTCATTTGGACGAAAAAAATCTTAAGTGGATGGAGAAAGTGGAGTTGCGTGCTTTAAAAGAATCATTAACATTATCAGAGATGAAAAACATCAAACCATGCTACAAGCAAAAATTCAAACCAGATACTAATGGTTTTAATGACTTTGTACAAAGGAATACTGTTGTTGATAAAATCACGTAGTACAGTATGTTGTTTAGTTTTAAGTGATCTGGAAAGAGCCTTTGGCCGTCAGAAAGTAAAAAGCCAACATCTGAATATGATAAACGTTGACATTCGACTCTAGTGTTAATGACTCCTCGAGAGCTGCGAGGTAATTGCGTAGAAAATATATATATATATATATATATATATATATATATATATATATATATATATATATATATATATATATATATATATATATATATATATATATATATATATATATATATATATATATATATTCTACGCAATTACCCCGCAGCTATATATGTATATATGTATGTATGTATGCATGCATGTGTGTGTATGTATATATGTATGTATGTGTTTATTGACATAGGCCAAATGATCCTTAGACTCCCATAGATGAAGCGTACTGACAAGAAATACTCCACCCACATATATAAGTTAAGATAAAAAAATAAGAATTCTTTATTTCAGACAATATAGTTCACACATACACGCACGCACAGACACGCGCACAGCGCACACACATACACACAGATATATATATATATATATATTCCATTTCCCATCTGTGCACGAATGATCATAATGTATGCTTATTTAGGTATACTGTTTTAATTATTCTTTTTTTGCTGGTTTTAATTCTTCTATTAAGGTGGAAATAAAGGTTATTAAATCATGTACACCTAATTACGTACACACAATACATACACGGCCGTTGGACGGTGGATGTATGGATGGATGGACGGACACCTGGGCATACAGAGACTAGTTAGCAACACTAGTAATATGAATAATAGGGCTAATTTGATTTTAAGGTAAACTTCCCGATAAATGTTAGAATTATATTTACTATCTTCACTGTACACAGTGTGTAGTCTAATATTTTAGAAAATGTAAAATTTGGAAACACGGTCCGATTAACAATTTACGTCACGCATGCATGCACAAAAGCATGCATGAATATGTACATACTGTTATTATGATCTTTAAATAAAACAGAATGAGAGCAAAACTTTTACTGTCACATCAGTGATCATATAGCCCTATAAACTCTAGGCACTTGCTTTAACTGTAATAAAATCACCAAACAGCACACGATAGGCTATTCATGGCGGCCAGTATTAATGGTGGAGGAAGAAACCGGGAAATCCCCGGAAAGAACCACCGACCCACGATAAGCTTCTGGCAAGCTTTCTCACATATCCGCATTCGCCGAATCTTAGACTCGAACCCACACAGACCGAGGTGAGATGACAGTGATCCGTAACGGAAAGCGCTTTAGACCACTCGGTCACTAGGGGCCCAAACAAGACTTTGTATAGCGCCTAATCTTTAGATGCTCTAAGCGCTTTACATTTGACAACACTTAAGAGCATAAAAATACATACATACATACATACATACATACATACATACATACATACATACATACATACATACATACATACATACATACATACATACATACATACATACATACATACATACATACATACATACATACATACATACATACATACACACACACACACACACACACACACATACATACATACATACATACATACATACATACATACATACATACATACATACATACATACATACATACATACATACATACATACATACATACATACATACATACATACATACACACACATACATACATACATTCATATTATATCAAATATTAAATCAAAGGTGTCAATAGCTTCGTCCTCCATAGGCCATAATGCTTCAGTTTACTAACATTTTTTTGGGGGGGGGTATGCCAACTTTCAATGAATTGCATCGCTAAATATCGGAATTTTTTTTTTTTGTAAATTAGTTGCATTAAAAAATTGCAGTCTCGGGTGGCTGAATTGTCTAAAGTATTCGCGCTGTTTCTGTGGGTTCGAGTCTCGGGCTCAGCTAATGTGAGTTTGTGAGAAAGCTTGCAGTAACTTCCCAAAAGTTGTTGGTTCTTAGGACGCCATGATTAGCCTACTATGTGCTTAAAAAATGGCGTTATACCCTCAGCAACAAAAAATGAGTGAACATCATTTTCCTTCACAAACATGAGCCAATGACTGATACCGACTAAAAAAAAACCATACGTAGAAAGTATTGAGGTTTAGCTATTCATCATATTCATGTATATGACCGATACGTTGTTTTATAAAAAGATTTAAATTTCAAATCATTTCAAAAGAAATATTAGCTTTATAGACTGTACAGGGGGCAATAACACACTCAATTTAAAATGAACGCGATCTAGATGTTAATAAGAATCAGTAATAATTGCATTTTTAAAGATGGTAATATAGCTGAAAAATTAATTAGCATTGAGGCCCTCAAACAAAGAAAAAAAATATTTTATGAGAGAGAGAGAGAGAGAGAGAGAGAGCAGCAATAGCAGCAACAACAACAACAACAGTAGCAACATGCATATACAATATTATCTATTCACATTCTTTCTTTTCTCTACGCTGCTACGGTGGCCTAAGTGGCTATAGAGTTCATCTGAGATGCTAGAGGTTGTGGGTTCGACCCCGGCCGAGTCATACCAAAGACCTGTAAAATGGTACAAACAGTTGCCTCGCTTGGCGCTTAACATTAAGAGGTTAGTGTTAGAACTGATCGGACTGGTGCTTGGGTGATATAACTGGGCGGAACATGATAATAACGTCTGCGGCATAATGCCACAGGTCTAGACATCACTATAAACTGTCTCACTACAGATATCGTAGCGATATGACTGAACAATTGCTAATGTTATGTTAACAATTCTCCCCCCCCCACTCACACTTTTCTCTCCCCCAAAACGAACACTCAGTCATACATATGGAAACCTCGTCAATATACATACATACAAGTAAGCGATACTGATGGGTAGTATATTTTTGAGTACATTTAATAATGCCCAGAGGCATTTAATAATACAAATATTATTTGTATTCTAAGTTTAAGTACATCTCTGACACCAATGAAATATATTGAATTTGTAAAAAAGATATAAAGCGGACTACTGGTAGCTTGTAATGAAAATTTCCTTATTTGTTTTGTGTATTTTATCCTTTTGCGTCAACATGCATCTCAGATGAGCCGTGTTACCAGGTAGCATGTACAGGAATAGAGATTACAATTGATTTATATCTTGTTCATTGACTTTCTCAGATGGTTTTGGTCTTTAATATGTAAGATTTTAACTTGTCAGATAAATTTCAAATTTCTCTGACTGGCCTGATAATAGCTTTATTGAAGATGTGCTAGCTGTGCTTTTTCATGATTTTGATTTACCCCATTTTCAGTATTCTAGTAATCTAAATAGGACCCTAACTAAAAGAGTATCTTGTGCTTTTCTTAGAGAAAATGTCTTATCCTACTGAAATGCCATAAACCTAAGGCAACTCTTTTTCTGATTTATATATATATTCAGTCCATGATAGATTATTATTATTTTCAAAAACACCAAGTACTATATCACGACATATCATTGTTTTTCATTCCACATTATACATATTTATCACTTTCAACATGTTCCGTGTTTTTGCTTTGTTGAGATAATATTTCAATGTTACCAATATTAACTACTTGATCACTTCCTGTGTTGCACCAGATGTCCAGTATGTTTAGGGCAGAATGTAAAAATAATTCCGATGTTTGGTTTGTGTTTTGAATGTATGATAATATTTAGTCGTCTGCGCAAAGCTCTGTCTATGAAATAAAGTATCCTAATAAAATTGGTTGCTTAGTTACAAATAATATAATTATTATTGACCCTAACATAGAGCTTTGTAGGACAAATAGCTAATTGTTCCATTTCAGAGAGAACGTTATTTATATAAAAGCGCTGTGTTCTCTTATGTAATAATGAAGTAAACAATTCAGCTGCTCTTACATTTTATTGGTAAAAATGATGCTATGATCCAACGAATCAAACCTAAAATACAGGAGAACAGATCCTATTATTAAGTGCTTGAAACCATTTATCAATTAGCGAGATCAGAGCAGTCTCGCATGGATCATTCTTCCTGAAACTTGATTGGTTAGGGTGTAACAGTAAGTGTTTGATTAAATATTACATGAACTAAAGAACGATTTTCAATTTTATTATTTTGGTAAAAATGGAATTGGATGGTACATATTTACATCATCTTCGTAACCTGATTTGTAAATAGACATTTTATTTGCTGCTTTTCTTTTTACGGAGATACATGAGGTTGTGATACTTATAGTGATTATTAATGTGACGCTTATTGCAATAGCTGAGGCAGACGTTTTTTTTTTTCATAGTCTTAAACCAATCTGATCAAGTAATGTATCTTTCGTAGTACCAAATTCAATGGGACATTTTTGAACAAAGGTCTTTAATACTGTTTTTAGCCGAATTAACTAGAATTCATTTGTATGTTATAAATGTGATTGGAAGCTATATATATATATATATATATATATATATATATATATATATATATATATATATATATATATATATATATATATATATATATATATATATATATATATATATATATATATATATATATATATATATATATATATATATATATATATATATATATATATATATATATGCAAAAGAGAGGGATGGACGGTAGAACACAGGTAATACTGCGTACCCGAACAAAACATATTAGGGATTGCCAACAAACAAGAACCGTGTCATTTTCCAGGTAAGATTTCATATAAAAGTTATATTATGCCACGACCTATGACCTACTTGCCTTCATGTAATAAAAGCTTATAGAAAAAAGGCCATCACAATATCCGCAAATTTGCAGTTCCCCCCTCCCTGCATTGATTATCCGATACCGTTTTTATCATCTGTTGATCCTTTTGAAACATTATCATATCTAATGACCCCAATCAATCAATGTAGACGGAGTTCAAGAACGTCTTCATCGGGAGTGTATTTAGAATGACAAACTCTCTTTATCATCAATCCGTTCTTTTCAAACATCGTATCAAATAGGATCATTCGTCCTCAAATGATGTAGATGAAAAGTAGGTTACAATAACAACAGTGACATACGGACCGCATTGACATATATATCCGCTATAGAACGAATATAAAATACCCTGTAATTTTGAAAAGAATTTTGTCTTACGTTTCTTATAGTTACATGTAACATCACCTTTCATTTTTAAGCAAATTTTCGAAGGAACTAAGGAAAGATCACGAAAGATGAAGCCTATTTATACGTATGTTTAAGAACAATATATATATATATATATATATATATATATATATATATATATATATATATATATATATATATATATATGTATATATATATGTATGTCTATATATATATATATATCTATATATATATATATATATATATATATATATATATATATATATATATTTATGTATATATATATATATATATATATATATATATATATATATATATATATATATATATATATATATATATATATATGTAGGTACGCGTGAACCAAAGGGTTATCCAGATTGGCTTTGTTCTTTGTGTTTAACGTCATTTTTCAGCACATAAAAGGTTTTACAATCCGGCCAGTATATATGGTTGAGGAAAAATTCTTTAAGACCCCGAAAAGAACCACCAAGTCACCAGCGGCCTTCTGGCAATCTCTCTCACCTACCCACCATTTTGGTTGAGTCGAATCTGGAATTCACGCGGACATTGGTGAGAGATGTGAGTGCCTTCAAACATTCAGTCATACGAGGCCCCAAATAAGGATATTCTGACCTCGCTTATAAAATTTACATCCACTGAAGATTATATACCAAACTATTAATGAAGAAATTCTGTCAATAGCCATGGTACTATATTAATCTAGCCATTCTCAAATTTTAATTTCCAACCAATTCTAATACTGCCACTAACACCACTGATACTGTTGCTGTTACAAGTAATAGTTTCCTCATCTCAAGGTATCTAGCTGCCATTAGTTCAATAATAAATGTATGACTAACTACTTGACTGACTGACTTGACTTCAACACAGACTACATAAGATTAATATAAAATCTTGAAATACAACAGAAAAGTGACAAAAAAGAGTAGCACTGTGTCAGATATCATACTGACAACAAAACATCACAATACCTGTAATCATACAAATACGCAGTCATCTAACTAGCATTAGGTTTAGGATGACACTGATCTTTAAACATTTATATTAATACATCTATACTGTTGTGTGCATAACATTAACTTTGAAGTAGTAAAGAAAAGAAAATGGAAAACTTATATAATGGTAACTATATAGATATTTCTTTCTCATGACAAATGTATGCATGTATATATGTTTGCTTGCATGTATGCGTGCGTGCGTGCGTGCTTTTCTCTATGACTCAATGTCTGACTGATTTCATTAATCAAATTCAGGATGGACCGTGACCACGTGATCAAGAAACAATTATGGATCAAAATAACAAACTTATGAAAACTAGATTCAGAATAATTCGTGATCCTGAAACATCATTGCAAAACATTAAAATAGAAAAGAAATGCTCAATATTGCGCTAATTATCAATTTTTATCCTATAAATATTTTTTTAGCTAATGCAAGTAATGAAATCTGAAATATATATAAATACATACAAACATGATACATGCATACATGCATACAAACATGGACGTGCATACACACATACACACACATAGACTTACATCTTTATACACACACACACACACACACACACACACACACATATATATATATATATATATATATATATATATATATATATATATATATATATATATATATATATATATATATATATATATATATATATATATATATACACACAACACACACACACACATATACAACCCAGTATGGAAACGGGGGAAACGAGGTAACAATCTGTGGTAATAATTATATTATATAAACAAGACATCTCTGTGAATTGTCATACAGAAAAATGTGTGTACCTTTACAACAAGACGCTGTACATATTTCTCTTCATATACAATTTAGTATTGCTCTTAGGTTATGATATATTGCTTGATAGTAGGGCATACATTTCATTGTAGAATGAAGCTATACTGTATGTATGTATGTATGTATGTATGTATGTATGTATGTATGTATGTATGTATGTATGTATGTATGTATGTATGTATGTATGTATGTATGTATGTATGTATGTATGTATGTATGTATGTATGTATGTATGTATGTATGTATGTATGTATGTATGTATGCATGCATGCATACAAAGAGAGAGAGAGTCAGTGAGACGGATACAGTGTGAAGATTCGTATGGTTGGGATGGGGTGCCCCAACATTTTTTTTTAAAACTACTGTAGAAATTCCACCCAAGCTCAATTTTGGCTGGAAATTAAATCAATGAAAGATAGATGTACAGTACCGAGGCCCCAGTTAGCAAATAGTTAAATATACAAAAAAAAAACAAGGATGAAATTCAATGAACAACAATGTAATAAGAATTTAGTAGTCAAATGATTCAAATCTCCCAAGTAGCCTACACTCCTTCCGATCGACCCTTTAATAGCGTAAGGGCATAAATCCTGTCAATCTGGGAAGAGCACATTACTTTGGGCAGGTGAAGATTAATAAGATCTATGGAGACCGACACGTATTTAAATAACCATAATACACGGTATTAGTGGTGATTCTTAATTAACCTGTGTTTATTTAAACTAAGGATAGTGGTTAATTTTGATCTATAACGTGGTTGTCAGATTTGAAATATTGCAGGAACGGTATTTGGTAATCTGAGTTTATCGGGTGCACTACGTTTTTGCACATAAGGTGAGGCGAGAAATATATTTAATTCGGATTGGTTAGCCTTTGGTAGGGGGCGTGATTCCCACACGAAATTCTGGGTCTAATACGTCTCGTAGCAAAATTTTAAATCGGTCGACGCTTTTTGTGTAAGTGAAAACAAATGTAGAATACTTTGGGTTGAATTTAGAAGAAATTCACTCGTAAATATTTATCCAAGGGATTGGTTGTCTGGAAAACGACTGACACAGTTCTGGGGAAGAAGCGAACAAAAGCTTAGAACACAAGGGGAGATAGTTCCATCGAAGTATCAACGTGACGTATCCACCTGACGTATATACGAATCTACGAAATGGAGCGTCTACGTATCTCGTACTTATATATCCACCCACAAAAGTTTGAGGGCCGGAAATAGGCGAGATACTAGAGAGTTCGGAGAAGGGAAAAGTGGAAAGTTAAAGAACAGTCACAGTTGACTGAACAAGAATAATCAGGTTATAAATTTATACAAGGCAATGGCTTCGATCGGTCACTCAGTTCAATAATAAACTGATTCCATCACGTAAAAACAGATCAGCTATTTGTAAAAGTATATTTGTGTTTCGAAATTGAAGGATTTATTTATAAAAGAACTTATCTACCTGATGTAATGCATTATCTCATTTTGTAATGACTTTTATGTACGAGGGCTCGTGTCATTCTGTTTTATGTATTTGCTCAGATCTCTGTCTATTCCACCTATAAATTTCACCCTTAATATTGATATCTGCTTGATCCAGGCAATAACACCGAAGGCGCTCACCCTCTAGATAACGATAATCAACATACACCACAACCTAACCCCAACAAAGAGGGGGCTACGTGGCAAATAACCTATTGCATCACTTAACTATTAGTGAGATAGATTTTCACCTGTCCTTATATTCTACTCATCTGTAGTATTCTTCTCTCATATTTTCCCCATGTCCTTCTCTTCTACCTCCCCGACCTTCTCCAAATTCCTTCTCCTTCTCTTCAACTTCTCTATACTTCTTCTCCTCCTCCTCCACTTTCTCCTCCACATTCATTTTCCTCCTCATCCACCTTCTCTACACCGACTAGACCTCTATTAACTTTGACTATTGAAAACTCGGGACTCAATTGAACCGGCAGTTCAGTCCCCTGTAAAGCTTCCTTTTTGAAGCTTTGTCTTTCCTTAGAATCTACCTCTAAGTCTTACCGCCAAATTACGAATGGCTTCACCGGAGTAACCCTATTAATCAGCAATCTGTCAATTCGAAAAAACTTTTAATTTACAAATTGGAAGGTAAAATTTGCGTCGAATTGTAATCACACTTTCTATCTCAATGTTTTAAAATTTACATCGCTTTGAACCGATCATATCAAAGCTAGCGGACAATGTCCCTCTCGCTTTCTCTCAACGTGTGGACGGATGAGAAAATGCTCCACTCACCCTACCGGCTTTCCTCAGTTCTTAGGACTAAACTGTAACACATTGGTGTGAAGTAGTGAGACCTATCGCCTGTGTTGATTCAAGATTCTAGGTCTCTGGCCGGTCATGTAAGAGATTAACACCAGCCCGCGGAAACAACCTTTAGACATCAAACGCAATGCTGCAGTAATATTATAGTTTTGCATGACTTAATTACTTGGACTTATGGGGACTAGGAAACGTTCGTGTGTGTGCGTGTGTGTGTGTATGTGAGAAATCTTAATTAGTACTGATGAAGGAAGGTTCTTATCATTTTCATTTCCATATCAAAGAAACGTACATACAATTGACATATTTGTTTCTTTGAGATTCTTTAACATGCAGTCTGTATAAACGGTGATGTGTCGATTCCACTTACAATCTGGACACAAGTAATTGCAAGGAATTCGGTCAGTACCATGATCGGGTCACTCACTTCACCTATTCCATGTGCAAGGTTCGCTATTTTCACTAGCCAAACGTATATAACATATAAAGTTTTTTTGAGGGTCAGCCCCAAACTAAGCTATTGGGCAACCAAGTAGTCGTCTAGACAAGTTTCAGGAGCGACTTGTAAGAAGCCACCCCCCCCCTTAGTTCATTTAGGCGAGCAGCATACATGCGGATTTTCATGGCATTACGATTAGTACAGAAAATAATGAGCTTGCTTCAAGGTCTGGAACTTTCGATAGGAATGGGTTAGAGTATAGAAACTGAGTTATGCATTTGGTTTGTGACACTTACGTCCCGATTTTAACTGGAATCCATATCGTGGATATGTGTTTGTTATTACCAATCCAAAATTGTCAAGATATTCTATTTCCTTTTCTTCCTAATAACTTTAGACAAACTATTGATTTCAGAATTAGTACTATATGTTGTTGATGCTTCCATATAAACAACCAACAAGAAACACTGAGCTCTTAAATATTAATGAACGGAAATTATCCAGTTTTTAGGTTCAGACAGCAAACTGGCAAGAATGTAAAGATACTACTGTAATCCAGGTCATTGTATGGTATCTCCCAACTGGAAAGAAATCACGAAAGCCAAGTGATTCATTTTAGTGAATAGTGAAAATTCGTGGTGCTATCTCCTAATTATAGGTATATATGATTGGGATGTCTTTAAATAGCCTAACATGATGTACGAGAGTTTATTAAATGTGGCCTCTTTGTCGTTAAGAATAGGTTTTCAATTCGTAATAATTCCTTAACGTTTGTAAGTGTTACTTGGGTTGAATGATGTTGAGTACAGCAACGTATTTGCGAACTTTGAGATTATGCGCAGTATGTCACCCCTGAACAATATATCCTACTTGTGCATGGGTCATGAAATGTTACAGTGGTATTTTTAAAGCTAAATCATGACAACACAATCAAGATCATTGAAGAAATTATTTGAACAATAATCGAGGGATGAACGAATTGACGACATTATCCAAAACGTTTGAAACAACCTTATGGGCATAACGTCGCAAAACGTTCCATAACAAGTAATAGCATTTTAGCGATATAAGACCGGATGCCCCATCCCCCTCGCAAAGATCAAATCAATTCAATAGTAATTTGATCCGTTGCCGCGGGGCCCCTAAAATGAGTGGGGCTCATAGGTCAGTGCCTACTCTGACTACTGGGTAATCTCTCTCTCTCTCTCTCTCTCTCTCTCTCTCTCTCTCTCTCTCTCTCTCTCTCTCTCTCTCTCTCTCTCTCTCTCTCTCTCTCTCTCTCTCTCTCTCTCTCTCTCTCTCTCTCTCTCTCTCTCTCTCTCTCTCTCTCTCTCTCTCTCTTACTGTCTTTCTAGCGTTGCCAAAGACACGAAACTAACCTCCGTAAGTAGAAATACTTGCAAAGGATAAAAAAATATTCCTACTTTTTATGTCAGATAATGTCTACCGAACTCAACAGAACTTGATATACTAATAAACAAACAACCTATTATCATAAATAGATGTCATGTTAACTGCTACTGCATTCATTACTAACAATGACATAATTAGCCCTCTCTGATAATATTATGGTCCAGCTCTTGACTACAAATGAACCAGCAGAACTAACAGTCGAAAAAATTTACAGCTTAATTATACATAAATTAATGGACATCATTCTTTATTTAGCTAATTAATGATTCACTGACGCAAGTTTTCAGTCATAAAAACTCATTTTTCAGCATAGATGAAACAATCATTTAAGACAGATAATTTTCAGATTCACCCAATTTACGTCAGAAGAAATACGTGAAATCTTACTCCACATGATCTCTACATGATTTCTGTTACATACAAACAACTGAATCCAAACTCATTCATTTAAAAAAATACCGTATGATATTCTTACAACACAAGATTTATATACTTGGACGATTTTGTCTGAACTCAAAAAAATTGAATGAATTTAAAACAAGTAAACTCAATAATAATTACAGATTTACATCAATGAATATATATTGTATGCAATCGAGACTCGCCCTGTGCTTTATTCGAGATTTCGTTTGGGCTCAAGCGAAAGTAGTAAAAAAGAGAGTGAAGCCAACAAGCTTTGTAAATTTTAACAGAATATTTATTTCCCTAGAAAACAAGGTAAAAATATGAAAAAGGACTTACAGTTTATGAATATAATCAAAACGTTAATCCTGGAATCTAATAATACAAGTCGTATCACTAAAAGGTTCTAAATAAACCAACTTCGAATCCCGATAAAGTTCCAATATGGAAGTCGATGACGTCTTCTATAACGTTTGTGTTGTCGAGTCAACTGTTCCTTGTTCAGTCAATAAGACAATATTTTGGCTTTAGAACTCCAAATAATTTCCACTAAATGTCTTTGTCCAAGAATTGTTATGAGCACAATCATTTTCTAAGGTAAATAAATTATTTAAGTCCAAAAAATAAAAGAACTCTAAATCAAATTGGCATCAACATTAAAACACCTTGAGCTCTAAAGGTGTAAACTACGACTGAATGAATTCATTACAATAACATGTTTTAACTCTAATTTTAGATCACATGGTAGCTCATGTGGTTGCTTAGTTTGAACAACGCAGTAAAATAGTCATTTGGCATGTAGACTATACGGGTTCGATTGAACTGAAGAAATCGTACAATATAAGATACAATAATAAAAGGTTGTTTACAAAATAGAGTTAAAACGCAAGCCAAGTATGGCCTTGGTTACTACCAATGATTTTCACTCTGTAAACCGTTCTCTGAATCAAGGTCAGGAACTAGCGCAGCTAAAAATGAAATGAAGCAATGTATTACGTGTTTATCAGGTCATAATAGAAAACTGAATTTCCCGAAAAAATTTCAAATCTTGTTAATAAAATTATCATTAAAATAGCATGCATTGAAATAAAAATATATAAGAAAAGAAAATTTAAAACTAACACAAAAATGAAATTACATTTACGTAACACTCTTACATAGCTTTCGGACATTTATCTTGTGACTCTTTAACGAGAAATCCTTTCTATTACCCGGGTTCAAGACTTTTACTTCGCCAGAAAAAAATTGAATTAATTAATTCTACTAGGTGAACTATTCTGAAACACCTAATTCTATCTTGGAACCCTCAATCTCTCGTTTAGCTTAGTCAATCTGGATTTCTTCTTTACCGGCCAGAAATCTTTATCGCTACCATCTAAGTCAGAAAATTCTTCTCAATCTTCTTTTACTGATAACTTTTCTGTAAAATATAATTTTATAGCACCTGTTTCAAATGGACTATAAACTTCTAGACTTTTTCCCCTGGATGCTTTAACATTGCTCTCTTAATTGGCCTGCAATCCATGCCCAACGCAAAGTAGACTCTATTCCTCACAGTCAACAATTAATTGCATGACTAGTTCTATCAAATCCAAATGACCACTAAAGAATGTTCTTTGAAATTATCCACAGAACTATTCAAAAAAGGTTTGCATCGTTACACAATGTACCAATTGCGACTTCAGCCAGTACAATATTGCATGGTTGTACTTAAAGATAAGCTCAAAAAGATAAGCTCAACAAAGTCACAGTGAAACCGGAATGAATAAAAACGTACGAGACAAAGTCATACAACGCACATGTATTATATCAATACGTGGGAGACAAATTCATGGAACTTAAGTGTAACACAACAACACAATGATTCTAATAGAAAACCCTCACATTATATTTTGACACGCGAAAGTTAACTTCAAAAGATATGGTATATACTTATAATTTTTGCATGCACTTAGTAAGACTATTGCACAAACATTTCAAAAATCTTTTTTCCTTTTCTAATGCATGGTAAAACTGTAAACCACATTCGATACCACTAATGTAATGCACATGACTTCTCTGACAGTTGTGGACACTGGTAAATATAATCCAAATATACTAATGACCATTTCAGAGTTAATAACAAAAGAAGCACCCATCTGACCAATATAAATATTGATATTCTAATTTAATGGCAGCAAATCTGTCAGTGCTCTTTCTCAGTTTTTAAGCAGTAATTTGATAACTGGCAATGCCGCTGTTCAATTATTGCCTGTAAGATAGGAGAATAGAATACACATTTATTTTTTGGCTACACATCATAAGAGAAAAGCGAACATATTCATTTTGGGGGGTGGTGGTGCAAGATGAATAATAGCTTACGCATTCATTTACTGCATACAAGACAGGTGAATATTGCACACATTCATTTGCTGGCTACACGACAGAATAATGGCGTACATATTCGTTTATTGGCTACAAGACAGAGGAATGGATTACAGCTTTATTTATTGGCAACAAGATAGGAGTGTACAAATTCACTTAATGGCTACATGGAATCAGGTCGGTTAGACTGACGGTGAAACATTCCAAAAGGACATAAAAGCTTAATTTTTTGGCATATCATATTCATATGCTTTTATTTTTAATATATTACATTTATTCCAAAATAAACACACCCTTTCATGGCGGCGAGTTATTTGATATTAGGAAGATGTTTTCAGACAGATGTTATCAGACCAATGCTTGATATTGTTCACTTGCAAGTAAATGATCTGGAAAAATATTTGCCCTTTCTCCGCCAAGATTGCATTCTCTCTAGTCAGGCTCTTTATCATGAGCATAATTCAAATGAAAAAAAAAATGCTAAAACTTTATGGATTCAAAGAGGCGTTTACCTTAATCCTGTTACTTAAACTGACAAATATTTATATTTATATTTATTTACTTAAAAATTTAATACATATATATCAGATTATTCCACGTCTTAGTAAATGAAATGAAACGGATTATGGTCACCCCTTATTTAACAGATACAGATTCCAAATGACAATCATGTCTATAAAGCTGGTGAACTGACACACATGCAAGGAGGTATCAGTACAGTGTGTAATTGGCGGCAAGCTTGGTATGTAGATAAACAGCTAACGTAGTAATAACAACTTCAGTTCCTGTAGGTAGTAAAATAGCTTCATGAATGAGGAATCCTATCCCTATTTTTACACATTATTGAAATAGTTGGCTAACGAAAACGAGAAAAAGAATTCTAACTGAAATTAAAATTCCAAGACTATACACGAAATGAATACTAATTCTAGTATTCTGATATATAATCATGATCGATGCAAATGTCATCCAGCTGTTTGGAATATTAAGTAATCTGTAAGCCAGCCTTTTTAACCAAGATAATTTTGTATACAATAAAAGCTTTTGACAGGTACGTGTATCGTGGAGGAATGTTCATATCGCCCTTCATAGGAATGTCGTATCGTGTGGGGGTGTATGGTTTCAGGTCTATGTTCTAAATGGGATGCATCTGAAATAATCATTATGAACGATAACTGACGAGTCTTTCACCGATCGCGGTATTGGTGAATGGCATAATGTGATCTCTGTTGGAGGAAACATCGTCAAAGTTTAAAAAACAAATGCCAACAGTATATTATAGTTATATAGTCCCTTGGAAACTGCTTACCGTTGTTTGGTTTGTATAGTACTGAAAGACATAGTCCGCCATTTAAAAGTATCAGAGAGCAGTTACCAAAGGAGAAGGCAAGTTCAGACTCAGTACTTCACATTATTATTTTGACCTTATATGATGTATCAATAGTTGGAACAGGTATAATTACCGTATATCAATATGATGTATCAATAGTTGGAACAGGTATAATTACCGTAGCCTGTTATGTATATTGGAGTTAAGGGGCAATGCATACTGTCCTAAAATGAAGATCGATAGTTAGACAATGGGGACCAGAAAATTGAACATGCGATGATAGTTCGTGTATATCGTGTTCAGGAAACTTTCAGCCTCAGCAGCACCAAAACGAGTTCCCATCAACACACTGTGAAAAACTCCAAGTTTAGTAAAGGAGATACAAGATGTTCTGCATTATGGGAATCAATGCACAGGTTAGCTGCAGAACTACAGATTTGTTGTAGGTCCAATGAGACTACATTTGGGTCTGTACCCTTTTATGAAAAAAAGATCTGGTCTGAGAATGGCATAGACCAAATAAGATGTGTAAACGGATTTGGTCCCGGTCAATCAATTTGAATCTGTGGAGTCAGTGAAAGGTGCTACAAAATTCAGGCTGATAGAGAATGGGTTCTAATTTTGGACTGTCCTTCTGCAATGTGGGAATTTAATTTTTCAAGGCAGTTATTATCTGATTCAGATTAATAGCGTGTAATCAGTAGGGACGACAATACAAATTCAAATTGAGTGTATGCAAATATTTGTTCTGGACCTAATTAATTCTGGCCCGGATTAATTCTCTTATATATGTGAACGTGCATAATGACTCCCATCGAATTACCTTCGCAGGATTTGAAAGACTCCAACTTTTTTACTTTGAGCATTTGAATGCAAGTTCATAAATATTTACAAGATTTATTATATTTACCTTACATAATGACATGTTTATTAGTGAATAGAACGTTTTTCCTACATAGAGTTATATTACCAACTTCATTAACCTATTTTGTCGTGTCTGAGCTACCTCTCTGTTGAATGATACCAATGAAACATATTTTCAACGCACTCGAACCCCGATTCGCTGACACATCTTTCAACAGCCAATTAACGTCAACAGTATTTGAAGGCATTTATATTATGTTGTACATGTGCACAGAATTGTACGTCGTGTTAATGGTTTAAGGTAATCTGAACCTGATGTAGAAAGTAATTAAACAGAGTTTAGGTAAAACAATGTTGTATGTGTCAAGATTTTGCATCTGGTACAAAACACCGCTTCATTTATCTGAATCAAATCAATTCCCTCTGGTTTATATATCATGCAGTAATTTAGTCAATTAACCATGCATATGTACGGAAAATACACGCATTGATACACAACAGAAAAAAAGACAAGACTTATCAGAACACACCACAGATAGTTTGTACGGTAGAGTCAGCTATTAACAGTTGATGATGATCAAATTGCTATTTTATTATGCGGACTGAGCATTATAAACCCTGCTGACTGCATAATTTGCCTTTCGGAGCACAGATTAAATTAGCATTTAATTTAATTAAGGATGAAGCTGGCCAAGTGGCTAAAACACTTGCTTCTGGCATCAATGGACCCAGGTTCGAATCCAGATGGGGCAAAAAGCTGTTTCAGAATACCTCCATTAAGTATCGGGTATGACGCTAAAAGGTTTACCACCTGACTAAATGGGACCCTTAAATGGTATTTCTCTAAGTAAGCAAAAAAAAATACCGTTGGTTTTCGATGTGATTGTGTGATTATGATTTTTAACGTAGCTTTAGCAATTTTTCAGTCATATCGCTACTATGTCTGCAGTGTCGCAGTTTATAGTGATGTCTAGCACGGAAGCATCATGCCGCAGACATATAGCATGATATCCCACCCAGTCACATTATCCTGACACCAGGCCGACCAGTCCTAACACTAACCTCGTGATGCTGAACATCAAGCAAAGCAGCTGTTAGTACCATTTTTGTAAGTCTTTGGTATGACTCGACCTAGGATCAAACCCAAGCGAAGAGGACGCTCTACCCACTAGGCTACCGGAGCGAGTAGGTGCCTGTCTCCACCACGTAGGTCTTCCAGCATCCCCAAATGTTACAAATATCTGATTAACAAAGTGATTGGTAGATGGATATATAGCGAGTTTCTGCATTGGAATTGCAGCAAATATCAACACAGGTGAATGGGATAATATAAACAAAGAACTCTACAATTTGGGATTTGCTTTATTACAATTCGCCAAATCAATAACCACTCTTGTTCCAAATAAGCAACTTCAAATACATTAAATGACGCACGGCAGTCTTCTATGTAGGTGTTAAATCAGTATAACACGACACAGGTATCCATACAAAGATACATACACATACCAGGAAGATTACTTGAAAGACTGGACTAAAAGCGTATCTCAATCAACGCCATAGATATATGAAATAAAGGCCATTAAGACCTATTGTAACCGAGGTGATCTAGGGTTACATGTAGTCCTGGATCCATAAACAAAGCCACAATAATGAACATTTACAGCTGGATGACACTGTGACTATATGCCAAAGGAAAACTAAATCAATGAAGCATGAAACTCATGGTGATTTGCAACTGATGCAAAACTTTAAACGCAAACTTTAACCTGTTGTCTACATATAACGAAACTTAAACACAAACTTTACCTTAAATAAATATTTAATAGTATACTAAAATCATGTCACTTGTAGGAACTGAATCTCTATTGGACGAAACAAACTCTTTGGAAAGCAAGATAAAACCATTTTTCCCTTTCACCTGCCAAGTAATGAAACCATGTCTGGTAAACTTCATTGTAAACCCTTTGCAAATATGACAATCTGTTATAGATCAGTAAAGTATGATTTTTAAGATTTCCATCATGGCACCATTAGTAACAAAAACAATATTCATTTTTAAAGTACGTGTCATTGTGACGTTATGGCCATTATATTCTTTGATTCATCGATCAATCAATATATTGGTTGATTGATTCATGCATTTGTTATGACAGAAATTTTGGGTACAAATGATAACATGAGAAATCCCTCTAAATTGTATTAAACTAACTCTTCTTTAGACTCATTTTCATTAAACTATATTTGGAGTAATTTCCATTAAAATATATATAGATTAATTTTATTTAATAGATCTTTATTTTATCTTGATAATGATTGCTTCCTTACAACTAGTGCAAGTCTCATTGTTGTATGTGTAAATTTACTTAACAAATAATCTTTACAAACACTTAAAAATCTGCCCTCATATTACGTGTACACTCTAAAACTAGTACAAGTTTTTCCTCATTATATATATATATATATATATATATATATATATATATATATATATATATATATATATATATATATATATATATATATATATATATATATATATATATATATATATATGTGTGTGTGTATATATATATATATATATATATACATATACATATGTATATACATACATATATATATATATATATATATATATATATATATATATATATATATATATATATATATATATATATATATATATATATATATATATATATTAGCATATTCTCCGACCTAGTAATCTTTAGGATAACCAAGAGCAAAAATAAGACGCAAAAACAATAAGTAGTTTTATTGGGATACAACTGGATCTCCCTAGTTGAAGCAACCATGCGTGATGCTGGCTTCCCATCTTAAAAATTCAAGACTTTACCATAAAAGGTTAGGAGGTATCTTGATCTAGTATAAATAAGCCCCTGAAAGAAGATCGCACCCAGATGACTTCCCGCTTCAAACTAGTTGAGAGTTCTTACATTTATTACATAATTCCTGGTACTCTCGCTTGCAGAGCATCCCCGAAGGAATGTAGCCCAGTCTACATTCTCTCTCTTTCTCTCTCTCTCTCTCTCTCTCTCTCTCTCTCTCTCTCTCTCTCTCTCTCTCTCTCTCTCTCTCTCTCTCTCTCTCTCACACACACACACACACACACACACACACAAACAAACACATATCATGGACTGAGCCCGCTCATAAGAGATGCGTAATTCCTTCTGATAACAGGAAATGAGAAGAATATGATGAACATTATATCATAATATCGATTAACGAAAAATTAAAACAGCAAAAGTAAATACGTGAGTTGGTGAGGATAGTATATGAAGGTTCTCAATCAACGGGTAATTGCAATGTCATGCATAAAGTGCAATTCGATAATAAAATATATTGTTGATTAAGAGGACACGTGCTGGTTGAACATACGTAAGGGAAATATGTTATATTATAGAATAGATGTTAACTTCCTTCAGGAAATTATAAGAACAATTTGCTATATATTGTAGCAACGATCGAATGTAGGTTAGAGACGGAAACAGTAAATCAGAAAGAGCCTCATGGTAAAGGGTCCGTTTCAAAAAGCTGTACTTGGGTCGATTTTACAACATTTAATATCTAACAGTGGGCTATATAAGTGTGACCCTTTCTAATTCATTCAATGATTCTTTTGTCCTAACGGATACTTATGAATGAGGTAAATCATCCGCCTAATGATTACCTCGTCCATACAGATACTTATGCATGAGGGAAGACATTAGTCTAATGATAATCTCGTCCTTACGGATATTGTGAATGAGGGAAGACATCGGCCTAATGATAACCTCGTTCTTACGGGATACTTATGAATGAGGGAAGTCATTAACCTAATGATTACCTCGTCCTTACGGATAATTATGAATGAGGGAAGTCATCACCCTAATGATTACCTCGTCCTTACGGATAATTATGAATGAGGGAAGTCATCCGTCTAACGATTACCTCATCCTTACGGAGACTTATAAATGAGGGAAGACATTAGCCCAATGATTACCTTGTCATAACGGATACTTATGAATGAGGGAAGTCATCCGCCTAACGATTACCTCGTCCTTACGGATACTTATGAATGAGGAAAGACATCAGCCTATGGAAGGTTTGACCACATAGAGCTTCTTATTGACATTATCTTTCCAAGATGCCAGCTACTTAATAAATGAGGATTTTATATGTCAGGATGAAAGTCGGTGTATGGTTTGTTAAAAACAGATGGTTGCAGAGATACGGCTATTTTGGTAACGCGATCTGCTCTTTCATTACCTTAAATACCGACACAATCAGGAAAGCAAAAGTATACATATAATTATGAGAGGTACGTGTTTCAGAATGTTTAATAAGAATGTTGGTCAGTAATGGGGTTTACCGTTCTAATTTTGGAGTGACTTAAATACTAATCGCGAATCGGATAATGATATAGTTTAGGTCAAGATCTATTGCCATAATTTAAGGTCAAAGTATCGATGCACCGTCTGATAAACAAAGTTTTGTAATTTGGTTTCCAGTGTAGTAACCGTTACACCATCCCTTGAGCAATCAGAATATAATTCTTCTGTAGTTTTCAATTTTGGAGATACGTTCTTTATACGAGTTATATAAAATGGAAGGACTTGTCTAGGATATTTTCAACCGCTACGGCGGCCTAGTGGTTAGAGCGTCCGCCTCGGATGCGTGAGGTCGGGAGTTCGATCCCCGGTCAAGTCATACCAAAGACTTACAAAAATGGTACTAACAGCTTCCTCGCTTGGCGCTCAGCATTAAGAGGTTAGTGTTAGGACTGGTCGGCCTAGTGTCAGGATAATGTGACTGGGTGAGACATCATGCTATATGTCTGCAGCATGATGCCCCAGTGCTAGACATCACTATAAACTGCCACACTGCAGATATCGTAACAATATAGCTATACAATTGTTAAAAATCATAATCTCATCACATCACATCACATCTAGGGTATTTTCCTTCGTGTAGAGGAAAAGGTACTTTGGATTGTTTTAAAAGCCATTGAGGTGTTACAGAAACAAACGACATTTGGACCTTTGAAAAGACATTTTGAATTGTCAAGGCTGGAAAATATTCTAATGCCAGACGTAGTAATGACATTTGGTTGTCTGTCATACTGGGTTGGAAAAGAGACACTCAGCGTCCAAGGGTTGGATCTCATCGTTAGAGCATAATATAAACATAACGTTTTTCTACGATATGACATATGCTCCCGAAGCGAGTCGTATTGCCTGACGGTAAATTAGGTCAAGAATATTGGAGTACGACTTTCTGGATAAACCATACACAACACCTGTATATCCCGGTTTGATATAATAAAGATTCTATATAGGTTAGGAAAAACTTTTCAATCAGTTATTATGAGCTACGACTTTTAGTAAATAATGGTTTTAAAGCGTTTATCTTTCGATTTCTGAATGTTTGAAATTTTCTGTCTGAAAAGTGAGTTTTCTGTCGAAGACAGTATCTACAAGTTTTGTTTCCTCAAAAACTGGTATAGGTCTTCCGTTGAACGGATCATCACATTTTCAACGTAGCTGAGAGAAATACATACATACTGTTTTTGAATTGGAGAATTTAAAACCATTGGCTGATGCCTAATTTTGAATCTTGTTATTATTTTGCTGCAATTGTCTTTCAATTTTATACACATTTTTGGATCGATGACGTATCAGGAGATAATCAGTATACACAGACCAATCCATACTAGGAACCAAATATTTGATGATGTTTATCAATTTTGTTGTTCAAAGGCGTAACAGAAACAGCTGCTCACACTCCCTCTTGTTTATAGAGTGAACAAAACCTACCCGTACTTTGACTTCCTTATCTGAAAGGAAATCGAGTACAATTCGGTAGATGCCCGTTTAAACGCATATCGTTCGGGTCATTCATTATTCGGCACTTCCTTTCTGTATATTTGGCATTTTCCAAGTCAAAGAAAACAGCTAATAACCGTTCCTTCTTGATAAAGTCATCATGAATGAATGTTTCAAAGATCAACTAGATGATCATTGGTACGTCGGCCGTATCGGAAACAGTTTAGGAAGGAGATATTAAATAGTTAGTCGCCAAGCATAAACGAGCCTAGCCCTAGTTATTACAATGTTTTTAAGACACGACATGTCAAAGGTTATTACAATGTTTTTAAGACACGACGTGTCAAAGGTTACAATGTTTTAAAGACGCGGCGTGCCAAAGGTGATTACAATGTTTTATAGACACGACGTGCCAAAGGTAATAACAATGTTTTTAAGACACGGCGTGCCAAAGCCATGGGACTGTGGTTGATACATGTGCAATCCTCACCTAGTGTATGAACAGCATTACGGTGGACTCTTTCCTAGGTTTTGATACATTGCTGGTTGCACATAAATTATTAAAATTTTCAGAAAGTGCGGTTAGTGAGAATTCCGATAAGTGTTTCAAAACTGTAATGTATCTTCTCAAGCTATTAGATGAATCATGATTTTCTTGTGAGATTGAGGTGTAGATGCTGCTGTGACGGTCATCATGGACCTTCAAATCGTAATAGAAAATCAGAGAATGCGAACAAATTGTCAGATCTATGCATGTAATGTAATTAGGTTTGCTACTTGGTGTTATGTATAGTCCGATGTTACATCCCCGTTTGTTTGTACCCACATAAAGATTTCAGTAACTAAAAAGTTTAATGTGATAAAAAGTGCACATAACGATGTCAACTGAATCATTGATTTATAATTTCTAATCCGACTGACCAGAATGGCACTAATACTGGTATCCTCTTGCACCTTTCATGCTTAACGGACTTTCCATACTAATACGGCGCCATATTCCGTACCATATATGGTAGTTTATTTCAATCTGAGAACATAATGGCATAATTCATCCTATTCGGTAACTGCCGGATAATTCCGTAAGTTTCCATAGCGTTGAGTTTGGAATTATATTCCTTTGCACATATGAACATATTAATGAAACCGCTTGTTAAATTCACGTGAAAAACAATTTTTTCTCATTCTTTTCCTTTGCTTGATTCGACACTGTAAATATCGGAAGAAGACAACATATGTATATACATCTTTAGTCGCACATATAACCCTTTGCTGAAAATGGACTTGTCCAAGAACTGGAAATGGGTCTCAGGCATGTCCGTCTATAATACTGAAAACTTCCGTTAAGCATGAAACGCGCAGACAATGCTTGTGTTAAGGCCATTCTGCTCACAGTCTGGTTAGAAAATATAAATGAATGAATGAATTGACTAAATTTTTTGCACATTTTATCAAATTAAAAGGTTTCCGTTATTGAAATCGGTAGGGGAGTACGAACGGGTTAGTAGGCTCGGACTATAGACAAATCATGTCTGGAAATGAAACGTTTATTGTTTCTGTATTTTTTCTTTTATTTATATACATTGATCCTCACAGAAACGTATGGGCATTTAAATCCCCGAGTTGATCAAATAAGTCAGGCATCTATTGAACTAGGTCGTCTAATTATTTGGTTGCAAATTGACGTTAAGTGGTATATAAATGGAATAATGTATATTTTCTTTGTAGGTCTTGAACCAACTCGAGGACACAGTAGTATCGCCTTTTCTATGTCCTCAAAAATCGCCAAAATTATTACTCTGCTTTTTAATTTTTAGTTTTATAGGGTCTCCTATTTTGTTGCTGGGATTTCTGTTTTGTTTGGGGTTGGGGGATTTTTCGTGTTGGGCATTATTGTCCATGTGGAAATTGCAGGTTTTTTTTATGAATTTTATAATGAGGAATATTTGAATATTTGACGGTGTTGCTGCATCAGATAGACGTGTTTGGCAATGTGTGTCATTTTTATCTTAGGGTAGGGAGGTTCTCGATTCTAATATCGTTCTGGCCTCTTGAAAGGGGATATTTTAAACTATTGGATCTCTTTCTCTTATTTCCGATGTTAGCTGTCATCATCTTAGCATAAACATCTTTATCGACAATGTTTACAGTGTGTGATGGCTTTTTGCCCGGTTCTCAATGTGAGAGGTTGCCACATTGGTTGCATGCTGTTCTTTTGGAGCTTTTGGCTTCGTGGTGACCGTACTTCTGACATTTGAGACATCGATGTGGATCTGGAATTTATATCTCCACCTTAATCTACAAGAATCTAACCTTTACTACCGTGGGAAGTGTTGATATGTCGTAGACAAGTGTGATGGTGGTGTTGTCCTGAAAATTTCCGCTACGTTTGGTACGGATTCGACAGACGGATGTGACACCTTGATTCTGCATACCTTCAGTAATTTCAGTGTTATTGACTCCTCCAAGCCGCGACAGAGAATCACGCATTTGGGTGAATTTAGTGATAGATGATCAAATGAGGTTACTGGTATATCAAGAAAAGTCTCAACATTTTGGGATATTTTCAATCTGTCTTCTTCGCTCCCACTCAACAATCAGCTACATAATTTCAATTTATATAGCCAAAGTATATATAGTCTTTTCAAATACGAATAGACACAGTGCTGAAAGCGGTATTGATGCATACTGTAATTGTATATCCAAGAAGCGTGGCGATGAATCCATACCACATGGTTCATCATCCGAATCTGGCAAAGATTTTCTTTCCAGCTAATGCTTTTTATATTTCCATTATATGTTGTTGTATACTCATCACCCGTGCTCACCTCACCCAGCCCCACGAAACCCAACAAGTGGATACATCTCAAGTACCAGGGTCACATAGGTGGGGTACTCAGCAGGCAGATATACTTCCAGAGTGACCTGTCAAGCTTCCCCCTTTTATTAAGTCTTATGAAAATGAAAGACGATAATAAAAAAACAAAGGGTCAAAAGGGAAAGCATTGGTTCAACGATGGTATCAAAAGAGATGGTGGGAAAAAAAAGTAAAGAAAATGAAATAAAAACAACTTATGAAGACTTCCGAAAACTCAGCGTGACAAGCCGATTGTAGTGTATTGCAGTATTTAATAAAGTCGGGAATATTATATTTAGTAAATATTATTTAAAAAACCGGGTACAAAATATGTAGCACACATCATTTAATAAACCAGGTACATGACATTTAGCACATTATTTAATAAAGCCAGAAACATGATATTTAGCTCACACTAATAGAGCCATGTAAATGATATTAGTACATAGTATTTAATACAGTAAAGGAAATTAGAAAAAAGAAATTTGAATGATTATTACTTTACCACAATAAACAAAACATTAAGCAGCTGTCTAGCAAACATTAAAGACAAACTCTTTAATCTCATATTTTGCCTTAACTCGCACCACTAACGCGTAACCCCTAAAAACATAAAAACAATAAAAATTAAAACGTTTTGTTCACAAATATTAAATAAAACCAAAACAGGTGCTAACAAACATTCAGCAGTAGAATTTCTACATATAAGCCATCAGCGAAACCGTAAATACACACTTTAACCGGCTACGTAGACTATGACACCAACGACAGACCATAATCTCTCCGGTACTTTGTAGACGCGAATTAATTAAGACTTTTCCAATTTGGAGTACGTTCCTTGAGTGGAAATGCATACTTATAATTTTTACTATCCTAAAGTATATGTGTAATAATTCTAAGAGAAACGGACAAAGAGACAATCTTAGATAGAACAGCGAGGGGTTGGAAGACAAAGTGTCAGACAGAGACTGGCAGAGCGATAAATGCATCGAGGGGCAGGAAGACAAAGTGTCAGACAGAGACTGACAGCAATAAATGCATCGACGGGCAGGAAGATAAAGTTTCAGACACAGATACTGGCAGCGACAAATGCATCGAGGGGCAGGGAGACAAAGTGTCAGACACATATACTGACAGAGATAAATGCATCTAGAAGCAGGAAGACAAAGTATCAGGCATAGAAACTGACAGCGATAAATGCATTGATGTTGACAAATGATGGGGGGGGGACTGACAGACAATATTTAGATATAAAGACAGACATAAAGTGGAATGTAAGAAAAGAGACGATGCAAAAACTCCTCGCATCAGTCTTTAATGGTAAGAATGTCACGTGTTATACCGACACCTCTTACCTCCTAGAAATTGTCCAAAACGGATTTCCTGATCACTTCATTCACATATCACACCGGTACCTATGCTTACCGCCATTTAATACCTAAAAGCTAAATAGAAAAAAAAAAAAACTTTTCCACATTATATGCCTTCATTATTACGACAGTTTCAGCCAGATGTTGCTCGTTAAATATTCTTTCAAACAGAAAGTGTGTTTTTGTGCATCTTAATGCTTTCGCAAATGATATGTGGAAATCCTGAAATGATCACAAATATCATGGGGAAATACGAGCTTTCATCGTACAAGGAAGAACCTCAAATTAACTTTGATGATTTTATTTCCATGTTAAACATAATTTACAGTTTTAATTTTAGGCCTGGATTTTAAAAATTATGATTTTTTAACTAAAATTCAAACAACACTAGCTTTACAATGGACTTACACTTGATGTGTGGAAATACTGACCATGGTTTCTTAAACTTAAGACTGTCATTCATAAGGATGAGTCTGCATACTCCGGTCTTGTTTATTATACTCAGAAATTCATTTTTCACGCGATGGTTGAGATTGAGTGTAATTGGTTCGTACTCAGTTATACCGTTTATTAAATTGACTTTTTCAATGGTTCAGAGACATAAGGAATGTGAACAGTGTTTGTCATTTCAAATGTGCCAGATTATGATATAAAAGCAAGCAAAACTTGTATATGGCTGTAGTATTGCTTTGAATGCGTATATGATGGGCATGCCGTGGAATGTGGAAGAGATTATTAGTGTCACTTGTAAGCATTTCTGACACAAATGCATTTGTGCAAATTCATAACAATGATGAGTATACATAGACAAGTTAGGGTGGGCCCTGGAATGCGTAAAAACCTTGGAAAATAAACGATACTTAAACCGTGAATCACGAATCACATCAAAGCCGCGGCGGGAACACCGATAAATTAGACACAAACGAATCACTTTCAAATCGATTGGAATACTATTATCTATCTTTCTCTGGACAGCATTAAACAAAAATTCTAGTATCTTTATCGACACTCGGGCAGAATAATGTATACATTATCGGACAGGAAACCTTAGTTACTACAGGCAATTAGTCAATACATTACCGGGGTACGTGGCTAATTAAGACATGCAATAAATCTACCCGACCTGACTTTGATGATAGCCTTTCCCAAGTGACATCAACTGATGCGCACTTCAGACGAAATGAGCAAACTCGCGAGAACAGTTTGCCTCAATATGAGCAAGCAAAGAGCAAAAAATGAAGCCAATGAGTGACAAACCATTTTCCGTGAGTTCGGAAGTAAATAGTCTGCATGCTTTTATCTTGAATATAATAGGAATCATGTATCCTAAGAATTGCATACAATTATTCCGATACAAATTGTGAAAATTAATTTATTTGTTTTAATTAATATGTATCAAGTATATTAAGATTTGATTTTAGCTTTTTGTTAGCAAGTAACGTAGTTAGAACAAGGAGCGAAGTACATTTATTCATTTGCTTAATTAAGCTGTGAATTGTTTTCAACCGATAATCTATTGTTAGCATTATGAACGCGTATTGTCTGACATCTATTTATATTCCCATAATGTTCTACAAAGTATGAAATTATAATCACCTACTTGATTACCAAATTAAACTACATTCTCTAAAATTTAGTTTCTGGCTAATTTTTGTTTATAAATATTTAACAAATAATGACAATAAAATCTAAAACGTTTGTGTATTCCGTCTCAATTAAATCTAAAGCAAACTTTGTCTTTTCACAATATCACATTAATCAAACTATATTATTCTTTTAAGTACGTTGTTTTAACGCTTACGATTCTTACGTTATTTAAGCATTAGATAAAAACTCATAAAACATTATGACATTTATTTGGGTTTTCTGAATATTTATATACGTATCGGATACTATATATATATATATATATATATATATATATATATATATATATATATATATATATATATATATATATATATATATATATATATATATATATATGTTTATCTAAACATGTGTTCCCTGTTGGACATTTCACAATTTGTGTCCTGTTGCGTACAATCTAGTATCACGTGATTTTTAGATCCAACTGAAAGCAACGGTGATATGCATAAAACGTACTGACCATGATAGCAGTAATCTCCATATACTTTTATTTTTCTAAAAATAAATATTGATTCGCTTACTTAAAGTGTTGCATCACCTTATATCTATGCGAATAAATTATGTTTGGTAATTTTTTACACAGAAATTATTTTTTTTATCTAGTGCTATATTAAAAAAAACCCACTTTTTCATTGTGTTTTACTTAGTAACATTAATCCTTTTCAATTATTTCTCAGTTTAAAATGAGTACGTTGTTGTTGTTGTTGTTGTTGTTGTTGTTGGGCTTAACGCCATTTTTCAGCACACGATAGGCTATTCATGGCGGCCAGTATTAATGGTGGAGGAAGAAACCGGGAAATCCCCGGAAAGAACCACCGACCCACGAGAAGCTACTGGCAAGCTTTCTCACATATCCACATTCGCCGAATCCTAGACTCGAACACACGCAGACAGAGGTGAGATGGCAGTGATCCGTAAGGGATAGCGCTTTAGACCATTCGGCCACTCGGGGCCCCAAAATGAGTACGAATTCATTGATTTGCTCTCGTGTGATGTTGTCATGAATAAAGCTCATTTCTATACTTTTCGTTTGCAGAGTTAGCCATTACATGGTAAGTAATTGTGTGGTACTGAAGACAAGTATTCCCCAGTTCATAAATCTGATCTGCATGATCTATGTATCACTCAAACGTAATCATAAATCTAAGTTTTTTTTAGAAAGAATACAATGCTATAACGGACAATTATGGTTTAGTATGTCAAAATCCTAAAATTCTTCTGTGTTGAATAAACTAATTAGCTTTAATATCAGTGTTCTACGTATTGAAAGCTCATAGCACATGCGTAACAAACACTCCTATAATAGGTACTTGTTGTACATTGTCCTGTATAGATCGTCTCTCTCTCTCTCTCTCTCTCTCTCTCTCTCTCTCTCTCTCTCTCTCTCTCTATATATATATATATATATATATATATATATATATATATATATATATATATATATATATATATATATATATGTGTGTGTGTGTGTGTGTGTGTGTATTACGTCATGTGCTCTTTAGCCGCCGGCATTTGAGGATAATCTGAACACACGTATCATTACGATAATTACTCGGGCATTAACCATATCATTACATACGCTGAACACCGTTGAACAAGCTCATGTCTACCGCCTTCACCCATAAGGCACTGATACTTTTTCAGCCCGTAAATTTTGAGAAATTCGCACGTGCATGACCTATTCAATTCTAAGAAGGAATAGCCTGGTTGGTCTCTAGACCGACCTATCTAGACGATTTGATTCGCACCCATTTACCACACACACACACACACACACACACACACACACACACACACACACACACACACACACACAGAGTAATGCGGCAATTCGCAGGTTCGACCCAAAGTCATACCAAAAACTTTTCAAAAAAATTGTTCTTACAGCTGCCTCGCTTGGCGCTCAGTATTATGAGGTGTCAGGATAATGTGACTGGGTGGGACACCATGCTACATGTCTGCGGCATGATGCCCCAGTGCAAGACATCAATATAAACTGTCACACTGCTGACATCGTAGCAATATGACTGAAATATTGTTAAAGCTACGTTAAAAATCTAAATCACACACACATACATGCGCTTTGTTTCTGTCACATACATACATACATACATACATACATACATACATACATACATACATACATACATACATACATACATACATACATACATACATACATACATACATACATACATACATACATACATACATACATACATACATGCATATATTACGGGGACGCGATTATGACCAAATATTGGTATCAAATTTATTACGTAACCGAAATCTAGCTTGAAACATCAGCGTTTATTCTTAAATGGGTCGCACAAGAAATGAATGAGTAGTTTTTATATAGTACATATATGACAGGTAAATTGTAAATAACGCCGTTTTTCAGCACAAGACATGCTATATACATCTTAGCCAGTATAAATGGCGGAGGAAGTACGTATGTATGTATGTATGTATGTATGTATGTATGTATGTATGTATGTATGTATGTATGTATGTATGTATGTATGTATGTATGTATGTATGCATGCATGCATGCATGCATGCATGCATGCATACAGACAGACAGACAGACAGACAGACAGACAGACAGACAGACAGACATACATACATACATACATACATACATACATACATACATACATACATACATACATACATACATACATACATACGCTATGTTTCTGTCATTATAATATATAAATATCCCGAACATTGTCAAAGCTGACTGTTTCTGTGAGTTGTTTTGTTGGTCAGGCTGATTGGGTGTTGAATAATGAGATGTGCTCTCAAACTTAAGGTTGACGATTTTAAATAAAATTGGATTAAATTTGTGAAACTGACGGTCATGTTTTTCAAATCACTAAGAAGGACACGGAGAATTGGATATAACTAGAATTTTTCTTTTCCTTGCTGATCGATCTTTTAATTAACTCAAAATATGCACGTATGAAGGGTATATGTTGCCAATTAAAAGACAATATCAAAGTTAGGAAGAGGAAGGCGTAATATATTATATGACTCTGGGATGTCTAACAAAAAAGGCCATACATCGAAGTGTGCCGATAGCTGTCATTCTACCCACCACGGTTATTTACGAAGAAAGGATTGGCCGAGATGTTCTTAATGTGTCGTACCATTTCTTTTTTCTCATTCGGAACGTCTGGATCAATATTATCCAAAATGGTTCGATAAGATTGCAGTTGGGTTGTTTGTTTGTTGTTTTTTTTTTTCTTGCTTTTTTTCGGGGGGGGAGGTACTTTCCTTGTTTTCATTGTGAACAAATTTGCAGCTAACAGTTTGTTTGATTTTCTTTGAATTACTGCTCCAAGATAAATTTGAAACACTATATGAATAGCATCAATTGTTGAGGTAGACTGAAGTTAACGAGAGACACATACATTACTAGTTACGAGGGGGCAGGTAGCAGTGGCCTAAAGCGCTCATTGTTACGGATCACTGCCATCTCACCTCTCCCTGCGTAGGTTCGAGTCTAGCACTCGGCCAATGTGGGTGCGTGAGAAAGCTTGCTGGTAGCTTCTTGTGGATCGGTGATTTTTATATGGGAGTTTTCCCCGGGTTCTTCCTCCGCCATTTATACTGGCTAAGATGTATATAGCATGTCTTGTGCTGAAAAACGGCGTTAAACCCTATAACAACCACAAAACAACTAGTGTATGATATCACAGGGGCCCGTATTGTTATTTACAATTTACCTGTCATATATATACTATATAAAAACTACTCATTCATTTCTTGTGCGACCCATTTAAGAATAAACGCTGATGTTTCAAGCTAGATTTCGGTTACGTAATAAATTTGATACCAATATTTGGTCATAATCGCGTCCCCGTAATATGCAAGTGAAATCCCACTGAATGGAATATTGACATTTGATTGGTTAAAAGAAAATAACGTCCTGCATTTATTTATAACTTAATGTCAGTTGACCAATGATAAGCCAGTATTCCATTCAGCGCGTTCTTCTTGCATATCACGTGGGCACAATCATGGCCATGTCGTACTGTAGAGTGGAAAAAGGGCCTGGCATTCCTTCAAGGTAACATAGAAACCCAAACTTCAGATACGCGTACAAAGTCGAATGCCTGAGCCAAACAGTGGTATCAAATTTATTACGCTACGCGAAATGTAGCTTGAAATATCAGCATTTATTCTTAAATGGATCAAACGAGAAATGAGAGAAGTGTCCTCCCTGATAGTTATGATACAGTACACGTATGACAGGTCAATTGTAAGCAACGATACGAGCCCATGTGGATGATATTGGCTTGCAGACACCCACGATTTTATGCCGATAGCTGCCATTCAAACCACCTACTTAGGAAACAAAGATTGGTCGAGAAGTTGAAAATGGATGGAACTATTTTTCCATTAATAACTTTTTTTGTGAATTCTACAATCAGTGAGTAGAATTAGCAGAGATTTCCCTAATAGATTGTTGTTTGTTTTATGCAGAGAAATTACGAATGAACAAATGGAAAGATTTTTCTGTAAATTGCTATCATCAAGCAGAAATCCAAATGATTGTGCCATAAAAATAAAAAGTAGTTCCGACTACAGTTCTAAATATGGATATGCCTTGTCAGAATACCCAACCAGTGCGTGCTATCTCAAAAAATGGCTACTTGTCTTTAACTATCAGAATTAAAATAATTGTCCACACCTGAATAAACCAAAGGTGAACTCATTTTGGAATTATACCATCAATGGAGAGAGAGAGAGAGAGAGAGAGAGAGAGAGAGAGAGAGAGAGAGAGAGAGAGAGAGAGAGAGAGAGAGAGAGAGAGAGAGAGAGAGAGAGAGAGAGAGAGAGAGAGAGAGAGAGATGCGTCTAGACATGTATCACAAATAACAAACAGCTGTCAAAAATTAAATGCAATAAGACAAAAGTAACGCGGGGTGTGTTGAATTGTGGAGCCATCTGCATAAAAACATTAAAATTATCTTATCTGTCTTACTGTACTCACCTTTGGCAGAAGAAAGTCTTGAACATATATTACTATGTTGGACCATTAGATTATTCCGGGTGTGTTTCTTTAGAGCGGTCTTCTTACATGCGTCTCGCCCTTACTCATAATAATACCACATTACTTGATTGAAAATGGGTGCAATGCGATCGCTGAGCGCCGAACCGTTACACTGTAGGAGTTTAATGGTTATATACTGCTCAAAGAAGAAAGTGAACTTCCTTACAGTAATGCGTTGCTACTAATTTAAGCAGCATAAATCCCTGAGGTTTCTGAACATAACACTAATTATACGATATATCTGTGGAGGTTTCATTTCGTTATTTTCGTTGCTAACACTGCACAGCAAAACTAAGTCAACAACGAAATATAGAATTCTGAACAACATAGTAAACAATGTGATCCCACCAAATTTTATTCCCATTTAGTCTCAGCTGACGAACAGGGCAGGAAACATTTTAATCTCCAAAAATGTATGATTGTAATGAGGAGGGGGGTAAATGGGTGTGTGTGTGTGTGTGTGTGTGTGTGTGTGTGTGTGGTAAGTTTAAATTTGTATAAATATACATTACTTTGTTATAGGAGGCATGTAAAAAAAATCTTTATCATTTGTAGCAAGTAGAAATTACAATTTGTCCCAACTTCACTTTCGAGTTTTATTTCACGGTGAGACAGCCATGTAGATACCATTCTTTGCCAGTTCACTTTTATATCTGAGAGAAGAGTTTAGGCCCAAAGATTATAATTTTTCATTGTGTTCGGACAGAAATGCTGCACAACTACACATTGTAAGTACGACTGAAAAAGCTAAATTGCAAACTTAAGAGCAGCAATAACCCGTCTGGGTCTTTAATCACGTATATTTGTTAGAAAAAAGATGATTTTTTTTATTATTATTTTCTAATCTCTTTAAGATGTGAAGAGATACGAAATAAATACGATATTTGTAAGTTTAGTTTGGGCTTTAAGGGTTTAGGGTGGAGGTTACGTCATCTTTTGTGAGAGTCACATTTTTACACTAAATAATTCGTAATTAATGAAATATAAATGCATAAGTAAAACTATTATTGTTTTTATTTTTAGATATGACAAGTTCAAAATTAAGTTTAAACAGATACTTACATACATGACCTCTAACAGGTTTGGATCAAGATGAATTTACGGACATCCTGCCTTAGCTATAAAAAAAGAACAAAACAAAAACCCTTATACACAGAAATGTACAGTCACTTGTCATTTTAAATGTGTCCATCGCCTTATTCTTGCGCACGTTTATTGGGTATTATGCACACTTTGAGTAAATAGATACATGGAATTTTTCTTTGGTGTCCTTTCGAAGAAAGTAAGAGCCATTTGAAGTTTAGGAATCCCATCACTAACACATGACCTGATCAGATCCTGTCTATGCTCTGAGAAAAGACGATAATCGGAATAGTATAAGCTTCTCGTCTGCTTAAAACAATGCATTTCCAGAGATAATGTTTGGATATAAACGTTTGAGGTTTCGTCTGTTATTATGTTGATCATTTAGTGTTGTTATCCTATTTATTTCCTTTCGTGGCTGAGTAAAATCATGTATGTATGTATGTATGTATGTATGTATGTATGTATGTATGTATGTATGTATGTATGTATGTATGTATGTATGTATGTATGTATGTATGTATGTATGTATGTATGTATGTACGTACGTACGTACGTACGTACGTGTGCGTGCGTGCGTGCGTGCGTGCGTGCGTATGTATGTATGTATGTATGTATGTATGTATGTATGTATGTATGTATGTATGTATGTATGTATGTATGTATGTATGTATGTATGAGTGCACATAATATAACAGGGATTTACAAATCAACATATCCGGGACATGCTCAAACTGGGGTCAGAAAAGCGCACTTTTACATGTAACTTGCCCACGGGCAAAAATTTTTTAACTGAGCTGGGGTTTGTTAGTGTTGCGTTACTAATTAAATACAGTTTCGACAAATGACAAATAAATATTGCTATTCCAATTTATCAATTACATTTTAATATTATAATTGTTCGTATTCGTAATTAGACGACGTTCAAGTCCCTAACCTAGCCTCGGGCAATTAGTTAGCTGGCCGAGTATAAATACTGATTTGATGCATGTAGTCGTTTTTAGGTTAGTATGGTGTTCGTTATTAACTATATAGTTGAAATTTCATTGACACTATATCTAGAAATAAAAGGCACTCGTCACTCACGATATTCTACCAAAATTTCATTCAAAAGCATGATCCTTGAACTGAATATGGAACACTCTCACTGTATTTAGGATCTGTTGTTTATGTGGTATTTAAGAAAAGACTGATACGTAAATACTGCTCGGCAAACAAATAAATGGATCAAAATAAATTTTATCAGTATCAAAAGTCGACTGGTCCAATGTTTTGATGCCTGTCAGTGATTTCAACGTGACTAGATGATAATTGGAAAATAAATCTGACATGCGAGTGAACATAGCACATCCTAGAAGAACTTTACAGCAATCACTGACAACTTTGTGACTTTCAGTAACGTGCTTCAGCTTACCTTGTTTGATAAATAATTAAACCTGCATGATCATTTAAGTTTACTTTGAAAGATAAAGAACAATGTTGTGTGAAAACATGATTTAAGTTAAATTACAATTACTGGCTGTTTAATTTTGTTTTTTCTCTATCTCTGTTACTCTCTTAAAAGTCTAGCTATTTCAAACCATATTTCACCTGACTATTTCGGGGGCAAGCAGTTTTCCAAAGGGCGAGTTCAATTTTACAGTCGGCTTGCTCGGGAAAATCGTCTTACAAAATCTTACACATAATGAGGCAGAGAGAAAAGCAATTAGAAAGAAAAACTAAAAAACCTAAACTTGTCTTTCGCCTTGACCCTCTCCATATTGAGAAATGATGAGCAGAATCGTAGTAGTAGTTGTTGTGTTTTCATGCCTATATTCATCGTAAACAATAAGGATTCAAACGTTGTGTGGGTATGTGTGATTTAGATATTTAACAATTGTACAGTCATATCGCTACGAAGTCTTCAATGTGGCAGTTTATAGTGATGTTTAACACTGGGACATCACGTCGAAGACAAGTAGCATTATGTCCCACCCAGTCACATTACCCTGACACCAGGCCGACAGGTCCTACCACTGACCTCTTAACGCTGAGCGCCAAGCGAGGTAGCTGTTAGTATCATTTTAAAAGTCTTTGGTATGACTTGGCCGGGGTTCGAACCCACGACCTCCCGCATCCAAGGTGGACGCTCTAACCAATAGGACACCGGAGGATTCAAAAGTTGATGGGCCGATTTCACATACAGATATTGACACAAAAAATTTGCAAGGAATTTGGTCAGTGTCACGATCGCTTCAGATATATTCGCTTCACATATTCGATGTGCAAGGTTCGATATTTTCACTTGTCATCGGTTTATAGTTTCTTTGTCAGCCCCAAAGAAGAGCTACTAGGCAACCAAGTAGTCATCTAGACAATTAATATATATTTGTTACAATTGTAGAAGTCGAAGTTTCATAATCATAGTGTAAGAACCCCACCACTACCACCACTATCACCACTACCAATTTCTTTATGTCCGAAATGCATGCGAATTTAGCATACGCATTACGATTACTAAAGAAAAAAACTGGTCTTGCTTCAAAGTCTGGAACTTTCGGAAGGGGAAGGGCGAGAGTATGAAAACGGATTTACGCACTTGATTTGCGACACTTACGTTCCGAGTTTGACTGCCCTGTCGCGGACAAGAGTTTGTGATCACCAATCCAAAATTTTTAAGATATTCTAATTTTTTTGACTCCAAATAACTCACCAGCCGCCTCTTGATTTCAGAGTAGTACAAATGGCATCACTGGGGTGCGTGGGTTGGTGCAGATCGCACCGTGTGACACCATCAGAGGGGTGACACCAAACTTGCTGTCTATAAAATGTTTGTTTGTGCAGGAATTAATTTTATGGTGTCTGTGTTACACAATGAGTTACCGCACATGACTGCCTATAAAATTGTACAATTTTGGTGCAGGATGGAGGTCCATGGGGGTGACATCATGAATTACCTCACATGACTGTTGTTATGTACATTTAATTTGTTTGTATTAGTTTTATTTTTTTTTTTAAATTTCATTAAATACTTTTGTAATGAAGCATTGTTCACCTGACCTTGTCCAGAACTGAGTTCAGTTCTGTTTGACCTGATTGATTTTTTTTAAAAATTAATTTCATTGATGTGAACAACTAATAATAGCTTCGTTATTCTCTGGTGGTATAAGCTCATTGACCAAATTATTATTCAGGTAAACATGTTGATTTCGGTCAGGGTTTTGGGAATTCCAAAGTGAATTGTATAGGGCATTATGTTTTAAATAAAAAGGCCCATTTAATCATGCTAGAAAGTTATTTTCATTAGGTAATGTTTTTTTTTTTGTGAAAATGCTAATTAGTGACCTGAGGTGAAACAATGAACTATATTATCTTCTGCCTGTCCAAATTTTACCAGATGTGCTTTAACATCTGGCACTTTAAACTGTATGATGTTGTGTCCAGTTTGAACTGAATTTTACTTTCTTCCAATTATTGATTTCAAGTGATTTTTTTTTCTAGAAATACAAAAGTGAGCTGATAAAATTTTTGGATAAAGACATTCATTGGAATTTATACTGAATTCAAACTTGGAATAATATTTATGTGATTCAACAAGAGACTGTTGACACATCAGTACAACGCAGACCATATTCAGACACGTCATCGCCTTCAATTTTAAAGCTGTTCAGGACTTGATTTAAGTTTTATTCAGAACGTTTTATTACTAAGACTTGTGTATTTAATTCCTGGACTAATTTTGGATTTAAATCGCAATACCGTAAGTTTTTTCTCCTATTAAATTTGTATTCTAGAGAAATAAATTATTTGTGGAATTTTTGTGCAGGAAGGAGGTCCATGGGGTTGGAATATATAATATAGTACCATATGTTCTTGATGCTTGTTGTACTTCGGGCACATAAACAACCAACAAGTATATGTTCTTGATGCTTGTTGTACTTCGGGCTATAAACAACCAACAAGTAACACTGGAAGTTGTAAGTGTTAATGAACATCAATTATCCAATTTTTAGGTTCAGACAGCAAACTGGACAGAATCGTGAGATACTTTTCTAATCCAGGTCACTCTAGGGTATCTCCCAACTGGAAAGAAATCATGAAAGACAAACGATTTATTGTAGCGAATAATGAAACTTCATGGTGCTATCTCCTAATTTTAGTGATATCTAATTGGGATGTCTTTAAATAGCCTAACCTAATTTGCGACAGTTTATTCAAAGTGTGCAGCCTCTTTGTCGGCATGCATAGGTTTGTAATTCGAAAAGTATAATTCCTTAAAGTTTGTAAGAGTTACATTGGTTGAATGATGATGTGGGTAAAGTAATGTATTGCGTACTGGTATTTTGCTCAGTATATCACTTCAGGATAGAATATCCTAGTTGGGGGTAGATCCTGAAATCTCAGTGATACTTTTTAAAACATCATATTTATGATATGATCATGAATATTGATAATCGAGCTGACAAAGTGACGGTATAGTCCCAAACGCTTGAGTCACTACTTTATGAACATATTATTGCGCAACGTTCCATACCAAGTAGTAGTATTATAGCGACATGAGACGGGCTGGCCGATCACAGTTCACAACCCCTAAAACTATTGTGGGTTTTACTCACGCGATCATCCTTGATTATAACCTGCGTGTGCTACTATGAAAAGACTGCACAAGGTGTCCCAATCAGATTAATACATCCACTGTGATCACTATTATTTGTTTCATGGGTGCCTGGACATTGGGGCAAGGAAGGGGAGGGGGAGGCATTTTGCCAACGTCCCCCTTCCTTCATGTTTAAGCATGTTTTAGGCTACATCTGATCATAACATGTCCTCCCCCTTTTACAAAAATAATTCTGCGGTGCCCCTGCTTGATTTGCGGCTCACTGCCTATAGCATACAGATTGTCTCTTCCTGAAGTATAAGACAAGTAATGGAGGATTCTGCGTTGCTTATATTTCTAAAAAGAGGAGCTATACTTTACTTGTGGTATGCAAGAAATTGACGACAGCTGATGTAAAAACAACTCAAAATTAAAGTCGATAGAAGTGCTAATTAATAATCTGAGCAATACCCTTATCATTCCAGACAACCATCTATTATAAAGGCGTTTGACCCTACATGCTCTTTTTAACATTTGCCATTCCAGGCAGCCATCTATGGTAAAGGCGTTTGAACCTACATGCTCTTTTTAACATTTGCCATTCCAGGCAGCCATCTATGATAAAGGCGTTTGACCCTACATGCTCTTTTTAACATTTGCCATTCCAGGCAGCTATCTATGGTAAAGGCGTTTGTACCTACATGCTCTTTTTAACATTTGCCATTCCAGGCAACCATCTATGATAAAGGCGTTTGACCCTACATGCTCTTTTTAACATTTGCCATTCCAGGCAGCCATCTATGATAAAGGCGTTTGACGACACATGCTCTTTTTAATATTTACCATTCCAAGATGCCAACACCGATTAATGTGACCACGTAAGCGATATAATGATATATACACTATCGAAAATGGCAAGTGATGGAATAATAATTCTAAAATTGCTTCTTTTCTGCATTAATTAGTTGGGAAGTGTGCAGCACATTGTTATCACCAGCGCTGTTAAGTTTATTTAAGAGTTCTTTTTTCTCCAACCTAAAATTCGTGACCTAATCAGATAGCCTGTCTCAGACTTTCATACAGACATTTCAGGCTGGAAACACAATCGCGGAAAATTATGCATAATTCTGTGATTCGTATATTGGTCTGAAATAACCTTTTTGTTGAATTATAGTGAAAGTGTTCTTATACAGGGAGTAGAGTGGGTTTTTTATGGTTAATGTTCCTCTCTCTCTCTCTGTGTCAATGTCATCAGACTTAGTGTCACTATCCATGACGGTCAAAATAGTAAGTTATTTACCTATTGAAGGTGTCCATTTACTGCATGACAATGACCAAGCTGGAAATAAGGTGGTCGTTAATCCACTTGTTACTGACAAGCTTAATTTGTTTTAAAAAGTTGAACCTGTTGAGATTGATATAATTTGCATCACGCTTGTTCAATTGCAATACCTATGGAAAGAGTTCTTGAAAATGATATTGATGTAACGGTATGAATTTTGCAAGATGATCATTGCGCCATAAGTTTTATTGCGGTCAGCGTGACATGTAACAACTAACATTGACGTACGGTCTAGGTTCGTAATAAGTCGCTAGCTGGAGATAGGAATTGGTGCTCTTGCTGGGCCATAGTTGAATTAAACGTGACAGTGATTAGAGACCTACAGATAAGAGTCGTTCATTGGGATTATGTAGCGAAAAATGTAAGAATTTGAAATAATCCTGTAGCAAATCTCCGCCATTTAAAATAAGTCATAAATTGAATTATTCCGTAATAGTTATTAATAGAATAGTTAATAATTAAGCCGAACTGGAGAGAATTATTTTAACATCGATGGACATGTTAAATGATTGACGGTTACATAAAGTTAATCCTCATCGACAGATTGTGTTCAGAAACAATGCTCGTGTGATGTGTCTGGCTGGGATTACTTAAAAATATTAGTTGTAGGATTTAGATATCCGTAACTGAACAAAAAGGAATGTTTTACTGATGGAATTTCAGACCTTTTAGAGATTGGAAACACTTATTATTGAAACTAGCACCCAATACTTTAGTTGTGGAATTCAAAATACACATTTTAAATTAATGGTGGTCTCTACAGAGACACTTGCATAAAGTAAGGGTTATAACTGCGAGTCCTACACTTCCATGGAGATACCATAAATAGCTAGGAAAGGCCATCTTTATTAATCTGACTGCTGGATGTTGTACATGTACAACGAGTTTATTGGTTATTGTGGCACATGCTGCTATGTATGAATTAAAATAATATTAATTCTATTTAATCAAAAAAACTAGTGAATTTTTTTATGCTGTAATAATAATGAGTGTGGCACACATTAATAATTTACTGACGAGGCCATAATGATATTGTCCTTGTGAAGATATCTTTACAGTGTAATAAAATTTTTATCTGCATTCAGATCAGTGTACACTGTCCACACTAGATAGGGATTCTTATTAAAAATGGACATTTACATATATTTTTATTAAAAAAATACGAACTTCATATCATGAGCATTTCCTGACAAATTCTTAAGGGGCATGTGCTTTGTACAGAAATGTCCCCATGGCTGGTTTCACTGTCTTATTATTCCCTATACCTTTCTGGCTACTTCAATCAAAGTCTGTGCTAATGAGAAAACTGAATTTTTTAAAACTTGAACTGCACCTCAGTTCAAGGAAAACGAATAAAAGAAGGGTTGTGGACAATACCACCCTTCAGTTATGTTTTAATCAATGTTTGGCCTCATTATCAAACTCATCAAAAGATTTGAATGGTATATGCATATATTTTTGATCAAATCAGATCATAAAATGGATCTGGAATGATAACCAATCATAGGTGTTAATCTTGTCTGAGATCTTGACCTTGACGATATAAACATGTTATCCAAGTTTAATCTAAATCAGATCAGAAACATGGCGTCCTGAATAATAATGTTAGCCAATTAGATGAGAAATTGTCTCAATGATATGCATGATTCAACTTCTGTGAGATGTTTACCATAAAAACCTTTATTTCATGTCTGATTCATACTAGATCAAAAATATGGACTACAGAGGTAACAAGCCATTGTTTATGGATGGACTGCTCATAACAAATGCAAAGTAATGCATAAGCTCATTTGGCTTTATGGCAGGGGAGATAAATATCAGATGGTAACCTGCTGGGCTACCAGAATAAAAAATTTGGTTTCCAAGTTTTAAATCAGTTTCCCAGAAAAATTATTCATGACCAAAACTTGAAGTTTCAGATTATCCAATTCTTTGTTACGAGTCATCCATAATTATTTTCGTTGAAAACATATTACAAAAGTTGTAGTTGTGAAAAATGTAGAACTAGTCATCTCACCCCCTGGGCTACTGGAATTGAACAAAAGCCTAGGCCAGCAAAAGAGCATTCAGGTACCATAAGTTCATTACAAAAACATGTTGTCAGGGGCCCCGAGTGGCCAAGTGGTCTAAAGCACTGACCGTAACGGATCACTGCCATCTCACCTCTGTCTGCGTGAGTTCGAGTCCAGACTCGGCTAATGTGGGTAAGTTAGAAAGTCTGCCAGTAGCTTCTCATGGGTTGGTGGTTCTTCCCTGGGTTTTCCAGGATTCTTCCTCCTCCATTAATACTGGCCGCCATGTGCTGAAAAATGGTGTTAAACCCTACAACAACAACAAAAAAATGTCAGAGCTTGATCATGGTATATTAACTAAATAGTTATCAGTAAATGGCACTATAGTGTATGACATATGAAGAAATGAACGAATGCACCAATTTGGAATGGATTTTATTAAAAATAATGACAGTTGAACAACATACAAATACTGTAAAATCTATTTGTCCGACTGTAGGTGACTCTTAGCGCTGTGAGCCACATACCACACTAGAATGGCAACTACAACTGCTATGAATTCACTCTGAACAATTGGGCCTTTCCACACACCCTGAAAAAAATTTAGTAAAAAATAATTTACCATAGTGTTTATGTTTTACATCATGCAAGATGATGCATATATTTACATGCTCTAAGTAAAACTGCATATAAAGTAACTGAAGAAATTTACTTTATCTTATAATCAAAGGACAAAAAGTATTGTTTCATTTACTGCCCAAAAAATACCCAAAATAATCAAGTTGAAATTGATTGAATCAGTTAAACCTGTAAAGTACAAACAATACAGAGCCAATGACAAAAAAATGTACATGTTGACAGAAAATGCTTCGCAATATATATTTGTTGGCTATGGTTGATTGGTTCATGTATACAGAATGTTGCAAAACAGGGTTTTAATTGAACAATCAAGGGGAGATAACTCCATTTAGAATGAATGCGTTATTAAACTTTTGCAGATTGTTAAAATGCACTTAATCATAACCAAGATGTGTGTTTCATTCAAAACAGAAACAAACCCAGATGTACAAGAGGAAATAAGCTACTAACCCAACATGAATTTTGATATAAATGCAATAATTTGTTTGACTACATTCAAGTTAGTAAATCGTGGTTAAAGCAACATAGAAATGAGTTGAAAACTTGTGTAAAAGTGTTACCTTTATTTATATTCTTTAGGTTTTCATGAAAGTTGAAAAACTTTGTAATGAAATAAAACAACCCAATATATCAAGAATCCTGACATTTGTTCATATATGTAACGTAAAAATGCTAAATAACATGTAAACTATTTAAACCAGGAAGAAATCACTTTGGGTGATAGAGGACTCTTTAATAGTATCTCTGGATTAGAAGTACACAACTACCTTTGAAGTCCCCTGCCATTATCTAGAGTCCCAACCATGCCTTTTTGTAAATTTGTGGGTTATTTTTACATGTTTTGTTATACCAATTCATGATAAACTGATAATTAAACTTGTACAAGGACAATTATTTCCCAATGCATAATAAAATTTATTCACAAGACTTATTTTTTTACTCAGGCAGACATAAAGTCCATCTTTGATGGAGAACTACTAATGGAGGATTGATTCAAAACTAGCAGACATGTTTTTTAGCTGCTTTTCTATATATACCTGTTTCAAAAGGTAAATATAAGTAACACCCCATTGGTGGAATTATTGGTCTTTAATTTTATGATAAGATATGGCAATCAGAACATGCCAGATTTCTACTGTGAAAACATATTTGATTTGTTAAAGGCATCAACTGACATGATCACATGTGCCTAAGAAATCCAAAGTATTGATTCATGTTACATCAATGTGCATATGAAAAAAAGTACTATTTCTTTTTTTTTCTTTAAAAAGAGTCTAAGAACATACTTCTCAGCAATTAATATCATTTTGGATAAGAAATTTGGGAAAATGTATCTATCATATACTTTAAGTTTTTCTTGAGGTTGCTCCAATAAATAAACTGTTAAAGGTTTACTAAACAAAAATATTATAATCAACTTTTGAACTGAATGTTTGCACATAATAGTTTCTTTTACAATTAGATTCATGTACCAGAATTGATACAACTTTATGACAATGTTATAAATATAACTCACCAATTATTCAGTAAAAAATTACTGCTTTGTTTATCTTTGTCCAAAATATAAAGGTTTTGTGTCTTGATATTCATTAACCAATGCATTGGTAAAAAGGGGATGCAACATCTTGTCTGTAACATTGTAATAATGGATGGCAGACAACATGGACAACATGAAGTATCCACTGAAAACTGACATCTGGCTATAGAATTTTATGAAAGGTGTTTTCATTTATGGCCAGTCATTTCAAAACATTTGCATTCATGGCCAGAGACTTCAAAAGAGTCTTCATTTGCAGGCATTTTTCTAATTCACAATTCATGATTCAATCCATAATGCACCTTGCCACAATTCTGCCTGGTCTTATGCCTGGAAACAGGGAATAAATACTGATAATCCTTAATGGCCATCACCGTCCCATGAAACATAACCGAAAACTAAAGTCATTCTTGGAATGAGATTTGTAAGATCTCTGGATGCAATCAAATCTTGCCAAGATCTAGTGTAGACTATTTGGGCATCAATCTCTACAGACACCATTCCTTGGATACTATCACTCTCTACTAACACCATTCCTTGGATACTATCACTCTACTGACACCATTCCTTAGATTCTATCACTCTCTACTGACAATATTCCTTGGATACTATAATTCTCTACTGACACCATTCCTTGGATACTATCACTCTCTACTGTCACCATTCCTTGGATACTATCACTCTACTGACACCATTCCTTGGATACTATCCCTCTCTACTGACACCATTCCTTGGATACTATCCCTCTCTACTGACACCATTCCTTGGATACTATCCCTCTCTACTGACACCATTCGTTAGATACTATCACTCTCTACTGACATCAATCCTTGGATACTATCACTCTCTACTGACACCATTCCTTGGATACTATCACTCTCTACTGTCACCATTCCTTGGATACTATCAGTCTCTACTGACACCATTCCTTGGATACTATCACTCTCTACTGACACCATTCCTCGATTACTCAAAGAAGTTATGAGAGGTCATAATACTGAAAACCCGCAAAAAATAATGGAACTGAGTTTCTCAGTTACTGTATTTTAATACTGCATATTATGTATTCACAGTGTCAATTATCATAAAATTGTGAGTTGCATCAGATATTGCATACAAAACAATATACCACACACATTTATTATTAAAATGTGACCATGTTATTAAAGTATTATAAGCAAATAGTCCTTTGTTCTGGCTGTATGTAATGCAAAATGAAACCCTAGCTTGCATGTTTGATCAGTATAAATACTGTAATGCAAATGACAGGCCATCTTGCAAGTGTAATCAAAAAATAGACTAATGCAAATGACATGCCATATTGCAAGTGTACTCAAATATATAGGCTGTAATGTAAAAAACATGCCATCTTGCAGGTGTACAATATATATAGACTGTACTGTAAATAACACTTAATCTTGCCAGTGTACTCAATATATAGACTGCAATGTAGTTAACACTCCATCTTGCAGGTGTACTCAATATAAAGACTAATGTAAATGACATTCCATCTTGCAGGTGTACTCAATATATAGACTGTGATGCAAATGACATTCCATCTTGCAGGTGTACTCAATATATAGACTGCAATGTAATTAACATTCCATCTTGCATGTGTACTCAATATACAGACTGATGCAAATGACATACCTAATAAAATGGGCAATAACTCCTACAAAAATCGAGCATGTGCATCTATAGATAACAACAACACATGCAGTTTTACAGTTATCAATCTGAAAATGCAAGACAAGTTGTGAATAACTAGAGTCTGTTGTATACTGCATTTAGCCGCTGGACATTAACTTGCATTAACTCTAACAAAAAAAATGAGAAGAGTCCTTTGTGGATATGTGCATCTTCAAATGACAACTATATAAACAATTTCATCACAGCGATCCATTTAAAGCGGAAATTAGTTGAGTTCGCAAGATTTTGTAAGTCGTTACATCAAGCTGGAAGTTAAAAAGGGCAAAAATTTGAACCAAACAAGCAAATGTATGGTGATTTGTCAACATGCTCATTTTCAGATGAAGCCTGCAACATTCCCAAGTTTCATGGCAATTGATTAAAACGTGAAAGACTGGTTGCATTCTGAAAATTCTGCAATACAAATATATAAACAGCGACGTGTCATCTTCAAGTTATGACCCAAACATTTCCCAACAAAAACTTTGGAACAAGCCATGATAGTGAGACTGCATTGTACACTGTATTTAAACTACAAGAATAGAAAGGCAATAACTCTGACAAAAATTGAGGACAAAAACTGATGTGTCAAGATGTGCATTGTCAGGTGAGAAACAATTTTCACAAACTTCATGGCATTCCCTCAAAATGGTAGAACTAGTTGCTCTAATGAGGATGTCATGCACTGCATTAGTTGACAAGATTCAATGGATATCAACTTAAAATACTGTCAGAAAGCAATATGTCAAAATGTTCATCTTTAGGTAATAACAATAATATTTATAAAGTTTTATAGGAATCCATTAAAAAGTGCTGAGATATCTGTACTAATTGTTTTGCATGCTGATGGAATGATGAGATCAACAGATCTATTATCAAAACACATCTCTACAATAGTGGATATACAATATGTCTTCTAACCCTCCAACCACTGATAAATTATCACTGTAATACAAAGGACGTGTATACTTACTGGGTGATTAATTGGGATGGTAAACAATGGCTTGATGGAATCGTTGGTCTCACCACTCCTCTGGGCCTGAAACAAGTAGAATGGATTTATTTTCTACATCTAATGCTTTCCATAAAGTTAAATAAATGCAATAAGCATGTATCTATATTTAAAAGCATACCAATCATAAGTGTTCTAAAATATCATCAAAACAATACAATGACATGTGGCAGATGGATTTGTGATACTCCAAAATTCAGCAACTTTCACGGTAATCCATCAAAAACTTAAAGATCTGGTCTGGCTTATGTGATCACATCATGCTATAATGCCAACTCTAACAAAATCTATTGGAGCAACATGATTTTGCTGTCTTCATATGACTTCATGGCAATCTATCAAAGTTGTACTAACAAGACAGAGCACAATGGACTCGTCAAGAGATGGTCAAACAGAAAAATTAACTGTAGATAAGTTACGACCATGATCCTAAACTACGTAACATAAAAGAACGAAAACCAACAAGTTTTGTCAAATTCAACAATTTCCTCAGAATACATTGTGAACATTTTAAAAGATTTTAAGTCTTGTGAATTAAATTCCCCAAAATTTAAAAAATATATATTACAAGTCCATATGTATAAAACTCCATATGAATTCCAGTGGTATTCCAAACAAGTTCCATTATTGAATTTGTTGATATGCCTGAAGTCTCAAATGTGGTAATGTGCCAACAGCCTGGATTGCCACTACATGCTGAGAATCTTTTGATGTATCACAATAATATATATATATATAGTCTCAAATTGTACTTGTCTAAATTCACTATAATTCCAAACTATTGTTTCTGTGCAAGAATATTACTGATATCACTTTGCATTTTGAGTGAATAATGATCAGAATGAATAATCCCACACAAAACACAAAAGAATACTGAACACAACACTAAGACTGATTCTGCTTGAGATGTTAATGAAATGAGGAGTAATCTCTCAAGTAAACAACATTATATAACAAACTAAGACACATATATCATATCAGGATGATTGTCAAAGATCATTTCTAGAACATTCTAAGTTGTCAACAAGACAATGTCTGTGTGATTTGGATTTTTTTAAAATGAAGCTTTAATGTTTTTTCAGTCATATTATATCTGCAGTGTGGCTTTTTATAGTGATGTCTACCACTGGGGCATCACCTGCAGACATATAGCATAATGTCCCACCCAGTCAATGATCCTGGCACCAGGCCGACCAGTCCCAACACTAACCTCTTATTGCTGAGCGCCAAACTAGTCTGCTGTTAGAACCATTAATATAAGTCATAGGTATGACTTGACTAGGGATTGAACCCATGACCTCCCGCACCTGAGGCGGACACTCTAACCACCAGGCTACTAGAGCGTTCAAAGACATAGTCTAATACTAAAATAAGAAAAAGGAAAAACATCAGGTAGACCTGGTTTTTCCATTGGGGAACTCCAATGTTTTAGGCTCAGATTAAAATAAACATCTGTATATTAAAATGATTTGAATATCCAGTCCACAATCACAGAGAAATGACTAGCTATGTATTCTGCTGCTTACTGGTCAGGTACATAAAGAACTTGATTTTGGAAAAGATCTAGTGTAAATATAATTATACATAACATATAATCATGAAGAGAAAAAACTAACAAACTATACAAATTAAATATGCATAACAATATAGTACAAGAATTCCTCATACAGACTGATCTACCTGCTGAAAAGAATTTCCAGTAATTCAAGAAAAGAACAAATCTTCCTTTTCACTGTAGGGTATTGAAACCATCTTTGATATACTTTAGTTATAATAAGATTTCAAATTACAACTCTCTACCATTAAAAAGTCATAATCCTTGTCCATATTTACCAAACTGAGTAATGGTGAAAATAATTGAAATTTGTAAATGTACCTGTATGCATTCAAGGGCTCAGTATTCTGGCTTTCTAGCCATATCATTTATTTCTCGAATACAAATAAGACTTTAGAAACTGTGTGGGGTATTTCTGGTAGGTCCTCCTGGTCGCTGTCAATGGTAGATTCCTATTAATTGGGATCAAAGATTTTTTTCTTTTGACAGCTAGGAAGAATTAAATGATGTCAGCATCAGTCTTACATTTAACAGCTGGGCAGTCTTCATCAATTTTTATCCAGTGATAAATATTGTTAAATGAGTTAAAATGTCCCCACAGCACAGTTTTAGCTTCTTTCACATTAGATTCAATGAATCCTTCAAAATCACAATCCTGTTCAAAGAATAAGCTGTCTTTTTTCTTGACATCTCCACTGCATATAAATGTTTTAATTCGCTTTTAAATACTGATAATGAGCTCACTTTTAAATCTGATTTCACTAGAAAGTGACAAATAGTTGTAGTTACAATATACAAATAAACATCAATCTCTTCTGGGCTGCATTGCAACAAATTACAGAAAGCAGCAACAAGTTCAAAAGACATGCTGCACACTAATTCTTTCTGTGATCTATTGCCATCTACATGTTAATAAACAATTTGCCATCTACATGTTAATAAGCAACGGTCAATTTGCCATCTACATGTTACTAAGCAATGGTCAATTTGCCATCTACATGTTAATAAGCAATGGTCAATTTGCCATCCATGTGTTACTAAACAATGATTATAATAAACTGGCCTTCAGTATAATTGGCAAGATGTCTTTAGGGAGATAAAGTTATAGATCAGCTGGAATGGCTTTAGCAGTAATAGGCAATTTGACAACTTTGTGTACTTTAGCCAAATATAGTTGTTGACATGAACCAATGACATTAATGGCTAAACAAAGATATAATATCAGGTTAGCTATAGCTTGCTAGGAATACAATATCTTATGAAGCCTGAATACAATAGAGACTAATTAGAGTTTAACTGGCTGTGAAAACTTGCTCTGGTAATGTCCAAAACAAGAACAGTCATTCTGAAGCCAAGTTTTCAGCACATTATCATGGGGGAAGAAGCTGTAATTGCTGTGATTGATGTACTAGATGTCAACTTAGCACGATTTTCATTTGTTCCAATAAGACAACACAAGAAGTCTTCTATTGGAAACCCCATGTCGATCAAGCCATTCATTCTGGGGAAAAAGTGATAGCAATATTTTCATGATGGGCCCTGTGGCAGGCATACTGAATGTGTGAAAGATACATCAGAAGTTTAGTTTAAAAAACCCATATTGATAGAGACATCCGTTCTAGATGAGTAGCTATAAGATTTACAAGATGACATTCATACCGGCCATTAGATTAGCACATAGGACCAACTAGACATCAGAAGAAGTCATCTATTTAGGGGCAGTGATGGCTATATTGGATTCCAGATAGACATTGTTTTCATTTTACACATCTTAAGTTTCATGATGAAAATCCCATATCAATTTTGTGTTCTGAAGGAGTAGTAACAATAAGATAAACATCAAGTCAACATTCTGGACCAACTAGACATCATAGGAAGATTTTTTCTTGAAAAACCTCATGTTATTATGACCATTCATAAGGAGTAGCAACAATAAGATTTTCCAGATGGTCACCATGGTAACCATATTGGGATGTGCAAGCAACACAATTTCAACCAGGATCAACTAAAACATAGGATTAATGTATTTGTCAAGTTTCATGGCAATCCTCCAAGTAGTTTAGGATGAGTAACAATTTGGGCCAGTAGATGGATAAATGACAGACATAAGATCATTACATTAGTCTTACCGGTAGATCTAATAAGAACTGAATGGTTCATTCTGAATCTTTAAGATAAAGACAAAAGACATTCTTGATACACAAACCTTTCTCAGAATGGCATAGCCTTCCTCATCATAGAAGCGTACATCATAGTGTCCTGCTGGCAAGTTTTTGTTCTCATCACTGTAGCTGACCTGTACATGAAACAGCATGATTGTAAAAGGCATCATTAAATGGTTATTACCTGAAATTCCATCTCTTTCATTTACAATCATTAAACACACATGCATACGTCATGTCTGGTTTTATGTGAAAATACAAGGTGCAAAACAAATTGTAAATTAATTCAATACAAAGCCTATATATGCCTAATATAAACAAAGATTGTATACTCAAAAATTTGCATAAAAAAGTTGCCAAAGAATGTGAACTACTGGTAAGTAGGAACAATACTATTTCTGTTGTTTTTCACTGGTACCCATTGTTAATGCTCACTTGTCCATTATAAGATAACTCATGCTATGTGACACTGATTCAATGCATCATGTTGTAACTATAAGATTGTTTGTCAGTTATGCTAGGACTTCATTAATTTAATAAAGCATCAAAGTATGTTTTTCTCGAAAGAACAGAGATAATTACATTCTACATTTATTTTGAATACACTGAATTCAAACAGCCACTGATTCAACTGATATATTGGATTATGAATGTTATGTAATTGTGAAACATTCATTTGTGATATCATTATCAAATTACAACATTTTGAGCTATTGTTTTTACTGATTGAAATAATAATTCAAAAAATGTGGCTTTTCAGCTTCAATTCTGTTTTCAGCTTTAATTCAGCATACCATAAATAAAACGTTCCTTCTCTACTGATCATGATGATACAAACTAATAACAGTACAGTTGAAGGCAAAACGGAAGACAGAAATCCCAACAGCTAAGGTGCATGTCAAAAGTATAAAGAATTTCACTACACATGAACACAGAAAAATTGTGAAATCCTCTACTGCACAATGTAAAAGAGGGTTTGCTCTCATGAGTAAGCCTCAGGCAGTTTGTCAGCTTGTCAAAGAATTTTCTGATGCATGACACCAATGGTATGGTGTATAAGTGTTAACAGCTAATGATACAGATTTTTGGAAATAAAAGGTACTCATCTATAACAATTAACTACCACAAAGATTCTGTTTTCAGATTAAATGATGTTTTGAAAATCTAGCACCACAAACAGTGTTTAAGATATACTGTTACCATGATAATTACAGGACACTAAAGCATACTTCTTGCTTGGCAAACAATAAAATAAAGTGTGTGTGTGAGTTAGATTTTTTATGTAGCTTTAACAAATTTTTTAGTAATATCGCTACAATGTCTGCAGTGTAGCAGTTTATAGTGATGTCTAGCATGGGGCAGAATGCTGCAGACATGTGGCATGATGTCCAACCCAGTCACATTATTTTGACACCAGTTCTAACTCTAACCTCTTAATGCTAAGCACCAACGAGGCAGCTGTTAGTACCATTTTTTTAAGTCTTTTGTATGACTCAGCCAGGGTTCGAACCCACAAACTCTTGCATCCGAGGCAGATGCTCTAACCACTAGGCCACCAGAGCGGTATAAAATAAATAAAAATAGGTGTACCCAAATCTTTCTTACTAGTCAGAATATCTCACCAATTTCAAGGTGACTAGATGATAAAATAAATGTCAAGTAAATGAACATGTATGCTTTTGTTTTTCTAATTATACCTGTATGCAAACTCTTGTCCAGTCTACAAATCTATTCAAATGTATTATTTACATATTTAAAAAGAAAATTATATTTATGGTCATTGAATCAAATTTGCCACATATAAGCAAGCAATGTTACAGCCAAATGGGATGATGTGAACATATTTAGGTCAATTCCAACTTTTTGAAAAATTACACATAAAACATGTCATTTTTTTAGTTATTTACCAGTATGTGTTAAGGTAATAAGTACATGTATTCCTTTGTAGGACTCAGAAACATCCAAAAAGTTTCAAGACTGCAGTTCTTTTCAATTTTGCTTATCTTTTTAAGTCCATGAAATATTTTCTCTCTTGTTGAATAACTGTGTTTTATGTTTACTGGCCCTCTCAAAATAAATATCTTGCCTGGGTGTTTGCACCCCCACACAAAGCTTCTCTACCCATCATACTTTATCAATAGTAAACTTCATAAATCATATGATGTCGACATTTCCTATTTTCATCAACATGCTCTCTAATATCAAAATTGTCTTATACAGTATGTAGGCTATAGTGTAAGCATGATCATCTCACTTTAATTAGTTTTTAGATTACAACTTATAGAACAATTAACGTACATGTAGCCAATTGATCTACCATTATCAAAAAGGATTGCCTGTCCTTACAAGTTTCCTTTTTTTTATATGGCCATTCATACCGATTCTTTCTCACACACAGATATAAGCATGGACATGAGCAAATAATTTGTACAAATCGACATCAGGAAGCATTGGAATGATAAACAGTAATGAGCTTTATGATGACAAATGTAAGCAACCAGTTGAAATAGCAGTCTTTAAAAACAAATTGCTTTCAGGGTAATTTTTAAGCTAATTTTAATATTTGGATAAATTATACAACAGTGAAAGACAGAACAAAATAGTAAAAGAGGAACAAACTTAACACACTGAAGCAAAAAACAAAGAAACTTATTTATACATAGTTATAAAGATAAAGAGAAAAAAAAAATGCTCACGTTAGGCTCTAACTCTTGACCTCTAAATTGGTGGTAGCATTTTTACACCATTAAAATTGTGACAGCTAAATTCTTTATAGAAAGTTCCATGCAGTTTGGGGTTTATTTGGATCAGATCAATATTGTCTTTAAGATTCTGTTCTCCCTTTCAAATTATTTGTTATATGTGACTTTGCATTACAGGTAGAGTGAGATTCATCAAACTGCAATATATTCCTTTCTGCAATAAATACTTCTTCAATAAGTACTGCATTCAATTTTTTTTCCTATTTTATTGTCAGCTGCAGACCAAAAACCTATACTGTAGTTCTCAGCAGAGGATACTGTGAAGTTGTGATCTGAAATAATTCATCAAATGGGAAAGATTATCTTTTAGACCCCTTTAGTAAAATAACACCCTCAGCTGCTTTTTGTTTTTGATGTGGGTTGAATCGGTTCATGCACCTCTTCCATCTTCATCTTATCCTCTGTTCAGTATTTAGAATGTCCCAAAACATCATCAAAAGAAAATGGAAAAAAAGATACAAACAGTAGGCAACATCTGTATGGCAATTATTTTTTATTTTAAAAATTGTTGATTCTGTGTACTAGAATTATAAAGCCTATATGGTGATTGACACAAGTGTGAGCTAATAACACAGACTATCTTATTGGTATTTACATATAACACAGACTATCTTATTGTTATTTACATATAACACAGACTATCTTATTGGTATTTACATATAACACAGACTATCTTATTGGTATTTCCATATAACACAGACTATCTTATTGGTATTTACATATAACACAGACTATCTTATTGGTATTTACATATAACCCAGACTATCTTATTGGTATTTACATATAACACAGACTATCTCATTGGTATTTACATTAAGGAGGAGCCCATGCAAGAATACAATTGATATTTGTCTATTAAACATGTTCTCAATTGCAAAGATCGTTTGTGAAGTCTTTTAAAGATGCAAAAAGTACAGCAAAATTTGTGGTTTTTGACGAACATAAGAACAAAGTTAAAGGTTTATTTAAATGTTTCACTCTACCATAAGTATACATGTTACAGTGGGAATAAAATAATTTTGGGATATTTAAAAATTATTTTGTGCATTCACTATAGCAGAAAGGTCAGTTTTGATTTAGTTAATATTAGACTGTTGTAGAGAAGCAAGATACAAATGAATGCTTATACGTTTAAATTTTATTGTTTTTCACATGGTCCACATGCAAGAAGCAAAATAATATTCTAGTACAGGTAAACTCAACACAACCTTTTCATTCTGTAAAAATATGAAGTTGGTTGCTGCATGTGGACCACCTTAATATTTTTTTAAATATAACATAAATTTTTCAGCATAAAAGTCCAAGAGGAAAATTCAATTCAAATTGACAAGTCTGATCTCATGAACAAGTGCCCATGACATATGAAATAATTTTTAAAGCTTAATTGCAATTTTACATTTTTCAAATACTCAAACATTGTTTGCCATGGTATTATCAGATCAACAATGTTTCTGAAAACATTTGCATTTTTGTGCTATACTACCAACCCCTTTAAAATAAATTGCAAGATTTTTCATACAGATTATAAATGTTTTTTTCTCAACCATTCCAAGTTTTGATCTTAGCTAAATAAACATAAACCATTAAAAATCTGCATGTTTTCAGAGGCTACTTAATTGTCACAACAATGATAACAACAACACCTGTGCTGCATCAAAACACATCACCACATTGATGTACCTCAAACGTCATTTCAATGCACTTAGTTGTGGTTTTATTTTAAAAATGTTATCATTTTCATTTTCCATTATTATTGTTATATATTATTATACTAAATTAAATGGGAAATTAATAAACTTCATTAAATATTTGTTAAAGAAATAGTTTGGCAATGGCTATCAAATGTTCTCTTAACTTGAATTAGTTTCATACAGCTGAAATTATCAACCCATATCAAATATTAATGCTACTAATCAGTTTAGCAACAATAGAAGTAATAGGAGAATGCTAGATCATACTTATCTCTCCTAGAAAATAGCCCCAACCTGAAACTGGATACATTAAAGACTGACTCAGTTATGTGTTGTATTACATAACAAAACAAGTGTGATACATGATATGGTAATTATTATGTACCACACAAGATACATGGTTAATCAAGATATGGATTTTTCAAGCAACATGTACACTTTGCATTCAATTAAGTGGAAAAAATAAGCTCATTATACCTGATACTTGTTTTTGCTATCATCTGTTTTGGTCACTGGTAAAAGTTTGCCATTAACATCTGCATACAGGTTCATGTTCTGAAAGAATAAAGAATGCACCAACTATAATCAAATCTTAATTACTGTATGGAATTCTGACTTTCTATTTGATATAATAATTCATTGATAATTATATTGTTATTTGCATCAATCATTTATTAACAACAAAAGAAAAGACTAAGCTCTTGAAAAATTTTTCTACTGCATAGTTATGAGTATCTACTGCAAAGTTATGAGTATCTACTGCATAGTTATGAGTATCTACTGCATAGTTATGAGTATCTACTGCATAGTTATGAGTATCTACTGCAAAGTTATCAGTAAACAGCAGATGAAAGCCCTCATGTTAATCTGAAATCAATAAGCAGTCTTATTGTGCTGCATTTGGAGAAAGTATAATTCACCAATATCAGATATCACTGCTACAGATATGGTTTAGATATCTTTATGTAGGGCTCAAGTGACTATGCCTGGAAGTTACAAAACTTCTGAAAATTAATGTATTTACTGTATATTTTGTAACATGGCATTTTTTGGGACACCATAAATTGAATTTGGAAGTTAACTTTTTGTGCACTGTATGTTTTGGGAAAACATTTTTTCAAGTTGTAAGTTACACAACACCATATAAATCATTAAAAATGTACATGTAAAAAATGTATTCAAACTTAAATTTTATTTTAAAACAAATATCAATCTGTGTACCTCAAATAAACTCTTTAATACACTGCAGAATCGCCTAATCAACCCAACCCTTCTCCTACAAATGTAGAGCCCAACCCTTCTACAAATGTACAATCCATCCTTTTGGTGCATGAATATTTGTGAACTGCCTTATGCCCTGAAAATGTTTCATTGTTGGCAACATATCTTCTGCTGCAGAAAGTGTACAGACTAAAGTATTTTACCTCCACCAATCATGCAAATTTAACCCCTTCTTATCAACAGTCCATCAAGGAAAGAGATCCAAGTACAAGGGAGTTTCATTCATGTTAATGATCATATTGTTAATGAAATCATCTTCTCTTGCCTTCATGAATTCATCAAATGATTTTATTTTCTCCTACCAAATCTGAGATGCAGGGTCACCTTTTCTATTCAAAATTCCCATAAGTATTGGTACATGAAATAAGGAACCTAAGATAGCTTGCTTTGCAAGAAAATACTGTGTTTCGTAAGATCACATGAGTTTATTGCTAATTACCAGTCGTGTTTCTATTTATTTCCCATCTGTAATCATAAATGACACAAATGGGCATTGATATCTACATGGTAAATAGTATACACACCATTAACTCACTCTAATACATTTTGTAACCAATGCAAGCATAAAGAATGCCTTTTGCATATATTTTCTAATAATGATTTTTACTTGCAAGATATAGTTAACCTGGATATGATACAATCTTGGTTATTTTGCACCTCACATAGTGTCATGCATGAATGTTGGTGCCTTCAAACAATAGGTTAATATTTCAATCTATCTTTCTTTCATTTCAATCTATCTCTATTTCATTTGTGATTTTCTAGGATCCAGTTTTCAGTCTGATAAAATATTCAATTATTTGAGTACAACGCATAAAAGGTAAGTTTGGTGTTTAATGACACAGCAACACAAGCAGGTTTCTGTAGTATCAGAAAGTTTCATGGCTTTCATTGTTGCACTAAATCAAACATTTCAAGACACAACAAAAATTTAGTGATGTATAATGATGGTCTTCCACCCATTCTTACTGTGTCTTTCAGTCTATAGATTATCATGTATTTGATAAATCAATATCAATACTTTATCTGTTATTTAAATATTACCTTTTACATGCATTTGTTTTAATACTTTGAAAACAGGGATTAAAAGACATTTTATATTATTTCAATGCACACATCTATAAGGTATCATGTAGCTGGAATTTCCACTCACTGCCTTAAAGATGTATCTGACAGAAACAAGAAAAAGCATAAGTATTCAAGCACTAACAATACTTAAAATGAATTATAAATAATGCAAGAATATTAAAATTACACCCAATAATTCAAATCAATCCATCATTCCAGTTGAAAATTTAAATGCTCCTAAATGCACCTTTTACTTTATCCATGCATGTTTAACTCAAAATAACAAGCCTGTAACATAACAAAACCATTGCCTGAAGCATTGTTATTAATAACAACTATATATATATATATATATATATATATATATATATATATATATATATATATATATATATATATATATATATACACACACTAATTACATCCGAGCAATGAAGATCACATTTCACTAATTTTTTCAAAGCCACCTTACCAACATCAAGAATCATGGTACAAAAAATTGTCAAGTAGATAGTCCCAAAATTGCAAAATTAAACAATGCCCAAAACCACTGATACTTAGGTCTTATCTTTCACTTGTTGTCATGTGAGCTACAATTATCCCTTCAGCATGAATTAGCTTGCAAAATTCATTAAGACAGTGCACTGATCATCACTAGTAACATCTTCTTCTTTCATGATGGCTTTGATGACTTTTTTAGTGTACAAGTTGTGGCAGTGTTTTTGTAATTCTTCTTGGTACTCTTTACTGTCAAGTTCTGTGGTTGTCTGCACAGGAAGTAGGAACAAGCAAAGGAGTGATTAAACTGTTTTTCAATACAGTTATCATCTTCATACATTGGTGGCTACAGGTTCCTTTCATGGAGAGTGCTCAAACAAAAATACAGTGTATGTATTAAACTTTTCATGGTTTGAGTTCATACATGTGATAGCATTGTTGAAGGTATCCAAGTGACCGACATTTGCAGTGATATAATTTTATTCTTTTTGTATTTTTGATTTTGGGAATTTGTAGAGATCAAAACATGAAATTAAATAACTAATGATATGCAAACTTCCATGGGCAAAACCACAAATTTAAGTACTGATGAAAATGAGCCCCTTGTAAATAAATTACCATAGTTAGCATCAAGGCAACTGAAGTCAAAGTGCCAGAAGATACACAACTGTAGTTGTCTTATTCTCCACTGCACAATATTAAAGCCGTCAAAGTGTCAGAAAACTTTTATCCTAATGATAGTTTATCTGTGTACCCAATCAAAGGGAAATTGTCTGTGTGATTTGGATTTTTAACACTGCTTTAACAATTTTTCAGTCATATCACTACAATATCTGCAGTGTGGCAGTTTATAATGATGCCTAGCATTGGGGCATCATGCTGTAGACATGTGTCGTCATGTCCCAAGCAGTCACATCATCCTGACACCAGGCCAACCAGTCCTAACACTAACCTCTTACTGCCGAGTGCCTAGCAAGGCAGCAGCCAGTACCATTTTTTATAAGTCTTGGTCTGACTGACTCACAACGTCCTGCATCCGAACATTCATCATTTGATTTGTGAAATCTAGTTAAGTTTGCAATTGAACACATGTCACTTGTGCAGCATGATCAAATAACAACCCTGTTACTTGCCCTTGTGCAACACTCATGGTTCAATCAAAGAGTTGTCACGTGGGAAAACAAGCTTTGGTTTCTATTAAGGTCAAATATTTACTGGAGGAGGCAAGACCTATGCTTGGCACTGAAAAATTACATGTATTTGCAGCTGAACTAAAAAGATTGTTAACTTGAAAACAAAGTTTGTACTGCCTTTACAAGCATTGTCAGAAAACTTGTATATTGTAAATTTGTACACTACAGCTCATTTTATTACCTAGGTTATTATCAACATGTAAGTAGCAGAGTACCCAGATACCCATAGACCTGAAGCTGTGTCATTATCATGAGTTCTAATTTATAATCTTGGCAGCAAGAAAATGCTACTATAATTTTTATTCTGTAGCAAAAACTGAGTCTCCATATGTATTTCAAACACTGCCTCAGAGCTTTACCACAGTAACATTTCTACAAAATAATACAAACACTGCCTCAAGAGGTTTATCACAGTACCATTTCTACAAATACAAACTGTGTCTCAAAGCTTTATTATAGTATCATTTATCACAGTATCATTTCTACAAAACAATACAAACCTTATCTCTAATCTTTATCACAGTACCAATTCTACAAATACAAACAATGCCTCTAATCTGTCAGAGAACCATTTCTAAAAACAATACAAACCTTGTCTCAAAGCTTTATTACAGTAACTTTTCTACAAACAATACAATACTAATTCAGAGTTTAATCACAGTAAAATTACTACAAAACTATGCAAACACTGGACAAAATTTTTCAAATTTCTATTAGTATACAGACTTAAAAAGACTTTAGAAATTTCACCTTCAAACCATTTTTGCAAGTCAGTTGGAATTCTACAATAAAGACTGTATCCACTGATGCAGCTGCTTCTCTAGTGACATAGTACTTGGACTGCACACTTGGGCCTACACACGAGTCTCCTGAAAAAAAAAGAAAAAAAGAACCACCTTGAAATACATGGGTATATGTATTTAGTTTTGAAATTAATGTAATTAAAGTAATTCACTGTCTACAATTTTGATTACTTTCTTACCATTGAATAAGTCAGTCCCCATCCATCCATCTATCTATCTATCGATATATATACACAGTCAAACACACTTATCTCGACCTTCGTTACCTCGCCATCCCTATTAAGTCGATGTTTTTGAAGTGGAACTGCCAAATTCTCTCTTTGTCTTAGCATTTTCTCATCGGTTATATTGATTCTTTTATGTTGCTGAACCCGGATATCTCGAGCACAAAAGAGGGCAAAATTTGCCAATTAATGTCGGTCATCTCAATCCCCATGGCAAATCTCCGGTGATATTTTCCCCCTTATTGGTGACAAAACTGTCCAGTCTATTGTTTCAGTCTCATTTTTCCCTGTTTAACTCCCACTTCTCCCTGTTCTGACCAAAAGGAGAAGTCACTTCTCCCTAAAATTGAAGTCTAGCTTGACCCCTGTCATATGTTGACACGTTTTGCATGTTTTATCGCCACAGGGGCTAAATTGACTAGAGTTGTTTTGACTAGCGATTGGCGTTAGCTTCGCCCTAACTAGGTTGTCCTTGAGGTTTTATTTAGTACGTCCGACGATTCCAAGATGGGCCAGTGTTTCGCGATGATTTTTACCTACTTTGGGGTTGTCGGTTTTATATATATATATATATATATATATATATATATATATATATATATATATATATATATATATATATATATATATATATATATCAGAAATAATGTAAACAAAATTAAAGATATATAAATTTGATTCAATAGTTTTTAACAGCATTAGCAGATCTGTTATAATTGGAATGCCACGTTGGTAAATTCAATCCAGTATGATCGTCGGAAGTGGGAAAAGTGAATACTGCGATATTAAAAAAATAAAATTCTAGAATAAGAACAGAGTATATAATGTATGCGTATAAGTATTACGCAAATATGCTATATTCATACCAGCCACGAAAAGTGGTGCGAAAAGAGTTATAACGATGATACTCAAGCCGGTGGTAGCCATTGTTGTACACTGGGAAAAGGAGGTGTCCCAAATGAAGCCAAAGTAATCCAAATTAAACTAGTTGATCATGTGAGATATAATAGAGCTCATTTCGATACGAGTTCGCCTTTCTCTATTCCTTCCTAAACAGTGAAACACAAATATACTCCTACCTTCAATAAAAATGCGGAAAACTTCTCTCACTTTAAAGCATACTTTCACACAAACTGAAAAAGGGACAACTTAAATTACGTATCAATTAAATGGACGCACAGGAGTCTGCAGTTTTATCAATAAAGCACGACGAAATTTCTGACTACATGAAATCACCTTAACGGTATTATACAAAAATAAAGGAATGCAAATCGACCTCAACCCTACGCTCGATTCGAATTTTCTCACGCGTCTTTTATCCCTTCAGAATTGCACGAAGACTGAAAAACTACACATATCCATTAATAAAACAGTAACATACCTTCTCATCACTCTCTTACGACCATTGCATGAATCCAATCCGGCGAATTGACATTTATTTTCACCATTACGATCACAAACCCTTTTGAACGTGAACCATGTAAGGAAGTATCGAAACGAAAAAAAAAAAGAAAAAAAAAACATGGGGGGGAAAGGAGTGAAAAATGGCTCCAAAACATATAGTTTTCGGAAACGTGAGTATAATCCTAAATTTAGATGGGAATATTCGAACCCAGACTCGTATGTGCCTCAGATAGAAGAATAAAAGAAAACCGACCCGTCAACAAATCAGAAAACAAAACAAAAATTAGACGAACAAAACAAAGAGCAACCCTGCAAAATTAAACATAAAAAACAAGAAAAAGGGAAAGGGTACAAAGAAGTGTGTGTGTGTGTGTGTGTGTGTGTGTGTGTGTGTGTGTGTGTGTGTGTGTGTGTGACTATTTACGAAAACAGGGTTTCACTCCTAACTCTTACCAGCTGTGTGCTGGGACTGGTTAGGTTAGTGTCAACAAAGGAAAATGGGAACCAACGTGGATATGGGTGAACATACAAAACAGTATAAATGGGTTTGGGTGTCCAGGATTGGATAATAAAGTAAGTTATGTTTTAGGGAAAATAATAATTTTGAGAGCTTATCTTAGTTGCAAGTGAGAATAAAATAGGCATGTTTTTATTGATGGAGTTTTAGTCCTTTAACAGTATTGAGTTTGGCACACTCATTACTAAAATCAGCACCTGACTCTTTGGTGGGAAATTGAAAGCACATATTTCAAAACATGCAGGTCCAGAAAATACCGCGGCTCTTATCCTTTACCTTTACATAGAAGCTCGCATCTAGGTTCGTCTATACTGATAAATATAGGTTTGATCATAGGCATTAAGAAACTTTAATTTATTGAATTTTTAATATCATGGTGCTTGGAAAGGTTTACTATGGGAACTGAGTTAGTTCTGTGATTCCTATAGCGTACATTCTGATCTTTCTGCGTTTAACGTACATACAGCGCACGTATTAATATATATATATATATATATATATATATATATATATATATATATATATATATATATATATATATATATATATATATATATATATATATATATATATATATATATACACATACATACATACATACATACATACATACATACATACATACATACATACATACATACATACATACATACATACATACATACATACATACATAGATGTTACTGCATTTGTATGGGAAAATATGAACGAGGTTTTTTTTTCTTTTTCGGATTGGTATACTGCACGTTTCAAACACATCCAGAAAAATGCAGCGGCTTATATCCTTTCCTTTGCATAGAAGCGGACATCCAGATTTCGTCTATACTGATAAGCATAGGTTTGATCAAAGGCACTCAGAAATTTTAAGTTTTGAATTTTTTATATCATGGTGCTTGCATAGGTTTACTACAGGAACTGAATTACTACCTTGTAGGAATACTGTATTCAGAAATAAACAAAAATACTAGCTGTGATTGGTACATAATGTAAGAGTTGTACTCTCTGTTAGGCTTAAAAACAAATTTAGCCTCTAAAAGTATTCTCTATGATAGTGGGTGACCTGCAAGCTGAGATAGGATAGAAAGTATATTTATTTCACATAACATTTAGCATTGAGGCGATCAGCCTCGAATAATCAGCCTTGATAGATTTTTCTCGCGAGTTCTCGCATTGGAACCGGGTCACAACTAGTACTTCCAGTTCATGTATATTTTCGAACATATTTTTCTTCTCTTATTTTGGTGGTGATAGAAGAGTTTTATTGGTGCATTTTTGATAGGGATTTAAAGGTAATTGTTTATTATTAAGAATATGAGCATATGGTGTGGTTGTCTGTGTGTATTTCGGCGACGGTGCACACTGAGTAATAAGGCCTTGGTGATGATTCGGAAGTGAAATCTTAGCTATGATGTCATAGCCTCAACTTAAAAGGACAAAGGTACTAATATTAGTACTAGTGAAATCTGTGTTCCGTTGCATGTTGCTATGTTTATAATCCAGCCTCTCAAAACACTGCCGGTGAACCCTTGACAAAAAATTCACCGTGAAGTTATCTTTGAAGATATTTTAGATTAACATATGATCACAGGAGTCTGCAGTTTTATCAATAAAGCACGACGAAATTTCTGACTACATGAAATCACATTAACGGTATTATAAAATAATAAAGGAATGCAACTCGACCACAACCCTCCGCTTGATTCGAATTTTCTCACGCGTCTTTTATCCTTTCAGAATCGCATGAAGACTGAAAAACTACACATATCCATTAAAATAAAACAGTAACGTACCTTCTCATCACTCTCGGACGACCATCGCATGAATACAATCAGGTGAACCTTTATTTTCACCATTATGGCCAGATGTCACGTTTAAAATGTATTTGCCATGATTTTTAACTTAAATATTCACATTCGTTTAAACGTTTACAACTGTTCAAGTTTAGAATGAAAATAAAATAAGCTGACTTACTGGGTCACAATTTATCTCACACGATAACATTCAATGATGACAATAAAGTAGATTTTAACACTATTACTCAGTAGTAACTACTTACATAATATTTAGTGTTTGCTCATGGTGAAATAACTAATTAAAGGTGGCATGAAGAAACAACATTGGCACTTCACATGGTGTCAATATTTAAGATGCACAATCAAGGTGAGAGAAGACATTTGTATAATTTTTATTGTCACGTTTTGCCATGTTTTTAAATCAAAGCAAACATTTTCATGCTTGAAACAGGAAAGAATAATTCTTCATCTTAATCCACCTTAATGGATTTGCGTTTTTGATGTCAGGACATGTATGATCAGTTAGGAATGGAATAATTAAACTTTAATTGTTATAGTTAAGTATCTTTAATGTATTGTAGTGCAAATTATGTATTTTTAAAATGAAATTATTATTATTATTATTATTATTATTATTATTATTATTATTATTATTATTATTATTACATTGATCAATTATGAAATAATTAATTAATCTAAACATGAGATTTTTTAAGAATGGATTGATTAAATATACTATTGAATGTAATATGTAATGACATTGTAATAAAAAATATGCATGCTGTCCCTGTATTACATATTAATCAGTATGTGCGTTCGTAGAAAACACCAAGATAATTATTTTGTAAAATAAAAGATTCTCTCAAACAATTATTTATATGGTATTAAGTATGTCAAGACGTAATTTGAAATGTTTGCAGAGCTGATATTTATTGTTTGAGGTAAAGGATGTGAATGAGAAAGTCTGTGTTGTAATCAGGATGGCTTCAGTTTTATCATCATTCATCTGCAACTTGTTGCAACTTGATTCATGATTTCACATCAGAAATGCACCTTTCTACGCCTTGGGTGGTAGTGTCAACTTCAGCTGGATGACTATATTTGTACAAGTGGGTGTCATCAGCATACAATTGGTGATACACTGGATGATAATCTATGACACTTGAGAGTGGCTGAGTGTATAGAATGAAGAGAACAAGTCCAAGAACAGACCCCTGTTGAACACCACAACATAGATCAACTGGGCTGGAGTGTTTTCCAACTGCGGACACAATTTGTGTCCTGTTGACCAAGTAGGACTTGAACCATAGTAAAGCCGTATCGTGAATGCCAAATACATGCTGTAGACGGTGAAGTAATATATCATTGTCTATAGTGTCAAATGCTGCAGACAAGTTAAGGAGTATGATAACTGTAGTATTTCCTCCATTCAAAGCAGAGAGGTCATTGACTACTTTCACAAGAGCAGTTTCAGTACTGTGGCTATGGCGATATGCAGACTGTACATTGCTAAAAAGACTGAATTCAGATTAAATACAAGTGGGGATAGAACAACTTTTTCTAAGATTTTTGACATGAATGGGAGATTAGAAAATGGGCGGTAGGTCTTTAGATCATTGTGGTCGAGTGTTGTTATCTTCAGCAGAGGCTTTACAATGGCAGTTTTATAAAATGATGGGAATTCCCCAGATGCGAAAGACGTATTTATAATATCAGTTAGTGAAAGCAATATTGAATCCAAGAAATCTAGCAGAAATCGCGACGAATAGGATCCAGTTCACATGACTTTGATGCACTCTTCATCATGATTGTACGTACTAAATCTATAGCAATAGGTTCAAATGCTGCTAATAGTTGCCGCTGAAATTCTGTATCGCAACTGAAATTGTATTGTCAAGTTTATCTCTGATGGTTGTACCTTGTCACGGAAGAAATTTGCAAACAGGTTTGGGAGGTTGACTAGGGAGAAGGTAGCTGGAAGTGATGTATATTTGTTCCTTGACAGTAGCTTGTTAGTAATCTCAAATAGCTGTTTGCAGCTGGAACTTTCGGTGATCTAAGTACAGTAGTAGGCCGATTTCGCCTCATGGACTATGTTTGTGACATTCTTCTTAGCGGCATCATAAATCTGCTTATGAACAGTGAGTCTGGTGGAAAGCCAAAGTCTCTCAGCTTTACGGCGGTCTCTTTTAGCAGTGCTAAGCTGGTCCATAACATTGCTATACACTGAGAACACGTCTGAATTATTACTTAGCACTTGGTTGCTCGGGCATGTTTGTCTAGCAATGAACGCAGGCAGTTATGAAGTTGTTCTGTTGTGGTAGGTAAGCTAGTTGTTAGGTTTGCTTGAATGTCATGCAATAGTTTAGTTCTGTTTATCATACGGAGGTTTCTCTTAGTAGCGAATAAAGGTGTAGGGTTAAGGACTGATACGTCAAGATGGCATATAATGCAAAGGTGATTTGATGAAAGTTCGTAGGACACCAGGGAGGACCGAAGAATATTATAATCCGGTCTGTAAAGAATCCAATCTAAAATGTGACCATGTAGTAGTAGAAGAAAGTAAGAATCCGAGCTCAACAACCCCTCTCCCCACCCCTCCAGACCTCCAAACAAATACAAAATACCTAGGTAACGTAATAGAACACCTGTTGCAATCAATAATTGCGCTAAGAATCCGAGCTCAACAACCCCTCTCCCCACCCCTCCAGACCTCCAAACACATACAATAGAACACCTGTTGCAAAATACCTAGGTAACAGGTAAAATTTAATTACGTGATCTTCCAGAATAAGCAAAATGATATGTCAGACTCAATTTTCCAAATCATTACGATTTAGCAGAGCGTGGCGATTGTGGACTAAATTATGCATTAGAATTCCAGTAAGGTAAGTGGTATTATACCTCATTACCAACTGTTAATGTCTCAACTGTAGATATCAAAAATATTTCATTATCATGGTAATAGAGGCTAAACTTTACTTTACCGCTCACAAAACGACGGGACTCAAACAAATCTTTTATTTGTGATTTGTTAAGAGGGTATTTTTTGTCGATAAAATACACCTTTGACCGATCAAGATCAATTGTAAGTTTGGTGTATTTTTGCTGACTAATCGGACAGTGAACGTTTTTAAATTCCGCTAGCAACTTTTGATACAATTGTTCGAGATAATTAAAATACTCGCTGTCATCAGATCTGATGAGCGAAAGTTTTAACTTGTCACGGGTACCACTAAAGCATATGCCTGATGTTTCATTATTAATTTCAACTGTCAATGGTTTGTCGTCCATCATTAGATATTTGATTTTGCTACTGTAGCTATTTGTCACTGTCAAATTTTCAAACATTATTTCTTAAGTTTAGATAAAATTTTAGTTTGCAAAGATAATGTCAAGTATATCTCTATCATCATGACAATACCCAAGTGCAAGTGTATCTACCCCATTTTCGCAATAACGTTTATCATCAAAATTGCTCAAACCGCGTTTGATAAGGACATCTGTTTCGAGCTTATGATGATTTGTCCGAATTGACATAGCTCTTTTAAAACTAACACCGCCATCAAGCGCGTACTTGTAGTCATCAAATTTTATAAACTTTTTAACAAAATCACGAGGCAGACCTTTTGCTTTTTTCGTTATTTTATTATTGTCTAACAATACGGCATAATTTTACTACGTAATCCGATAAAGTATTTGATAGCGCTCGAGTTCATTTCATCTTTGAACTTACCAATAGCCTTTTTTTTGTGTCGTCATGAAATTTACTGTCACGTGGGTAATCAGAAAGACCAACAGATATCTATTATCATGCATATCCTGATAGACGTCCTCGCATTCGATTTCATATACGAGCGAATCAGTATCAGTAAATAATAATCTACTAGCCGGCCATTGATTTTTAACAAAATTATAATGGAAATCGTACATCAGCCACTTTGATAAACCTAACACTGAAGCTCCAACGTAGATCGGCTTGTTTAGTTTTAGATTTGTTTTTCTTCTTTGTATCGCAACAAGATTCTCATTAAAAATTTTCATGCTCACAAAATCATCGTCTGACACAAGTTTGTTTCTGCGATTGACATCATTGACTCGTTCGATATTTACGCGTTTCCTAATATTCTCCATCGTCTTACCAAAAACAGAATTGTTCATCAGTTTGAAAAAGTTTTTCTCAAAATCAGTTTTTGCCGCAGCTCTTCTTGTAGTGTTCGAGTTAATATAACCTCTCATCCACGGCGACTGATTAAATTTTAGTACGCGATGAACTTTTCTCAACACGAGACCAGCATCGACTGCTTGTTTTAAAGCTTTGTAATGCAAAACATAATTACGTTTATGAAACAAATTTGGTACTAGTTTCTTTACCATAGAATGTTGTCTTGGTAATGCTGACGCTTGTTGTTCTTCTGATAACAAACTATATTCTATAACCATCGATTCCGCGCAGAAAGGGTAATTGTTATGCAATTTGTGTAGCGAAGTTGGATAATCGAGATCAACTTCAACGAAATACGAAACATCGTCGGGTATCTTTTTTTCTGTCTCTGATAGAAATTGATCAGCCGTGATCCAATGAAATCCATCAAATGGCATTGATTCTGCCATCGAATACCCGTACAAGTTATTACAAACTAGATAAACTATATACTTCGAAGGAAGGTCAGGATTATACTCTTTCAAATATTTGTTGTTTGTTTCAGCATATTTCTTCGTTATCACGCTAATACCGCCTCGGATACCTTTTTCGATAAAATTGAACATATCAACATCAGTCAGTAATTCCAACCTTACCTTACTAAACTTTAACAGAGCATCCCATGACAGTCCGGGGGCAGAATAATACCAGCAAGGATCTAGTCCGTAATTATTATAACTCACTTCTCGAAAACTTTCAAAAACATCTGCTAATAATAACACGTCAGTTTTCAAATACAAATCGTGGTAATCACCAAAAGTCTTACAATCAAACTCTTTCCAAATATCTTGTGCATACTTGTACTCATCATCAGTGATATTTTCATTTTTAAGTTGCGAGTAAAATTTGTCTTTGCCAGGTAAAGATGTTTCATCAAATTTATTCCAATCGTCGAGATATTCGTATGGAAAAACTCCTTTTTTAGCTAGTAGATTAAATTTATCTCCAAAACAGTCTCTTAGGTTATTAAATTTACTACAACCTTTTACTAGCTCATCTAACGATATTGCCATAAACTGCAGGCTGTCAATAAAACGTAATTTACCTAGCGTAACTGACATATACTTTTCAAAATTATTTGGAATGCATTTGATGACATTATTGAGTTTTAGATGAGCTTTTATCTCAGGATCACCAAAAGCTTCTACGATGATGTGACTATCATATCCTCGAAAATTGTGAAGAATAACTGGAATAAAATCTGGAGCGTGAAATTTTAAATTACACTGGTCATGAGCCGCTCCACGATACTGTCCAGTCAAATGGCAATGGTCACGTACTTTTTTGTTATCGTCAAAAGCTTTTTCACAAATATAACAAATTTTCACTTGCTCGTGATCGGATTCTTGTTGAGGTGTTAATTTTAACATTGGAGTTACTCTTTTCAAACGATAAGTTATATGATCAACTTCTCTGATCAATTGCTTGAGAAGCCAGACAGCTGGATTTTTACCACGATAGAGTTGGATTGGTTTAGATAATCTCGAATCAGCGCAACAAACTACCTTGTACGCTACTCCACATGGAACATGATTTTGAATTTTTCTTGTACTCGATTGGTTAGGATCATTTTCTACGCCAAGTACAGGTTGAAGTAAGCATTCGAAATCGACGTATATGACGAAAGGAATTTTTAGTTTGTGATTATGATGGACAAACTGTAACACGCTATCTTATTTAGATGGCATTGTTATTCTTTGTACGTCACTACAGTACTGCAAATGCTTTTGTAATGTTTCATTGTCTCTACAACCGTGCAAGCAGCGATAACAAAAGCGCTTTTTGTTGTTATTTTTATTATACTGTCTTCCAACTAGTCTGTTAAAGTTTTTGATCCAAACGTAATGATTTTTATAAAACAGTAAATTGATAGTCGATTGTGAAGCTTTTTCTGAAATATACCTCGGATAGACATTTTCTTTTTCATCTAATCCGAAAACGTTAATCGAAACATTATTTTGCTTTTCAAACTTTGGTATTTGATTTTCTGCCACTGGAAAGTCAATACCAGCACAATTTAATCTTGACACGTGACTGATATACTTCTCAACACGATCAGCATTTTTTTCTGCTGGAAATAGCGCGGAAAGAACAGCCCATTGGAAACATTTGCTATCGACGTTTTTTATGTTTATACAGCACTGTTTATTTTTTATTTTTAGTGGCAGGTCGATATACGAACTACCGCGTAATGCGTCATATTTCATCGTGTGAAACAAAATTTCCTTGATCATTTCAAACTTCCAACCCGAACCTAATTCGGTAAATTCTTCTATTTTTTTCCAAATTTCTTGGTGTATTTCATTAGATAGTGACAAAAGATCACTACCAAGTAAAACACGTCTAGATTTTGCGTTGATGTAAGGGTCTGCAATTTCCTTGTTAGTAGATTCTTCCGTCACAAGTAGTTTTGAAAATATAACGTGATATTGCACTAACAATCTTAGACCCTTGTGTTTTTCAAGCTCACGTTTTACAGTCGTCTGTAGCAGATGAAAGAGATTTGTTTCAGTAAAATTTACTAAAACATTTTGATTATCAAACTGATAAATATTATCAAAACCTGCAAAAGCAGTCGCTATTTTAACAGGTTCTCCAATAAGTCTCTTCTTGGCTATATCACGCAATTTCAACATCGCTATACTATAGTCTAATATCTAATTGATAATTTACCGCACACTGCGCATGCGCTAGAAAAACAATTAGAGATAAAAAAGAAATCGCTATAGTATAATGACACAAAATCTGACGAGCGCTATCAAGCAAGAGGTATATCATGTTTATCCGAAGTACAACCTGTACGCTGGAAATGCACTTGGTTCGGTTATTAATATCATTACTGGAATATCTGTTGGTAAAGCAACGCCAGCGGGTTATACGATTAGTGTAAAGGGAGATAATGCTGAGAGGATTACGATGTTTAGAAAAGATTTTATTTACACGTTCTGCGATGATATTCCAGAGGGGAAACGAGTATATCGTGTGAACGGTAAAGTCACTGATGATAATATTGAAAATTTATCCTTACAAGACGAGTTTCAGCCGCACCAGGTCTTTGATTTATACGAGGTTAACGATCGTGGTATTATAAGAAACAGAAAAACTAAAAAAGTTCTTGGTACCATGAACAATATGGGATATCTTATAGTAACTGTTAGAGGAACATCGATAGATCAAGTTTGTTATACTGGTCATAGGTTTGTTTACGAGGTGTTCAACGGATCTATACCCAATGGTCTGGTTATTAATCATATCAATAACGTAAAAACAGACAATCGATTGGAAAATCTGGAGCTAGTGACCCAACACGAAAATGTAAGAAAAGGACGAGGTGGTGGTATTAATTTTAGATGCCCAATAAAACCTGTTATTTCGTTAAACCTTGAAACGGATGAGGAGATCAAATTCAAATCAATTACAGCTGCGGCGAAATATTATGATATAAATCCCAGAGCAGTAAAATTTGTAGCTGATGGAGCAACAAAATCAGCTTTTTCAAACAAATATGATGCTAGTATTATTTTTAGCTATGATGATTAATAATATTTTGTAATTCGGTTTTAGTCAAACAATGATGAGCAAATGCTATAATATCATCGCAATCAAATTTTATCGTCGTTACTGCATTTTCATCATTTTTTTCTGCTTCTGTTAGTAATATTTTATGAGAATCACCTTGTATTACAATAACGTCAACGGAATATGAACTATAACCTGACAGGCATTTTCTTACTGCTTCGGTCAGTTCGTGGTAATTTAATACCTTAACTTTTTGGATATATTTTACCTTGTCAGTCATCTTATAACAACAAATTAGATAAAAAGTATATTATAATATGGATATGATGAAACGACTCGATAAACTATACGAAGAAGATACTAGTGATATCAGCAATAAGATCTCCACAATCTCTAATGATATGATAGACAAATCTGTTGGTTATAACGAAGATGATATTTTATATAACAACGAATCTGATGATGGTGAAATAGTCACCGTCGTTAACAGATATAATTATAGCAGACCAACCACTGGAAAATATAATGTCAAGTATCACATTGCTAAAAAAATTATAACATTTGATTTTACCATTGCCGAACAACAAATATTTTGGCAGCTGATCAGACCTTTCTTAAACATTAAAATTTCAGGTCGACAGAAAAATATAAAATTTGATTTCATCTTTGTCAAACTTTTTAATCTGATGACGATCTCTGACGATCGCAGACAGTATTTCATATCGTTATGCAAACCAGTAAAAGGTGTATCTATCAAACGAAAGTATGAGGAAATCTACAAAAACATTATTTCGCAGTCGATAAAATCGATCGGGTTGGGATCCAACTATTGAACTTATCGCTATACCCACGCCACTTGACGAGGCTTTTATTACCTTTTCTCCAGATCACTTTTTCGATAACGAAAACATCTTGTTCGGTTTTCTGTAATTCTTGCTCGTAGAAACTTCCGATTATAGGCTCACCTAATGAATCCTTCAAAGAGTATGTTACCGGTATTGTTAGAAGTACTTTATCAACAACAAATACTTCTTCGCTCCAGTTTGGAGTAAATCCTTTTTCAAATATCTTTTTAGTCAAAGAGATTCTAACTTTATCACCTACTTTAAACTTGTGTCTGCGGTACATGTTTTCATTCGCTAATATCGGATTTTTAATAGCGTCATTGGGTGACATTTTGATGGTTCGATGTTTCGTGTTATTATATTCGCCTACGATTTAAGAAAGGTCATCGATGTACCTGTTGGTGTTTTTAGCTGTCAAATGTTTGTGTATCTTTTCGTTAGCGTGCGATTAAATCTTTCAACGATAACGCTTTTTCCTTCGTTTCCTGTAACGTATTTTTTAATATTATTTTGTTCTAGAAACTGCTCAAACTTTTTGTTGAAAAACTCTGCTCCGTGATCAGTCCAGATTTTGTTTGGTTTTCTTTCGGTACTCGTTATTATTTGTTTTAGCGCATCAGTGATTGACGTTCCTGTTTTATCTGAAACTGGCACACTAAAAGCGTATTTGCTGAAAACATCTGTGACATTAAACAAATATTTCTTATTATCGTTAAACGAAGTTAGATTGGATACATCAACCAAATCTATTGCCCAAATGTCATCTACAGCATTAGCGACAACTTTACGTCTCGGAAACTTTTTTTTAGGTCTGTGTAGCTCAGACGCTAGCGTCTGTGCTGCGAATTCTTTCCCGAGCCGAGACACCCCGAGTCCAAGTTTGTATTTTGCTCCAATCATTCCCTGAACAAATCTTCTATCAAAACGTTCTCGTAGATTTGTCGGTTCCATATCATGAAGTTCGTCTAACATCACTTTATCGCAGTCTGATTTTGAGTTTTCATGATCACGATAACAGATATCATGACGCATCGCTATTGCATCAACTTGATTATAAGGCTCTTGTCCTGGCAGTGGATTATCGTTCTCATCCAGTTGCTGATCTAGCGGATTATAAGGTCCAGTATACCTATGACCTGGCAAGGTCCAGCCTCCTTTTGGTTTTGGTAATTTACCAATAATTTTGTGAATGTCAATTCCGCTGCCAATGATCTCACGGCGATTGCATGATTTACAGTACGTGACGATTTTGTCATGTTCAATGCAAAGGTCTTTATCACAATCACAATTGCATTTCATTCTATTTTATTTTGTTTTATTAGATTAATCGTCAATCAAGATAACTCTATCTACACCAGATCCGGCTTGCTTTTTCAGAAACATGCTTTTCTTTCTACCACAAACGGTACAAATACTTTTCAACATGATTCTATTATTTTTTGTTGTTTCCGTCGTCTCGTCTTTATTTTCTGTTTTTGTTCTACATTTGAGACAGTTTGTTGACATTGTATACTTGTACGTTTAGATAAAATTACAAGCAAGGTCATCATTAGCGTGAGAGGGTTGCTCATCAAACTGTAAAAAAAACTTTAAAAAATCAAGATCTCTCCGCGACATCTGTCGGAAAAACATTATACAATAATAACCACAAGCTGATGTTCCAATCGGCTGTAGTTGATTAGACGAATAATGAATTTTATTGAATTTCATAAAAAAATATACTTTTTATGAGATCGCTCGGAGGAAGTCCAAACGAATCAAAATAATTGTTATCGTAGACAGCGACCCAGTGAGTGCCAGAGCCATCGTTAAAGTTTTCTATATTTACAACACACGAACCACCTGTTGGTACGTCGTCGAGTTCGTCTTTTGAAAATACTCCGCGAAATCCGACATCATTCAATTTTTTTGATGATATCAAAATTACTCAACGGCGTCTGGTACCTGGTAGAGTCATTCCACGTCCGATTCCTAATAGATTTGGAAGAAGACTTCCCGCTAATCCCGCCAGCAGTGGAGCGAAAGGAATAATTCCTCCTTGTTTTTTTTGTTCGTTTTTTTTGTTTTCTTTTTTTTTTTCGTTGTTTTTGTTTTTCTCGGCGACTTGTCGTTGGCATTTTATTTTATTATTGTTACATAAAACTGAGTGACCGCTAACGATAGATTTGTTTGATTCCACGACCTTCGACTGCTTTTTTCGTTGCGCCAGACACTGCCCCTGACGCAGCCGCAAGTTCAAGTGTACCAAGTACTGGTAAAATTTTGCTAGCTATCACGGAAAATGCTGGTCCGAAGAAACCACCTTGTTTTGACATTGCAGTTACCTGGGAAACAGATAGTTTCAGTACAAACGGTTTTCCTTTGTCGAGTTTATCGATTTGGTGTTTCGTAAGCATTACTTTAACAGCTGTTTTATTTGAGGTCGTCGCTGGGGATATCATTAAAGAAACAGAACTGCATTTAGCAACAGCTGCTGAAAATTTTTCAACTTGCCCGGATGTTAGGTATATTTCTCTGGTAGTGTACTTGGTTTTCATTATTTTATATTATTAGATTAAACCTGTACCATCATTCTTCCTTTGGGCGCGTCAATAGTCAAGAATCTATCACTGACAACTAACGCATATGCATTATACTGTTCGCCCAGCCCTGCACCAGGTGTCCATGTAACTTCAATATCAGCAGTTGATCCAATAGTTCGTTCGGAATGTTTTGATATATCAAAATAAAAGATGGGATAGAGTGATCGAAACTCTTCTACTGATATTTGAGATCCACTGTCTGCGTCCTGATATTTTTGATAGCCTCCATAAGATACATGTACGGTCGAGATATGTTTCTGGTGGCGTCTACAGCAAAATTACATTCGATTGCACGTTCGGGATATTGTTTAGAATTAACTCTAACAAATATTTGTCTCACATCTGGGTTATCAAATACGGAATTATTCATTTCCTGATCATTACGACGTTCTTGTCGTTGAAATACGACAAACAAATGTCGAGGTATTTGTTCGCTGGGCGTGGTTGTAACGCGCCAAGTGTAATTGGTTGCGTTAGGAATGGCTGTTTGATAAATCCTGTTTTGTTGGAAGTGTATCTTTTTGTCCAATTGGTCAGTAACGTTTCGAGCTCCATTGTTTTAGCTACAGATGGGACAACTCGAGGCATCCATAACGCTAATTTAGTAATAGCAAATTGTCCTTCAGCAACCCCACCAGCGTGTATTATGCAATCGTTTTGATCAGCTCGATCTAAAATAAGCGTGTGTTTTATTCCTCGAAAAACTTTGCTGTGTTCGCGGCAAAATCCAAAGATCGTACTTAGCGGAAGCATCATCGTTATTTGGCGAGATTCTGCGGCAAGTGCTTTTCGTTTAGCAAATCCTTCGTTATACTGCTGTTGTCTTATATGTGTAACGGCTAATCTTATCGAATTACCTATGGCAGCGGCATCATTAGCAGCAGGATTGGGGATGAGATTATTATTATCAGCATCAGGATTACCAGCATTAGTACGAAACTCACTCGAAACAGCTGTACCTAATGAGGTATCTTTGAACCACATCATATTTGTGGCTATTGATCTGGAATAGTCATCGCTAAACGAAACGATGTTTAGTATTGTACTCGCTATGGGTAAGTGCATCGAAATATCTTATACGGTTTGATTGGCCAGTTGGTATCGTGCACTTTTAAACAAGCTCCAACCGTTATTAACAAGAGCAATTTCTGTATTAGCTGCAATATCACCACCTATCGCAGTTAATATTTGACCACGAACTTCTAGCATTGCCTTATGCGGAAGTAGAAACATATCCTCGTCACGCGTATTAAAAGTCCTAACACCAGCTTTATTTGGTTCGTTCGAGTTCTCATCAAGATATTCAACGTATTCGAACTTTGTTACAGCATCATCAGTATCATATTCCTCAGCAAGATCGAGGTAATTTTTAGCTGACATTATTTTATAATCGCTACACAAAATTAAAAGGCAGCAGGAATCATCGGCGCTGTTTTCTTTACGAGCTTACGTACTATTTCTTCACCACGCGGGGATAATAATTTTTTTGTTATATCTATCATAGCCTGTTTTGTTTCCTTTGTTGGCGCAATATCTGATATTACTCGTTTTATTTCAGACACCGTAGGTGTTGTTGAAGGCCCTTTGATCTTTTCAGCAATCTTTTGTCCTACTGCTGTGCCTGCCGAACTGGCTGCCCCCGTCGCGAAAGCTTTACCCGCATCTAATGCAATTGGTGCTACTTTACGAGCAATTCCTGGTATATTCTCTGCAATTGTTGTAAAAATGTTTCCAAAAAACCCACCTATTATTTTTCTTCTATAATTTTTTCTTCGTCTCATTTTATAAAATTATGTACACAAAATCACATGCCTAGGCAGTGCGTAGGTGTAAGTAATACGTGACTATCTCGTTGTTCACGTCTATTTGTCGTCCAGATTGGTCTGTGAGTTGCATTGTAATGCTTGTAATTTGATTCTCAGGTGTTATTGGATAGTAGATAATCTGTCGCGGATTGATTTGCATGAGAGAACCTGGTGGGACTTCTGGTGAGAAACTGTAGATCGTTTGCCCGCGGTTGCCTTTTGACGTATAAGATCCAGATGCGATAGAGCAATTGATGAGTATTGTATTTACTTCTGTGATATCTACTGGTAGTTCTCCATCAAATGTCAAAGATTTATCTTCACCGGTGGTATAGTATAAAACTCTAGTAAAACCTAACATCTTTCCAATACTTCTTTCTCCAAAGAGGACTTTCATATTTCTTTTCACTGTTATCCTAGCTCGTAAGGTGTTATAATTCGCCGCTAATTCGAAATTATCAGCATTCCCACCAGCTTTTGTTAGAAACTCATTTATTGTTCTGTTTAGATCAGTAATGTTATAAGCTCCTTGTGGAATTTGTAGTTTGTATTGTATATCAATAAACTCTTTTTGTGATGTTGGAGAATGTTTAACATTAACGATTAAAATTTCATCATTAATCCCAGTTTTAATATTCGGCATGGCGTTCCAACAAGTACAAGAAATTAATCCAATCTCATACTGTTTTGCAGGATCTAGTTCTATTGGTGGGTTGTAATTTACTGTAAAATTCGCGCTGTTTCCTGTTATTTGTGATGAATCAAGCAATAATGTTGTTTGCATTATACTAATATTTTAGATAAGATCGCGGTGTAAAATTTCGTACTCGGATGATGTTAGTAATCCACTCGATCTTAGATGATCAAGTATATCAATAATTTCGTTATCAATCTCTACACTTTCATTACCAGCTTCTTTAGAGAATATCAACAGCATTAGCCGATCGACTATGTCTGCGTTTGATGTAAATATTTTCACACCATATCCTGTTTTATTTACACGAATATTATCAAGTGTAATAAATTTTCTTTTAAAATTCCACCCCTTACCAAAACCTTTTGGTCTACCACTTTCTGCTGTTCTTCCAAATGTTGAAGCAATAACACTATACTTAATTCTATCATAAAATGGAAGCATATCATTAATTTCCGTAGCTGTGCTTATTTCTTCTTTAGCAGCAGCTCCATCTCTTATTATCTCATTTAATCTATCGATTAATGTTTGATATTCTCCATCATTCCACTTGTCTCTATTATCAATATCTCTTATATTTTCTTTCTTTAAAAAATCATCATACTCATTTTCTTTTATCTCATCATTTGCTCTTCTTATAAAAAATTTCTTTTCTCTCCAACTTCCATAAACTTTACAGTAGCATCACCAACTCTTTTTTGCTCCTCTTTGATATCTTTTATTTCTCCTGATAGATTTGTTATAATATTTGTTATTCCTTGCGTTGTTAACTCTGCTAATCTTCTCTCAAGTTCTAGCGGATTGTTTATCAATCGATCTGTTTCAGCCTGTCTACCAGCAGAATCAGCTATATTTGCTGTAAGTGACTCAGCTAGTTTTCTTTTGTCTTCATCAGATCTAGTTATGATTTTTGCAGCAGCTGCTTGTTGTTCTTTAACAATTCCAACCAAACCTTTTTCTTTCAGTTGTTTCAGTTCTTCTTCTAATAGTGGTTTAGTTTCAGGTTGTTTACCTAATATTGCTTCAGTTATTGGTCTGAAAATCGTAACTGTTGTTTATGTAGCAGTAAATTGTCCACGTCGAGCTTCTTCCACCTTTTTCTTAAAAGCCGCTCAAGTTTCGAGAAACTTTTTTAGTAATTCGATTTTCTGTTGATGTTTGTCCATTATTTTTATACGCTTTACAAAATTATATCATAGAAACGTCTCAAGGCAACAACGAAACATCTTGGTTGGATCACGCGCTAGCTTGTCAAATAAAAAGAAACTATATCGATCTTTAGTTGCTCGATGATATAATTCGATAAATTTATCTTTTGTAACATCACCACATTGTTCGTTTGCAATATTTCTCACATCCACATTATCTAGTCCGGGAAATAATATGAAACAACCCGTATTTCGCCTAATAAACTTATCAACATTATAAAAACCTTGGGCAAGATAAACAGAATTACATCTTTTATTACGTGATAGTGAAAAATATGATCTAATCTTGTTCATCTCCTCGTTGTTTAGCGGAATATCATCAAAGACGATTATCTTATGCTCTGACGAATCGAGTTCATTCACTGGAACGAGTTCTTCTGGTTGTTTTATCAAAAATATATCATCACCAATGCCAAGTTCATCACGAAGTTTATCATTATACTCGTTTAATAATTTGTATTTTTTTTGTTGGGGGTTGATGGTGTAAATATACACCTTATCATAGTTAAAGTTATTATTGAGTAAAAGATTTAATAACAAATTTGTTTTTACCAGATCCAGTTCTCACAACAATAAGATAATGACAGTCTGGAAGTTCATTGTTATGTTTATGCTTCACCAATCGCTCGGTGTCAAAGTTTATTATCTTCGCCATCGTATAATTTTATGTTATATTAAACCAACAATTTTGTGTATAACGATATGTATAATGAGCTACTATACAAAATTTGGAACATTAGCAGTAGATTTATTAACAGAAGTTTATCAGGGTGACTTATCCAAGTATGCGACTCTTGATAAGCTCAAAAATGAAATCAACAATTTGTTAAACGTTGCAAGTGTAGATCCAAATGAAGTTGTAGTTTTCCAGGACAAACAAGGACGATTAAAGACAAGTAATGTACAACTATCAGATGTACTAGTACGAAATCCTACTGCAGTTGCTAATAATATTGTTACTTTTAATAATCAAGTTAAGATAGATGATTCGGGTAGGTCAGTTAACGATTATGTTAGAAAAGCAGGTGATTTATTTACGGGAAACATTGTTATGAACCAGAACAAGATCACATACCTTGGAAACCCAACTGAGGATAATGACGCTGCTACTAAGAAATATGTTGATGATCAGGAATCAAAGTACGTGTCGGTGCGTGGTAGTATAATGTACGCGTTTCTCAACATGAACAATAATAGCATTACTAACCTTAGAACACCAGAGTTTGATTTTGATGCTGTAACAGAGAAATATGTTGATGATATCAACAATGAAATCACCAAGTTCAAAACTGATTTTACTAATCACATCACCACGTTTTTAAATTTTCGCAGAAACATAAACAAAACCAATAACGAATTTTTTGGAAGTCCGCCGTCTGTTGATATTACACTTGATAATATTAACACAAAACTCAACGATATTATTAGTGGAATTCCTAGTATTGTTGAGAAAACGAGTGTGATTAAAATTCCTCACAAGCAGATTAAAAATAGTGTCTATACTGTTGCTTCTGGAATGTCTACTTGGTCGCCGCAAAATAACACTCTCAAACATACTGAAGAGGTCACTGGTGTGTATAGATTGTCCGTGTTTAGCAGTGCAAAGTTTAATATATTTACCTTATTTCCATGGCGTCACTCGACTGATAATTTCTCTGGAACCGTGTCTATTGTGTTAAACAAAGATGTTGAAGAAACTTTCATGCTAATAGCAGATGACAAAAAATTAACTGCTGCGTCATATTGGTATTGTCTGGAATTTGTGGCTGAAACACCTCAACTAGTTACTTAATCAAGCCTGAGATTATGTGAACAAATATTATAATGAAACAAAGTATAGTTTATTTCAATCATATTTCAAAAGATATTCCAGGACAGGATGTTGACGCACTAATACAATACTACAAATATTATCACAAAAAACTTTGGTGCGTAAAAAAATGCTACAAATATTATAACAAGATCCTTCGAGTAATATCATATCCACCCTTGTTAATGACTAGTTCTGGCATAATTTCAAGTGGTATATCATTAAACCCGTTTTTGTTAATCATATCCGGTGTTGGTGTTTCTCTTACAGCAGCTTGTAAAAAAGTTGAACCTAAAATTTCGATAAAAAAGCACGGCTGCTTAACATCAATTATAACTTACAAGAAACTGCTTAATCAAATAAGATCTTACCTAAGAGGAGTAAAATATAGTATGGACGATTTAATACGTGAATTTCGTATTATTGACAACATGTTAACAGATATTATACCCATGAGGATCAGCAAATATGAGAAAGATTATCAAAAGAAGTATGATATAACATAAAATTTTATATAATACCACTTACCTTACTGGAATTCTAATGCTTAATTTAGTCCACAATCGCCACGCTCTGCTAAATCGTAATGATTTGGAAAATTGAGTCTGACATATCATTTTGCTTATTCTGGAAGATCACGTAATTAAATTTTACCTGTTACCTATGTATTTTGCAATAGGTGTTCTATTGTATTTGTTTGGAGGTCTGGAGGGGTGGGGAGAGGGGTTGTTGAGCTCGGATTCTTAGCGCAATTATTGATTGCAACAGGTGTTCTATTACGTTACCTAGGTATTTTGTATTTGTTTGGAGGTCTGGAGGGGTGGGGAGAGGGGTTGTTGAGCTCGGATTCTTACTTTCTTCTACTACTCATGTTTATGGGTGGGTTGGCTAACTGACTTTTTAAGGTTGAAAACGTGAATGGAATCTAGGAGTTTCGATGTGCTTGTGTTTTCAGGACAGTCGAAGTTAAAGTTGAAATCTCTAAGAATAATTAGGTTGACAATTATAGAGTTTCCATACTCCAGGAGATTCAGAAACTGCTCCAAAAAGACAGATTCTGTCAGCTTGTTTTTTTTTTCTGCTAGGAGGAGAGTGGTAGAGGCAAAAAAAATGGACTGACCTTTGTTTCAGTGTGAGTGTAGTTTGGACTAGTTTAAACGATGGGTGGTCAGAATTTAAAGTAGTGTAGCTAAGACAGTTAATCATGGAGTTCTTTGCAATGATAGCAATTCCACCTCCGCGGCAATTCCACCTCCGCGGTAGTGACGGAGGAACGACTTGATAGAGTAACCGGTACGTGTTAGATCCGTGTACTTGGGTTCATTGCCTGATGTTTTAGCAATATTTCTGTCAGGAAAAAGATGCCGATGTTGTGATTGTTGAGAAAATTAACTATGTATGTGCGCTTTAACGATGTTCCTACTGATTAGGCATTAAATAATCAATATGGAGTTGTATCTCTTCAAAATTTGACCCAAAGTTGATGATTCAATTTTAATTTTAACTGGGTTGTGCAGGAAAGGGTAAAAGGGAAATAACTGGAATTCTTGTTCTACGCTGGCCAGCTATGAAACAACGCTTCTTTTTTCGCTTCCGTTTACAGTTATGGAATGACGAATGTAGTCCTAGCTCTTTTAGTCTAGTGCACAATGTAGTGTGCAGAGGCAAGGAGTGGTCACTAACACCACTTTGATTAGGAAACGACTATCACCTTGGGTACGAAACGACCAATTTCCACTGGGTACATTACGACTTGGGTACGGAATGAGCATGAACCACTAATTATGGTATAAAACTAAGGAGCTGTAAGTGTAGCAAATTGGAACCAAGCAGTATGCAAAACAATTATTCAAGAAACTACAATTCAAACTTCTGTTAATGACTTGGGATTTTCATGATTAACAACATTCCGCGATGTGAAAAATATATTTCTCAAAGACAACCTTTTACATACTGCAGTTTGTGCTACGCAGTTTATCTTTCTTTAATATTTCAGTACCAGTGAATAACAAATAGAAAACCCGTTTTCTTTTAAATCTTTCTTTGCAAATAAAGGAGATCATTTTTATTTAATTCAATAGTTTTTATCAAAATGAAATAGAGAGGTTATAAATGGTTATTTTTTAAGGGGGTGTCTGCAAATGTGAAAATGGGGGAATATAATATATTTCGATATTTGGTTGGTTTTTTTTTTTTTGCAGTCGCACTATTGAACTAGAGGTGGTGATCAGTCTAAAGTATAGTAGCATTAGGACAGGTCGAAGTGTAGTGTTAGGAAAGATAGAAATACGTGAAATAGTTGCGGTATGTGTTTTTATTACTTCATAATCAGAAAAATAATTCTAATAAGGAGGTATTATCACTATGTTCGATTACATACTGTAACATCTGCATCATAGGCACTTGATTCCATAAGTTCTAAGAGTAAAACTCATGATAACACCCTAAGCTACTCCCAAACAGAACAAAATGATATTGTCTAAAAAAAGTGTTAAAGTAGGCAAGACACTGGGAACTTAAGTAATTTGCAATTAAAATATTGCCAGTTACTTAAAATGTAAATTGTGAAAAGGTTTTATGTACATTTTAGGGATGATTGATGAAATGTTCAGATAGTTAAAAAACAATGAACATCGACGGATGGGGGAGTTAGATTGGTCCTTGCATACCTGGCTACTGACAGATATAGTAACTTTGCTAGGTGTAATGCTGACCAAGCTGTTTCATAACCATGCAGAGTCGGTCTTCATAGCCATTGCATAGCAGGCCACTGACTTAAGTAGAGGGGAGAGGGGCGAGATAAGGACAATAAGAATTTAACATTGTGGGCCCGTGTAGAGACAATGGGTATTTAACATGTTGGGACAGTATAGAGACAATGGGAAATTTACATGGGTGACGTCAAGGTACTGGACAATGGGGGGGGAATGACAACAATGTTACAAAAGGCTGACCTCAATGGGGCAGCTACTATTTAACAGTGTTGCAAGTGGCTGAACTCAATCAGGAGGTAACCTAGCAACAGTGTTGCAAGAGGATGACCCCAATCGGGAGGAAACTTAGTATCAGTGTTGCAAGAAGATGACCAGTCTACGCGCTACTGAAGTCACTTAGATGAAAGTAATTTTATAGGAAGATAAGGAGACAGAACATGGATATAAGCCCTTGTCCCTAGAAACTCAATGGGTGACTTGGCTGGGTTTCTAGGGACAACGGTTTATAGGTACAAACAAAACATAGACATACACGCACAGACATCCAAAATACGTCATGTGTTCGCTAACAATGTAAGAGACGAAGAGGAAATCTCACAAAAAGACTATCTCTCCCACTACAAAAGTATTATCCATCACACCACATATACCTTCCCACACACCCATACACACTCTATACTAATCGCTTATATTCGTTTAGAATCTAAGAAAAATTAAATCTCACAAAATATATTATCCCGTACACCACGCATGCACAACATTATCCTATTTAGTAGTGTCTACTCTTGTCAGAATACATGCACACTTTTGCGCAGTTTATTTTACCGAGAGGATTATATTTTGAGCAGATATAAAGGATTTGGCGTCTTTTTGGGGTATATGTGAATGTCGATATTACAGAAAAATAAATAAGCTCGGTTGGCGAAACTGTCACACACAAGTCCTGAGATCATTGTATGACACACGTGTCAATATGTACAATGCATAGTGATTTCCCGGACAATATAAGTTGTTCCCTACGCTACTACAGTTTTCTCTAGTTAATGAACTAAACTAAATTGCACCTCTTTACTTTATAAATAGTGTTTGAATTTATTATAAAGTCTTATCTACATTCAGATTATATCATAATTCATGAATGTGAAGAATTTCATTCATAGTCGTCAAACATCACGTGATCAGATTTTTAACTTTCAATCCTAAATGAAACAAATTTAAGCTAATTAAAATAAGTATTTCGATCAATGTCTTCCCTGTTTACGAGATGTACTGGTAAAACTTGTGGCCGTGGTTTGAGAAATGTTGATCTCCAACTGGTTTTGATCGCCTATCAGATATTCGAGGTTTTCCGATCACAATTTTCATATGGAGCTAAGGAACATAAGACTTCGCTAGGTAAATAATTTCAATCTTACGTATTTTGATGACAAGTGAAAATCATTAAAGTTTATACATCAACAACCCTATCCATTCATTCTGTTGAAAATTTATATTATATTCTAACTTTTTTTTATAAAAAGTTATCAAGACGAAAAGAATGAGACTATATCACATTACTGGAAAATTTTCCTTATCCGGGTGCAGCTTTTGAGGTGACACAAAGAGCATGTACTGATTATAATCAGGAATATATTATTTTTTTTTGCACTGCATGATAGTTTAGAAAAATAATATAATTATATTTAAATTAACATGTCAGTCAATGGAAACGGGAGAATTGAACTAGTTTGATATTTCTAAAATGCATTGGTTTCATGTTCTCGTTTACGTCAGGAAATGTGATTTGTCTTATAACATTGGTCATATATGACGGCGTGTTACTTTGCCGAAATAAATATCTGGACAATATACATGATATTGTCTATGTTTTGTTTAATAGTGTCTACTCTCCAGCATAAATGTACTATTTTGCATAGTTTCACCCTTCCAGTATGTAGACTACGCCTAGAAGCATACATAATTAACGAACGTCTTTTTGAGGGACAGAAGAAGGTCGACATTGCAATTTATCATCTGGCTTTCTTATTATGTTAGACTGATGTTGCAAAGGGTAACACGCTTGCCTTGTACTCTTGGTGCTACCTGTATAATCCAACTGATAGTATATGCCTGGCATTGCATTTTAGGATGATATTTTATACATTGGGCTAATCTTTCACCTATCTAAATGAATCGAATCTTATGTTCGTTAACAGTGCAGCAATAATTCTCTCCCTCATCTCTACACTACTAACTTCTAGGGCTGCCTCCCAATTAAATAAGTTGTTTGATGGGAAATATCTGGCCCACACTGGACGTTTGGGTCTACCATTTTCGAAGATGCGGGATTTGCATGGGCGTTGGTTCGCCATTGCGTGTCATGGGGCCCCGAGTGGCCGAGTGGTCTAAAGCGCTCTCCGTTACGGATCACTGCCATCCTACCTCTGTCTGCATGGGTTCGAGTCTAAGATTCGGCGAATGTGGATATGTGAGAAAGCTTGCCAGTAGCTTCTCGTGGGTCGGTGGTTCTTTCCGTGGATTTCCTGGTTTCTTTCTCCACCATTAATATTGGCCGCCATGTAGAGCCTATTGTGTGCTGAAAAATGGCGTTAAGCCCCAAAACGACGACAATGACGACGACGCCATTGCATGCATAAGAATCTACCATGACTATCTTAAAGGGAATGGTCACCACTATGACTAGCACAGGTATGGGCTTTTGAGCCACACCATTTACATGGATCAGGCTACATAAATGGAAGCGGATAGCTTTTCGAGTGTAAATGCTAGTGTTGATAAGCTAGCTCTAATGCTAAAATAGACATATAATGGAATACCTCGTCAATTAGGTTCGTTGAGATACCTTACAACCCTGACAAACCCCAAGGCGTCAGACCAACAGATCATTATTTCACTCAGTCTAACGTGTGTATAGTGCATCCCATCTAGCAACGATGGAGCACAACCAGGGACATGTTACCCAATTTCCAAGTTTAGGACGGAAAGAATACATGACAAAAGAAAAGAACGGAAAAATGCTTCATATGTAACCCTAAACACATTCATAAACACCCAGACATAACGAATACACAACAAAGCAAAGAAGAGATAACAAAAATGTACCATATATGTTGCTTCCACCGATACCGCCATCATCAACGTTACAATTGCATTCTCAACAGACGTGTAACATATTACAAAATGTTGGTCTGTTGTGGCAAAAGCGTGCGTTTGAAGGCATGTAGTGGAAAGTAAATCTGGATATGTAAATGGAGATGCATAGGACCCAGAAACCGGCATATTTACTCTGTCCACATAATCAACAAAGTCAAAATTTACATCAGCTGTAATTGAGATATACTGCTGTAAAATCTCATTTGTATCTGGATCGAAGGCATATTTATTGTATTTAACAGAAATTCAATAGCGTCTTCCATTTGCAGTTAATGCATTTCCAAATAATAACTTTAAATTAATATTGAAATAATTCAGCCATTAATCTGATTTAGTACAACTGATGATGCTTGTCGTTTGTTTTTGTCCAGTCAGCCCATTTTGCTCTATTTGTGGAATCTGTCTGGTTTTCGTTACATTTCTTATTGACGGCGTGATAGATGGAATGTTTATCTGGGTGATTTCTTTGATGATGATGATGTGTTCCCAAAAAGTCTGACAGTTTAGATCTTAGGTTTTCTTTCATGTGACTTTCAACAAAACAGTTAACATGGCCTCATTAGAATGCAGGCAATGGATATAATTACATCCTTATCATTCGTATTCATTTGTTTTGCATAGTTAGCGACGTTAGATAATGTGTTTAATTTAAAACAGATATCCTAATGCATGCCGCTACTGCCTAAAGATACCGACCATGACCTTTCTTTGCTGTGTTTTGCCTATTCCCACCAGAAAACGCATACTATTTTACTCTTAGAATGTACTGGTGTCGAGTTTTCTTTTATCACCGGCTCTTGACCACAAAATAATAGCTTCTGAAAGATAAAGAAGACAAAGTAAAGAACATTGAAAGCATTCTCAATCGAAGAATCCGTAAAGTGGAGAAAAGTTGTGTCAAAGAAGTCAAAGTATATTGGAAAGGATATTTGCCGAGTTTTGACTCTTGGATGGACGCTTCGCAAGACAGCGACTCTAAACAGAAGTGACCATCAAGCCCTTGAGCATAGACTTAACAACGACTGTAACCACTCTCACACTCTGCAAGATCTACATCAGCAACCCTTGTGCGTGTGGTGCAGAAAACATGTGAATTAAACGCACATTGTCTTTTTTTGCCTAATATTTGCGGTGTGTTGTGTCGTCGGTGCTGCCATTGCCAATGTGAGTTTGCAACAAGAAGGCACACAATTGTGGAACATTTTACTGGGCAGTTTCATCGGTTACCTTCTCCCCAATCTTTTCCTGAAAAAAAATACTCTGCTGGTAATAGTAGGAGTCTTGCGACCAACCAGTCACCTTCCGAACAGTCACCACCAAAACAACCATCCTATTTTAGATGTTCCTCTGACTTCCGGTGACCCCTTGGACAGCAGAACTCTGGTATTATAAATAACTTATTTTACGTAACTTTACCCAGTGACAGTTCCTTGGATGTATTTCCCCACAATACGTTGTGCTGTTTCACGGCCAAATTACATCAGGCCATCTGAAAAGCTCATGAAGCACATTGGGAAGTGACTTTGGTTGAAATGATTCACCCCACACAAATCAAAACCATTGCTGAAAATCAAAACACTTTTGAGGTCGAAGTTCTCAACGACCAAATGCAACAATGCCTGATTGAAAACGTAACTGTAGATTCTTCTATGAAACGACAGGTGTCTTCTTTCTCCACGATGATTGTATATGTTTAAAATTTCTGCAGGCTATTATTTTAGCGGTCAACATCTGTTGGACACGATTGCTGTCACATTCCGTATTTTTGAAAGCAATAAATATATATGTGGCGGTCAGATGCACCTTGCTGTGATATGTGCCATGTGAATAAGCCATTAACGTTTCTCTGAATATTATCTGTGGTGATCGTTAACCATGATAATGTTCATTTACCACACGACTCCACAAAATAGAGCAACTAGGTATACTAGTTATGCCGGCTTTGTGCAAAACGGTAGCTAGCTAAAAGATACTAAAATAATACGACAACATTATTTCCGTACTTGCCTGAAAAAAACACAGGTGTCAAACATCTTAGTAAGGTGACAGATCAAATGAGTCCAGATAATCTATGTCCCCACTACCTTCCTTGTTCACAATGATGTCCTAATGTGTTCCATATCTATCAAAACGTTATCGATGTTGCCATAGCACTCATCGCACCATATTTATTTTGGCATCTTACGAAAATACGTTGCGCAATTCCCTATTTATAACGTTCAGCGTTGTTTTGATGCCAGTGTGAAATAGGAGGATGTGCTCTGGAATATTTCAGTCCTCAAGGTCTGTCAAAAATGTTTCTTCAATTCTGATACAGAAAGTTAAAGTAAGATGCATGTTCTTGCTGCACTTTGGTGTTTCACATTGGTACTTTGTGAACATGAGGTTATCACCGTTAGATGACATTTAGTTTGCTGACAGCCTTTTGGACAGAAATTGCCTATTGAAGAGGCGGTTTAAATTTTCTTAAGCTGATTACGAGAGAGAGAGAGAGAGAGAGAGAGAGAGAGAGAGAGAGAGAGAGAGAGAGAGAGAGAGAGAGAGAGAGAGAGAGAGAGAGAGAGAGAGAGAGAGAGAGAGAGAGAGATGACAATATTGGACATTTTAACCTTGTAAACACCACTTTGATTAGGAAACGACTATCACCTTGGGTACGAAACGACCAATTTACACTGGATACATTACGATTTTGGTACGGAATGACCATGAACCACTAATTATGGTATAAAACTAAGGGGCTGTAAATGTAGCAAATTGGAACCAAGCAGTACGCAAAACAATTATTCAAGAAACTACAATTCAAACTTCTGTTGATGACTGGGAATTTTCATGATTAATCACATCCCGCGATGTGGCAGATATATTTCTCAAAGACAACCTTTTACATACTGCAGTTTGTGCTACGCAGTTTATCTTTCTTTAATATTTCAGTACCAGTGAATAACAAATAGAAAACCCGTTTTCTTTTAAATCTTTCTTTACAAATAAAGGAGATTATTTTTATTTAAGTCAGTAGTTTTAATCAAAATGAAATAGAAAGGTTATAAATGGTTATTTTTAAGGAGGTGTCTGCAAATGTGAAAATGGGGGAATATAATATATTTCGATTTTTTTTTTGCAGTCGCACTATTGAACTAGAGGTGGTGATCAGTTTAAAGTATAGTAGCATTAGGACAGGTCGAAGAGTAGTGTTAGGAAAGATAGAAATACGTGAAATAGTTGCGGTATATGTTTTCATTCCTTCATAATCAGAAAATAATTCTAATAAAGAGGCATTATCGATTACATACTGTAACAGATGCAACATAGGCACTTGATTCCATAAGTTCTAAGAGTAAAACTCATGATAACACCCTAAGCTACTCCCAAACAGAACAAAATGATGTTGTCTAAAGAAGTGTTAAAGTAGGCAAGACACTGAGAACTTAAGTAATTTGCAATTAAAATATTGCCAGTTACTTAAAATGTAAATTGTGAAAAGGTTTTATGTACATTTTAGGGATGATTGATAAAATGTGCAGATAGTAAAAAACAATGAACATCGACGGATGGGGGAGTTAGATTGGTCCTTGCATACCTGGCTACTGACAGATATAGTAACTTTGCTAGGTGTAATGCTGACCAAGCTGTTTCATAACCATGAAGAGTCGGTCTTCATAGCCATTGCATAGCAGGCCACTGACTTAAGTAGTGGGGAGAGGGGCGAGATAAGGACAATAAGAATTTAACATTGTGGGCCCGTGTACAGACAATGGGTATTTAACATGTTGAGGCAGTATAGAGACAATGGGAAATTTACATGGGTGACGTCAAGATACTGGACAATGGAGGGGGAATGGCAACAATGTTACAAGTGGCTGACCCCAATCGGGCAGCTACTATTTAACAGTGTTGCAAGTGGCTGAAATCAATCGAGAGGAAACTTAGTAACAGTGTTGCAAGAAGATGACCAGTCTACGCGCTACTGAAGTCACGTAGATGAAAGTAATTTTATAGGAAGATAAGGAGATAGAACATGGATGTCCCTATAAGCCCTTGTCCCTAGAAACTCAATGGGTGACTTGGCTGGGCTTCTAGGTTTATAGGTACAAACAAAACATAGACATACACGCACTTACATCCAAAATACGTCATGTGTTCGCTAAGAATGTAAGAGACGAAGAGGAAATTTCACAAAAAGATTATCTCTCACACTACAAAAGTATTAGCCATAGTATTAGCCATCACACAACATATACCTTCCCACAAACCCTTACACACTCTATACTAATCGCTTATGTTCGTTTATAGTCTAAGAGAAAGAAATGAAAACTCAAAATATATATTATTCCGTACACTACGTATGCACAACATTATCCTGTTTAGTAGTGTCTACTCTTGTCAGAATACATGCACACTTTTGCGCAGTTTATTTTACCGAGAGGATTATATTTTGAGCAGATATAAGAGGATTTGGCGTCTTTTTGGGGAATATGTGAATGTCGATATTACAGAAAAATAAATAAGCTCGGTTGGCGAAACTGTCACACACAAGTCCTGAGATCATTGTATGACACACGTGTCAATATGTACAATGCATAGTGATTTCCCGAACAATATCAGTTTTTTTCCTACGCTACTACAGTTTTCTCTAGTTAATGAACTAAACTAAATTGCTCCTCTTTACTTTATAAATAGTGTTTGAATTTATTATAAAGTCTTATCTACATTCAGATTATATCATAATTCATGAATGTGAAGAATTTCATTCATAGTCGTCAAACATCACGTGATCAGATCTTTAACTTTCAATCCTAAATGAAACAAATTTAAGCTAATTAAAATAAGTATTTCGACTAATGTCTTCCCTGTTTACGAGATGTACTACTGGTAAAACTTGTGGCCGTGGTTTGAGAAATGTGGATCTCCAACTGGTTTTGATCGCCTATCAGATATTCGAGGTTTTCCGATCACAATTTTCATATGGAGCTAAGGAACATAAGACTTCGCTAGGTAAATAATTTCAATCATACGTATTTTGATGACAAGTGAAAATCATTAAAGTTTATACATCAACAACCCTATCCATTCATTCTGTAGAAAATTTGTATTATATTCTAACTTTTCTTATAAAAAGTTATCAAGACGAAAAGAATGAGATTATATCACATTACTGGAAAATTTTCCTTAACCAATTGCAGCTTTTGAGGTGACACAAAGAGCATGTACTGATTATAATCAGGAATATATATATATTTTTTTGCACTGCATGATATTTTAGAAAAATAATATAATTATATTTAAATTAACATGTCAGTCAATGGAAACGGGAGAATTGAACTAGTTTGATATTTCCAGAATGCATTGGTTTAAGTTCTCGTTTACGTCAGGAAATGTGATTTGTCTTATAACATTGGTCATATATGACGGCGTGTTACTTTGCCGAAATAAATATCTGGACAATATACATGATATTGTCTTTGTTTTGTTTAATAATGTCTACTCTCCAGCATAAATGTACTATTTTGCATAGTTTCACCCTTCAAGTATATAGACTTCGCTTAGAAGCATACATAATTAACGTCTTTTTGAGGGACAGGAGAAGGTAAACATTGCAATTTATCATCTGGCTTTCTTATTATGTCAGACTGATGTTGCAAGGGTAACACGCTTGCCTTGTACTCTTGGCGTTACCTGTATAATCGAATTGATAGTATATGCCTGGCATTGCAATTTATGATGACATTTTATACATTGGGCTAATCTTTCACCTATCTAAATAAATCGAATCTTATGTTCGTTAACAGTGCAGCAATAAGTCTCTCCCTCGTCTCTACACTAGTAACTTCTGGGGGCCGCCTCTCAGTAAGATACGTTGTTTGATGGGAAATATATGGCCCACACTGGACGTTTGGGTCTACCATTTTCGAAGATGCGGGATTTGCATGGGCGTTGGTTCGCCATTGCGTGTCATGGGGCCCCGAGTGGCCGAGTGGTCTAAAGCGCTCTCCGTTACGGATCACTGCCATCTCACCTCTGTCTGCATGGGTTCGAGTCTAAGATTCGGCGAATGTGAATATGTGAGAAAGCTTGCCAGTAGCTTCTCGTGGGTCGGTGGTTCTTTCCGTGGATTTCCTGGTTTCCTTCTCCACCATTAATATTGGCCGCCATGTAGAACCTATCGTGTGCTGAAAAATGGCTTTAAGCCCCAAAACGACGACAACGACAACGACGCCATTGCATGCATAAGAATCTACCATGACTATCTTAAAGGGAATGGTCACCACTATGACAAGCACAAGTATGGGCTATTTGAGCCACTCCATTTACATAAATGGAAGCGGATAACTTTTCGGGTGTAAATGCTAGTGTTGATAAGCTAGCTCTAATGCTAAAATAGACATATAATGGAATACCTCTTCAATTAGGTTCGTTGAGATACCTTATCACCCTGACAAGCCCCAAGGCGTTAGACCAACAGATCATTATTTCACTCAGTCTAACGTGTGTATAGTGCATCCCATCTAGGCAACGATGGAGTACAACCAGGGACATGTTACCCAATTTCCAAGTTTAGGACGGAAAGAATACATGACAAAAGAAAAGAACGGAAAAATGCTTCATATGTAACCCTAAACACATGCATAAGCACCCGGACTTAACGAATACACAACAAAGCAAAGAAGAGATAACAAAAATGTACCATATATGTTGCTATCACTGATACCACCATCATCAACGCTACAATTACATTATCAACAGACGTGTAACATAATACAAAATGTTGGTCTGTTCTGGCAAAAGCGTGCGTTTGAAGGCATGTAGTGGAAAGTAAATCTGGATATGTAAATGGAGATGCATAGGACCCAGAAACCGGCATATTTACTCTGTCCACATAATCAACAAAGTCAAAATTTACATCAGCTGAAATTGAGATATACTGCTGTAAAATCTCATTTGTGTCTGGATCAAAAGCATATTTATTGTATTTAACAGAAATTCAATAGCATCTTCCATTTGCAGTTAATGCATTTCCAAATAATAACTTTAAATTAATATTGAAATAATTCAGCCATTAATCTGATTTAGGACAACTGAGGATGCTTGTCGTTTATTTTTGTCCAGTCAGCCCATTTTGCTCTATTTGTAGAATCTGTCTGGTTTTCGTTACATTTCTTATTGACGGCGTGATAGATGGAATGTTTATCTGGGTTATTTATTTGATGATGATGATGATGATGATGATATATATATATATATATATATATATATATATATATATATATATATATATATATATATATATATATATATATATATATATATATATATATATATATATAATGGCTATTTATGTTAAGGGCAAAATATTTGTCATGTCAATTTGAAATCCAGCACAATATGAACTTACACCAAGGTTTTAATTAACTGACACTCTGCAACTGTCTGAATATAGAATTCTAACGTTCAAAAAGAAAAATGGTAACGTCACATTATTGGAAATGATAACAAATGTGTTGCATTTATTTGAGCAATAGTCATGAAAACAACAATTTCTGCCGTGCATTATATTTTGTACTAGTAGCGACAATTGTCAGCACATATTGCATACTTATATGAAACAGACAAAAATAGCACGTCACATCCTTGGTGCGGACCCTTCCCAAAAAACGTAAATCGAATAGCCGAGTAATTCTGGCTGGACTAGTAATGTTGAATGATTATGCTTCTTTCTTACTAGACTAGTACGTTTTATTAATTTTCATAGCACCATCAAGTTTAACTTTTAAGTTGTCCTTCCTGAACATATTTTACCCATCTTTCTGGGCTAGTGAATACACAATTTCTAAACTGTGTGGATTCTAAATGAGTGAATTGCTTTTGTCTGAAAAGCAACAATAGATTTTAACCATCCAATGGGAATCTACCACGATAACAAGATGCATACCTTAATGTGCTCTAAATGTATAAACACGTGTATATCAAACTAAATTATATTAATTTCTCTTTGAATATGTTTGATTGTTTCCTCTTTCTTTGTGAATGTCACTAAAAAAATGAAAAGTATAATTTCTAAAATGATATTAGTTGATTTGAAAGATAACAGAAATATATACATTTTTGGGATTTGTATTTGTTTCTATTTCCGCAGCGTGATGTGATGTAATCTGACGTGATGTTGGATTTTTAACGTAGTTTCAAAAGTTTCAGTCATAACGCAACGATGTCTGCAGTGTGGCAATTTATAGTGATGTCTAGCACTGGGGCATCATACAGCAGATATGTAGCATGATGTCCCACCCAGTCATATTATCCTGACACCAGGTCGATCAGTCCTAACACTAACCAATTATTGCTGAGCGCCAAGCGAGGAAGCTGTTAGTACCATTTTTGTAAGTCTTTGGTATGACTTAGCCAGGGATCGAACACACGACCTCCTGCATCCGAGGCGGACGCGCTAACCACTCGGACACCGGAATTGTTTTTCAGCAGCCTGAAGTATTATATATATATATATATATATATATATATATATATATATATATATATATATATATATATATATATATATAAATTTGAATGTTGCATACATTTACACAGATTTATTGGATATTGTTAAAAGTGAATATATATATATATATATATATATATATATATATATATATATATATATATATATATATATATATATATATATATATATATATATATATATATATATATATATATATATATACATATATATATATATATTTATATATTCACTTTTAACAATATCCAATAAATCTGTGTAAATGTATGCAACATTCAAATTTAGATAGGTGTGTAAATCCGTTCTCGTGCGTATATTTACTTTAGTGTACTAATAAACATAGTAATTGCATATATACGAATGTATTAAATTAGTAGGATTAGTAATAATAGTAGTTGTATCAATGTTTTTTTGACGTATTGTGCTATATGCATGTATGCATTCAACGTACTTTTCAGTAATTAACAGTAACGAATATCATAATATGATAAACCTGGATAAAACTGTTGGCCTGTTGGCATTTGTGAATTAAGATAGAAACATACCCCACTCAACACGTGCTAATACCTATAGACTACCGACCAATACTATCACTGGGAAAGGTGAGAAGATGGTGAGTTTTACGAGCACACTGGCAGTTTAAGGGACATTCATCCCTATTGTCCGTCTACTGTTTCACTGCCACTTTATATTTTAAATTTAACTCATGATAACTTACAAAATTGCCAAACATTTTTTTAATGAATTTTCATCACGTACTATTAAGACATGTTATGTATATTTAATCAATATTATGCGCTTTATTTGCTGTACTTTAGATTATGGTCACTTGTGAAGAAAATGTTTGCGTCGTATTTTAGTTGGGGGCATGCCTTATTGGCAGTTAGACTGTTGGTTTGGGGATTTAATCCTTGGACTGCAAGATATCATCTTATAAAATAGAAAGTGAAAATGTGTATATGCATATGAAATTGATAAAAAAAGCTCATTTCTGTTTTAGACCAGTCTATGAGAATCCATTTGTCATTAAAGTTTACAGCTGAAGTCAAATATATTGGAGATGAATTATTTATTTATAATAACACACTGGAATTACTAAAGTATTCATTGGCTTTTGGATTATTACATTAGTTTTGATCTTTGTGAACTCGTTCAAATTCTGGATTTTATCATTGTGTAATACCTCTGACATTTAAGACTTGATTCATTCGGAACATTCCATATTTTTGGACTTTTCATAGAACATTATGATTTTTAGGAATTTAAGTCACCACATTATACGCTAATCTCTAATTTTTACTCTGAGTATTAGCGATATAAACTGCTTGTTGATTTTACTTAAATTGTTGATCTTTCTTTTTCTTAGTCGTAACACATAAAATAATTTGATTTTATATGGTGTTTTATACTATTGTGTAAGGTTATTGAATACTTCTCCTCTGGAGATTGGTAGATACGCAAACAGAAGTCTTTAAAATACTTTTATATTGTTCACAACAGTAGCCAATTTGATGACAGATTGATATCTGTCACAGAACACTGAAATATCTCCATGCCATTATTCTTTGGGTAAAATTCGTCAAATTATGTTGGAAGATTATGTGCAATAATTTAATTTGTTTTTTATAATTTAGTAACGACAATATTATTTGATAGATAGCCAGCAGTTGTATGTACATGAAAGTGCTTTATAATTGACTAGTCTGTGACAAGTTTGGTCACATTCAGTTGAGTAGTTGAATCATATTATTTTGACAGAATGTATGGATATCTGACGTTATTCTGCCAAATGATTGGAATCTAAGAAGCGGAGTGTTAAAGTGTTAAAGAAAATATCAAATCAGAGTTGAATGCATCATACAGATTTATTAAAAAGGCCTAATTTATGTAACATCATGTGAAAGAAATAAGAGATCGGCTTGATGAACCTCATTTATTGTTTTGAACATTAAACAAACTACATGACATTTTTAGTGGCACATGTAGGTAATTTTGCCATAATGATTATATGGTCAAAAAGCCCGAACAACACCACGAATGACTTTTTCATTGCTTCCTTATTTTCCATGACAGCTTCATATTACCAATAACCGCGAGGACTGTAAACTATTTTAGATAAAACCAGATGAGAAACATTTTTTTTGACTTTTCTTTGTTTATTATATCAATTTATTACCTGCAGATACAGCACTTTGTTCAATGACATAAACAGTTTTATCCTTTGTGCTTCCTTTGAGCATTCATTAAACGAATCTTTCTGAGAGTGTTGGATTGATCACGTTTAAGTCATGTATAAGATCTATATGGGCAGGTTGACGTATAAGATCTGTATGGGCAGGTTGACGTATAAGATCTGTATGGGCAGGTTGACGTATAAGATCTGTATGGGTAGGTTGACGTATAAGATCTGTATGGGCAGGTTGACGTATAAGATCTGTACGGGCAGGTTGACGTATGCGATCTGTATGGGCAGGTTGACGTATAAGATCTGTATGGGCAGGTTGACGCATACGATCTGTATGGGCAGGTTGACGTATAAGATCTGTATGGGCAGGTTGACGTATAAGAGCTGTACGGGCAGGTTGACGTATACGATCTGTATGGGTAGGTTGACGTATGCGATCTGTATGGGCAGGTTGACGTATAAGATCTGTATGGGCAGGTTGACGTATAAGATCTGTATGGGCAGGTTGACGCATAAGATCTGTACGGGCAGGTTGACGTATGCGATCTGTATGGGCAGGTTGACGTATAAGATCTGTATGGGCAGGTTGACGTATGCGATCTGTATGGGCAGGTTGACGCATAAGATCTGTACGGGCAGTTTGACGTATGCGATCTGTATGGGCAGGTTGACGTATAAGAATATCATTTGATGCCTAATGAGCATGATTATATTGGTAACATGCAACATCAATTCAATTCATAGGAGCTTCACCAGACTTTGGCTGGTTGTTAGAATCGTGTCGTATATCAAGCTTTGTACTAGGCACACAATAATTGCATTTAGGTCATGGAGGGATCGATATGTCATTTCACCAGGATATTTACTGCATGGTGCTACAGGAACTTTCGTTAAGGCGGCACTGAAATCTCCGACGCCTATTTTAATTTTAAACCTTGCACGTCTTCGACTTTTTCCGATGGAATTATAAAGTAAAAAACCATGTAATTCTTTGCTCTACATCGAACACAAGCTCAAGTGATTGCATTTCGACAGTTTCGTGTTTGAACTCATGGTAGATTTGCAGTACGTGTTTCCATGCAACATAGCACACAACATAAAAATATAATTGTATTATAACACTTAAATCGCTCACGGATCGATCTTGCAAACTCAATTTGCCCTTTAAATATTTGTCCTGCTGAATCATGAGAAATCTCATTTGCTATTAAAAAGGACTTATAGTGGTTAAAATATGATCATATGTATGAGGCTGCATGGTCGGCTGATGATCAGTTGTGTTTTGATGTTCTCAGGGATTTAACGAATGAATGACAAATCCGAGACGATATCGTCGTCCACAATCGATATCTTTTTCATAATTGATGAAGCACATGCTATTGATGAATCGGATACAAATGCAAATAATCTTTCGTGATGTGAAGCTTAGAAACCAAAATAATCCCGCAAGAACATTTTCGCGAGGTCGACACAGAATCACTGATGTATCTTTTTGACCCAACGATAACCACTCGAGTCTAAAGTGACCCGCGACAATTATAAAAGTTTGAAGATATTCATGGTATTGACTCACATGGCCTTGCAACATTCATTGGACTTGGTGTACCGTAGGTTTGTTCTTGGGACAAACTTCGTGATATAGTTTTGAGCTTAGAAAGAATCCATATAGTTTCTTACTATTTTTTAACTTTTGGGACAAAAAAAATGTCAAAAGAGAAAATTAAGCTTTCCGACGATGACGTGATAAAAGGTCTGAAAAGAGACTCGGTAAAGCCATTTGTGATCACCAGGAAAACCGATTCCAAGCTTTTATAGAAGGTGGGTCAAATTTCAATGATAATTACGATCACGACAAATGACACGATATGATCTAACAGCTGGTTTAGAGAAAAAGTCTCAGCACTGAATAAAGCGAGGAAACAACACGGAGGATGACAGTTTACGGGTTATAAGTCCCACCCTAGTGGCGTAGGGAAGGGGCGCCACGGGTCATCTTCGATGGTGAGAAGGACCATCGGGTCTTACTGGCCGACTACCGCCCGCCTTAAGCCGGTCAACCCCGGTCAGTAAGGCGTTGGCCCGCCAACGTCTGTCTGCGTCAGTGGTTGCCTGGAGCTCAGTGTGTTTTCAAAACGACAAGCAGACGGAAACACCGCACCAGACAAATGAAACAAGAAACCATTAAAGAAGACTTTAGTTCTTCGTTTCGCAAGTTGGAACGTGCGCATCATGCGTACAGGCATCTCCGATGAGTTTAGGGAGATAGACGACATCAGGAAGATGGCATTCATTGACAGAGAGCTCACTAAATATCAGCAAAGCTGCTCTAGAGGAAACCAGGTTTGCCTCTAGCGGCTGCCTCAGAGAGGAAAACTGCACCTTCTTCTGAAAGGTCCAAGAATTTGAGGAGCTCCACCAGCACGGAGTTTTCTTTTCCATAAAAAACACCCTCCTGACCTCGGTTGAGCTCTCTCTCTTATGGAAGCTCTGAACGTCTCTTGTCCATCCGCCTTATCACTGTTGCAGATCCTATCAAAATCCTCAGTGTTTATGCCCCCGCCCTCAGTCTGCAAAAGACATAAAGGATCAATTCTATGGGCAGTTGAACGAAGAGATCAAAGGAAGTCCTAAGGACGAGTTACTATTCCTCCTATGAGACTTTAATGCTAGAGTTGGAGCTGGCCACGAGTCATGGTCTACCTGCCTCAGACATCATGGGAAGACCAAAGACAATGGTCAAAGACTGTGCACATATCGTGACCTGTGCGTTACAAACATCTTCAAGTGTAAGCCACAACACAAAGTGTCATGGAAACATCCCAGGTCTCATCGCTGGCACCAACTCGACTTAGTCATCACCAGACACTCTGCCCTTAACACCATACTCTCCACTAGAAGACAACATAGTTCAAACTGCGACTCAGACCATGCCTTTGTGTGTAGCAGTGTGCGCCTACAGTCACGACGATTACGCCGCTTCAAACTAAAAGTTCGTCCACGCAACAACAGTGAACATATGTATATCCCCTCCAAGGTGGAGATTATGTGTCCGCCCTGGATCATGCTCTCCAGAATCTGCCAGAGCACGATGGCACAGCCAAGTGGAACGCCATGAAGGACGCCATCTATAAAACAGCCATATCAACGTTTGGCAAGAAGGAACGTCCCAGCTAGGAATGGTTCAAAGATGGAACCAGTAATCGATAACAAACGAGAAGCCATCATAGCTTACAAAAATTGCCATAATGAACGTACAAGTTCTGCCCTTAGAAGAGCCAGAAGCAATACCAAACGCATCGCTGGACAGTCCGCAAACGAATACTGGCAGATATTGTGTGAAGGAATCCAGCACAGGTATTGATATTGTGTGAGGTATCCAGCACAGTGCCGAGTAAGGAAACATCCAAAACATGTACAGTGGCACCAAGAAGGCCTTAGGTCCTATAGTGAAAGGGGTTGCCCCAGTGAAAACTCTGACGGGTGAGAAGATCACAGACTTTGTGCAACAGATGACCAGATGGGTGGAGCACTACTCAGAGCTGTACTCCCAAGAAACGTCAGTCACCGATGTGGCGATCAGCAGCGTACAGGAACTGCCCACTATGGAGGGGCTAGACAAAATGCCTACCTTAGGGGAACTCAGCAAAGCGATCGACTTCCTCCCAAGCCACTGCTTGAGCTACTCTCCCTCTGCTGGGAGGAAGGAGCAGACCCCAAGACAAGTGCGACACCACCATTGTGACCCTCTACAGAAACAAAGAAGATCGCAGTGACTGTAACAACTAAAGAGGAATTTCACTTCCCAGCATCGTTGGCAAAATGTTTGTCTGCATCCTCCTCAACAGGCTACAGCTGCTGACAGACCGAGTGTACCCGGAATCCAAGTGCGATTTCAGAGCAGTAAGGTCGACAACGGACATGATATTCTCCCTCCGAAAACTCGAAGAGAAAAGCAGCGAGCAAGGTCAACCACTCTACATGATGTTCATCGACCACACCAAGGCCTTCGACGTGGTCAGCAGTAAGGGCCTATTTGGACTTCTTGGGAAGATCAGACGCCCGCCAAAACTTTTCAGCACGATAATCTAATCTTCCGCAAAAACTTCGCAGCACGATAATCTTACTCCATACTGATATGAGGGTACAGTCATGTATGATGGATCCACCTCAGACTCCTTCCCCATAAACATCGGCATGAAACAGGGACGCGTGTTGGTACCAACCCTTTTTGGCATCTTCTTCTACCTGCTCATATCAAACGTTTTCAGCACGTCCACTGATAACGTTTATCTGCACACCAGGTCCAACGTGAGGCTGTTCAACCTGGCACGACTGCGCTCGATGACGAAAGTGAGACAAGTACTCATTCAGGGAGATGCTCCTTGCGGACGACAAGGATCTTGTGACACACTGAGGATGCGCTCCAGAGACTGGGAGACCATTTCGCTGATGCCTGTAAATAGTTCGGGCTCACCATCAGCCTAAAAAAGACAAATGTCAGTGTTCATGATGTTAGCACTGCCCCTTCCATCAAAATCGGCGGCACCACCCTGGATATAGTCAACAACTTTATTTACTTGGAATCAACCATCAGCAACAGTCTTTCGCTTGATGTGGAGCTGAAGAGAAGGCATGGAAAGACAACACACTCATTTCCCGACTAACAAAGAGGGTGTGGGAAAACAGCGCGTTGACAGTGCACGCCAAGATTCAAGTCTTCCAAGCCTGCGTTCTGAGCACCCTCCAATTGTCCACTAGCACCAGAAGAATCGGCAGGCCCTCACTCCTTTTCCGATATGTGCAAGAGGAACATGAAGGCATGTTGTATTTTACCAGACGGATGGGAAGTACAGGCCGAGTATCGTGGCACCTGGAGACTGACAGTTAGTAAGGGCATAGCGGTCGCTGATGGGAGAAGAGTCCAGCAGGCCGCAGAAAAACGCGAGAGAAAGAAGCGTGTAGCAGCAAACCAAGCAACTTAGACTCCCCTGTACGTCTGCTCCAGCTGCAATAGGGATTATCACTCGCCCATTGACCTGCACCGTCATAACAGACTATGCCAAAAAAACCCCAGAGATAGACAACACTCCAAGGACGATACTCAGATGGTCTTCCGAGACTGAGCTGCCAATGATGATGATGATTGAAAAAAAATGTTTTTGTTATAAAACAGCTCATATTAAATATGTTATTGGATTCGGTTTTTGAAAGCAGACCCAGTCCACTCTAATTTTAAAACCAGTACAATAGGAACAACACACATTTTTGGACAAACATAAGGTGTGACATTTCTTCAATCATTACTTTGTCAATTACTATGCCAGATGTTTTTTTTTTATAATGCTTCATTGTGGTTTAATTTCCACCATCACTGAAGTCTACTTGTTCAGGCAGGTGTTCTGATCAAATAAATATATTTGCTTTCACTATCTTTTAAAATTTTTATTTATTCAACTTTTCATAGAACTTACAGTTCTAAAGAGTTTTCTAGCATAAGATCTTTGAGTGACGGCAGAGTTGTGCGAGAAAATTTATGAAAACTGACTTCTACTTGTAAATTGCCTTTATTTTGACCCAAATAAGAGAATTTGGATTCCTCTATCCGATTTGCATGCAAGTGCATTTGGACAACTCTACACCATTCTGATGGAAGTGCATTTCGAGGCTTGCTGTAAATATATGCCATTTTGTAATTTTTTTCATAGCGTCACCTTTACGGAAACTCCTCTATTAGATGTTTCATTCGTTGACATTAATGACCATTACGTCAGATCACATGGTAGCTGTTAAGCTCTAGTCGTAATCTGCAATGTAAAGTAACCGTGTAGGATTCTCCACTCTCCAAAATGGAGGCTACAAATTTCATCTAGCACTTCTGAAATTTACACTATTAAAATCTCAACTATAAAAGCTTCAATAACTTAGGTAAAGTTTCTGATACTGTTGTCAACAACAATAAAACACAGAACTGGTAAATTTCAAGCATGAGAAATGACAACTGTGGTTGGACACACTGGCTTGACAGTGAAATTGGTCTTTCAAGATTCTAAAACACATGCAAATTCTTATTTGAAAAATAATTATACAACGATAGCGATAAGGTTTTGCTCTTAAATCTTTCTATACATGATAAATGTGTACTAAAATTATAAAATGGTTCAAATTTATGTTGAATGTAACGTATACTACACTGACATAACAGTTAACTGGCAGACCTATGTATAATGTATTCACCTATGTAACCGGTGTTATATTTATAGTGCACTTTGGTACATGTATATTACGCACCTACAACGCCATACATATGAGGTAAAGTGTTAATTGTGCGTGGTATTCTGCTTTTTCTACTGTTACGTAGCTTTAACAGTTTTTCAGTCATACTGCTACAATGTCTATAGTGTGCAGTTTATAGTGATGTCTAGCACAGTTGCATCAAGCCACAGGCACATAGTACAATGTCCCACTCAGTCACATTATCCTGATATCAGGCTGACCAGTCCTAATACTAATCTCCTAATGCTGAGAGCCTAACAAACTGCTCATTGTTTTAGAAATACAAGTGAAAATTAAAAAAACCTAAGATAAACCTTACAATATTGTGAATTAAATCCCCAATAGTACTTAAAATTTCTATTACAAATCCAAATATATGAAGTTCCAGTTTAATTCCAGTCGTATTCCAAATAAATTCTAATAGTGAATCGGCTGGTGTGTCAAGTCAGAAGTAACTTGGATTATAGCTTTGTGTGTGGTAATGTGCTAATAGTCTTTTGATATATCCCAGTAATTTAATCCAAACTGTTCTTCTCTGAATTCACTGCAATTCCTACTTAATGTTTAAGTCCAAGAATATCACTGAGCATTATTTCCAGTGAATAATAACTCGAATAAACAAATCCATCCAAATTTAAAACCAAACACAAAAATAAGACTTATTCTACTTCAGATTGTAATGCATTCATGTACATTTTTTTAAGTAAACAACATTATAAAAAAATCTAAGAGAATAATACAGCCAGGATGTAGAGCAGTTTCCTGTAAGAACAATGTTTATAGTTTTCCACAAGTTTATGAATTTCCAAAAGGAAACCCGATGTCCAGGATTCAGGAAAACAAGTTTACCTCCGATGATAATGATGTGAAAATTGAATATATGATCTTAGGAGACATATTATGTTGTTTACAAATTAAATGTCAATGGTCAGGTATAACATTGACCTGATTGTGGACAAGGTTAAGTACAAATTACAGATTTATATTAATATATAATCATTACGCTAATCAAACAGACAATACAATTAAATATTAAAATACCAATGAGTAGGGGACAGACTGGCATTCTAGCTGTTTTTGTCCATCCCAAGTATATAAAACTCAAATTCAACATAATTTTCAGGTTCAGTGGTACTGTATATCCATTAACTCTTCCCCAGCTCCAGTAATCTGATATATTTCAAAAATTTAAAAATTACTGTGATCAGCTATTCTCCTCCCCAGTGAAATCATTATACGATGATCAACCATGTCGTGAATTTGCATTTTGCAGCTTTCTAGGTAGGCTGTATTTAAACACGCATTTATAAAATTTTCTATATGAATGCAAGGTCAAATTCATGAAAGATTGTTTGTTCAAAAGGCCCCTTGTGGAATCAGAATTAGTTTAATATCCATTAATGTCAAGTCAATTACCCAGATGTGTAAACAGTTGCCTACCTGAACAAAGACTTGTGCACAAGAAGCACAAAACTTCTGCTGGCAGCATGACTTATGTCCTGACAAGCACTCTGCATAATGTGCAAAGTACAGTTAAATTACAATATATATATATATATATATATATATATATATATATATATATATATATATATATATATATATATATATATATATACACACACACACACACACACAGATGCAAATATATATATTTGTGTCTAGCAGAATAATTTTGGAAACAATAAAATCCTGAAAGAAATTTAGAGAGGCTGTATAAATTTAAAAATGTTATGGGTTTAATTTGTATTACAGTAATGACTGTAAATCTTAGGACATAAATTAAATTATATTTTCTACATCTCAAGTCTTACATACATGTACAACATAAACATTTTGTATTGTCCCAACACATACAGATGCAAAAATGTCATGACAAAATTGTCGACACAGGTCTAACTGCAGTGAACAGATCTTTCAATAACCACGTCTGTTAATTGTTCTAAACTACAATGATTATTTTTGTTAATATTTTGCATGTGCACATTTTCTGATTTTTCCAACATGAAAGTAAATAAAGGAAAATGATGACTTTATTTTTCTTAGGCTGGTTGGAGCTAACCCAGAATACGAGGCTGCAGTATAATCGATATAGAATTTAGAATTTATTTACAAATCTTACTTAGCCACACTTAAATCCTTGTTTATTCCCAAAAATATTAGATAAAGATTTTGTTTTGTTTTTTCTTTCTGCCAATTAATATTCTTGTTGATCACACTTCAGCTTGCTGTATATTCTGTACATAGCTGTTGCATTAACCTTGATTCTCATACATACATACATACATACATACATACATACATACATACATACATACATACATACATACATACATACATACATACATACATACATACATACATACATACATACATACATACATACATACATACATACATACATACATACATACATACATAGTGTGTGTGTATGTTGTGTTTGTGTGTGTGTGTGACAGACTAGGGCAGGAAAAAACTTCATTTTGTCTTAAAACTATTTGATCATTTTCGTCATACATTCTCACAACGTTACTTAGGTGAATAATCGTTTACTAGTTACGTGACTGAGCTAGCATACATTTCATCGAAGATCACTTGCGGCGAGAGACACAAATGCAGGGTATGCACCGGTATTTTAAAATTGATATAACTCATTCTTCAGTAGATCTAAGGAATTTTTCTGTTCTAATCGATAAATTTGTCCTTTAGTATCTTGACAAGTTGAGTATGCTCTCCATTTAATACTAGAGCCATAAGGGTAAGAGCTACATTTTATTTTATTTACAAGTATATGAAGAAGTTCAGTTTTAATGCTGTTGTGTACAACGTTGCCTTTTTCACTAAGTGGATTTGAAAAGTTATGAACTATTGAACTCTTGCAAGTTGCTGTTAAGAGTTTAATTTAGTAGCATGTGTTTAGAGAACTTAAATCCGTACCCGTTAGGTTGACCAGTTTTTTTGTATCTTAGCTGTCTATGTGTCGGTGTATCAGCTTCTCAGTCTTGCTGTTTGTATGTATGTTTGTATGGGGAAAGAAGCATGTGCGACCATCAAAACCATGCAAGGACGGAAGTGCTGTTCTGTAAGAATGTGCGCATTGTGGATTCATGATTGGTGTGTGTGACCAATACAAGTGTGGGCTAACCCAAGAATTCAAGAGAACTGTGTGGTTTGACAATGAACATGTGAGCCGGGTCAAACATTCTCGTTTACAAGGTTTACGAGTATCTTAATAAGTCGTACATTGTTATCAGTTGTACGTGCTCTACACATGGCTGAGTCATGATTCATGTGTTTGAATTGACCATGCTTCTTTTAATTGGTTGTATTGTGTTTCAGTAGAGTACATGAAACATAAATTCTAAGATCTTTCTTAAATGGTTACATCTGAGTACAATTCTGTGTTCATTTTGATATGACAACAAATCTACCATTGATAATTAAGAGTACATAATAAACTTTAGACAATATCAAAATATAATATGACAATGTGAATTGTTTCATATAATATTGCTTCTCTTCATAAACGTATCTTTCCAACAGTATACAAAAATAAAAATGTGATTCAGTATAATATTTAGCTCTTCAGAATAGATTAGGATCTGAATGATTTATAAAATTAAAATAAGTCAACTATTGCGAGTGACAAATTCGTTCTTGCAGATCAGTTATTTATTCAAGTGAAATTGATCTTCAAAGTGAAATTATCGTACAGTGTTGAGGTGAAAAAATAACACATTGATCTAAAGTCATCCATCTTAGGTGCAGAAAAATCTTGCTTTTTCTCAAGGACAAAAGGTGTTTTTTCATGGACAGACAGGATTTGAAATATTTTGGCAAAGATAACACATAGATGAGGGAACTGCAAAAAAATTAATTTTTAAAACATGTCCTTTTTCACCAGCTGCGTCTCGTGTATACTGTTTGTGTCATTTTTAATATTCTTCTTCGGATAAGTATATTTGTGCTTTGGGGAAATTTGAGCACGATGGAAACCCTTTTGGTGGTGGGGGTACAAGTTTTAATGACTCCTTTATTAATAGGCTCATTCCTTCTATATTGTGTACCTCCATGTGACAGTGCATAATCCACAGTCCTGGGTTGTCTGCACGGAAACGAACGACCGCATAACCGCCAGAAGGAACTATTAATGTATCTTTAAGTGGGGGTCTTTCTTCGTTAAGACCTGGCACATTACCTCCTAGCCACGAAAGGTCCGACCAGGTTGCTTTATTGCAGTAACTCTTGTCCCTATTCATGTTTCCCCCACAATTAACATCCAGATTTTCTCCAATATTTTTAGCCGTTATGTTATCGTACTTGCCGTAACCCATTTTCATAACATAGAAAGCATGTCCGTGAAGGTGTATTGGATGTGGCTGGCCCTTTCCTAAACCCATGTTCGTAAAAACAAGTTGTACGACATTGCCATAGGTAATATCAATTGAGTGGGTGCAAGTGCACACTCTGTCCACTCCACATGTTGGTACATCGCAAGAGAAAATTCTTTCCGTGGGTTGAGTTAGAGCCGAAACAGTTGGTGATTGAAACGCTTTACCGTTTACAGAAGCAGGATTGTCGCCAGGTATACCAAAATTCAAAAAATGTTCCTCAGATTGACGTCTGACAAATCTTGGAGGAGGTTCGTTCCAAGATGCACCGTTCAAGTCGTTGAAAGTTAGACAATCTGTATAGTGGGAAGGTGGATAAAGTAGATAGGGACAGTTAGCTACTAAACACCGACTAGAAGCAGAACATGTCATACGTGAAGTGGTTGGTTCAGAGATTGGAGCTCCATCATATCTGAGAATGGCTTCTGTTCTGTGGTTTTTATCTATCTCTAATGTATGTGCTCTTATCCAGTAATTAGAAACTGCCTTATCCGCTACTAGAATGAAGTCAAAAGATTCTCCAGGATTGATGATGAAAGACTCAACTTTGACGGGTTCCAGGTCATGACCATCTGAAGCAACGAGAAGAATTGAATGGTGGTCCACAGAAATTCTAAAAGCAAGCATGCTTCCGGCTCCTATAACTCTAAATCTATAAGATCGTCCTCGGTACACATTGAAAACCTCCAACGGTGCACCATTATGAGTTCCTGTTTTGGGATCATAAAATCTTCCTCGTCCATTAATCAGACCAGAATGAAATTGAAACTTGTCAAACTCCGTCCCGTCAACAGACATTGAACGTGAAAATGGTGTTCTTCCTTCATAGAGACCGTATTTGTCTTTAATGTAGGCCAGTAGTGGATCCATGTCATGATTGTAGTCTGTGATAAACATGGTATGCTCGTCCTCTTTGCTATACTTACTTTGACGAATGATCAATGCACCGAATATACCTATTGTCCTCTGTGTGCCTAAATGGGAATGATACCAGTGGGTCCCTTTTGGTTCTGCTTTGAACCTGTAAGTAAATGTTTGTCCAGGGAGTATTGGGCATTGGGTTACGAACGGAACGCCATCCATCCAAGGAGTTCCCTTTTGAAAGAGACCATGCCAATGTATTGTAAGTCCTTCATTTATCAATTTGTTTGTCACATGGACGATGACCGTCTGTCCTTCATACACAATAATTGGTGGACCTGGCATTTTCCCATTCACCGCTCCGGTCAGCCTCGGATTCTCCCATCCATCCGCAGTAATTACATCTTCCACGTTAACTGGAATGGCGTTTGACGTATCGATCACATCGTATTTGTAAATCTTCCCGTCCTTTGGATAGACAAGGTCACCATTTCTCATCATGGTCAATCTGTGGTCAACCTCCAGGAAAAACTCGCAAGTAGTATCCACCGTCGTGCAGTGTTTACACAAAGCAAGTGTATTCATAGCGGCGACGAAGCCGAAGATGAATAACCATGAAGCCATCAAAGGAATCTACAATTAAAACTAAATTATAAAATAACTTTTCAATTTGCGCAGCCATCAAAGTTAGAGATTCTTGATCTAAAATAAGGAATCACGACTATTAAGGTGGTACCAGACAATTTATTTGGGTTAATACTCTCTGTCCATAAATGCAATTCAGGTACATGTTTAATGCTCATACTGGAAACGCTGTGTACTGATACCTTATTTTGTACTTTACCATACGACGACATTCAGCCAGTATTATGGTGTTTTAGAACTTTATTGGAGACATCCACTGTAAGCAAAGACTGTAACTGATTGGTGTAATTAGATTTTATTAGAGACATCAAGTATAAACAAAGATTGCAAACAAATGGTGTAATTTGATTTTATCTGGTACATCCAGTAAAAATAAAAAGTGTAAATGTTTGGTGTAATTAGATTTTATTGGGAACATCCAGTAAAACAAAGAATGTAACCAATTGGTGTAATTTGATTTCGTTGGAACCGATAAACATTGGTAGGCATTAGTGTCTTAATGTTAATTTACTTCTGAAGCTAAAACCAGTTACTTTCATGTTTTAATGAATTCGTCAGTGAATGAATAGTGGTGTGAAGGAATAAGTTTTTTCTCATTTCGTGTATGGCATTTATGCGATTAATTTTATTACTCAAGATTAATTTTAAGACTCAACCTGTTTATCTCACCAACCAATGGTGGGAGATGGCCAGTAAAATAAGAAAGAGAAACCGTACAATTTCATGACAGGAAAATAGTTTGTGTAACTGTAATTTACCTGCCAAGATAGACCAACCAGTTTCTTCCTAAATATTATGACACGAGACACTTCAAGTAAGCCCAGTTACATTTGTACTTTCTCTAAGTTGACATTGTTTCCGACCGAACAACAACTGTAAATAAAGTCAGCGTATACTAGTAGGACACGCCACAATAACCGATTCTGGTGTTTCTAATGTGGGAATTAAACCCAATTTCCTGCTGGTTAAATATAATAACCGTATTGGCAGATGTATATTCAGAAACACAAAGTTGTATGTGTGTGTGTGTGTGTGTGTGTGTGTGTGTGTGAGAGAGAGAGAGAGAGAGAGAGTAATATCTACCTTTTTCTGAAGGCTCCTGAAAAATGTTTGAAATAGCAAGAGTTTTTAAATTTAAAGCAGTGTTGCGTTCATAATAAATGCAACATTCAAGTGACTGTCAAAAAAGGTAACCAATCAAAGAATCGAGTGATTTGGTTGGTTGTATTATATCTTTACTTCATCATAATTATGAATAAAAAATAAACTGTAATGTGATACTTACGAATAGCAGCTTCGTTATTTTACACGTTGCCGATGGAGAATTATAAGGGACAAAAATAGAATAACCATGACAGCTGTGGGGGTGAAACCAAGACGTTTTTACTTCAGTAATTGAGTTAATTAAATCGGTAAATATTGGCTAAAGAAAGAATTTTAAAAAGCGAGTATGGTTTAAGCGTCATCTTGCAATGTACTGTGTTCGGGTTTCAAACACGTTTTAGCAATACGAAAAGTTTTAATCAACACATGATAAATTGTCATTGAATGATTCAAATTTATTTCCAAATAAAGTTCTATTTATAACTATAACAAAGGATTTTGTAGCTTCTTTTATTTGTTATTAGATATGGCTAGAATATAGTGATGGTCAATCGGACGTTTTGCATATCTTTGAAAAAAGTAATAATGAGACCAGTCTGTCACCATAGAGGTAAAGAATCCATTAAAGCCAGTTATATAATTACATTTATATTTGCTATGTCCTTGCGTAGAGGCAACTGTGGCGTGGCAACATTCAAGGAAACGGGAAACTTCATTCAGAGGCATCCCACAAGGCTAACATACTGGATCGTCAATACCAGTCTTTTGATAAGAGGATAAGAATCATCTACCAAGATCGCTACACACCAATGCCTGACATACAAGTTACTGAAGAAGGTGTATACAGCTTCTTCCCGAAAATTATCCCACAAAAGGCTACAGGACCAGACATATTTCCAGCAAGGATCCTGAAAATCTACCAGAAGAGTGCACAATAATCGAATTATATTTACCAAGTGTACCTCCCAACAGGTTAGGTCTCTGATGTGTGGAAAACAGCAAGCGTTACAGCTATCTTCAAAATGGAGAAACATTTAAAGACAGCAATTATAGATCTGCTTTCCTAATATGTATCTGCTGTAAAATGCTTAAACACACCATAATCAGCAGCATGAGGCAACATCTAGATCGCTACAACATTCTAACAGAGTGCAAGAATAGATTTTGTGCAAGCTGTGAATTACAGCTTATAACACTAGTGGATGAGCTAGCCAAATCCTAAGACAAAAGAAGTAAAACGTGCAGCATATTTCACTCTGGTTCAATCAGTGGTTTTGAATATTGCTAGACTGTGTGGATCTAATAAATAAGATAGAGGTAGTTCAGAGGAGAGCTGCTAGATTAACCACGAATAAATATCATAACACTAGCAGTGTCAGTGCAATGTTGAACCACCTACAGTGGGAATCATTCGAATCCAGGCGAACCAATGGCACAGATGACCATGTTGAACAAGATTGCAAAATCCTAACACACACAATACAAAGTGACACATGTTTCAAATAACATTTTCTTATTTGTATATTTTTGTAACTTTTAATTCGGATTTGATGCATGTGGATGTGGAAATTCAGTTACTGAATATTTAATTACTTATATAAGGAGCTCTCTCATAAGTAAAAGCTTGCAAATGGGTTTTTATTGGCATTTAATTGTTCACAACACTGCTTTAGCTAACGACGTGTGCCAAGGTTTGATGTAAACAAAGTGGGTCACGAAATCCTAGCTAAGTATTTCATGCAATTTCACGTACTAGAAAAAAGAAATTATTAATTTCAGTGACCGAAAAATTATATGTAAAATAAATAGGAAATAATTTTCAATTTGTGGTACACACCGCTTACGAAAAATAAAAGGGATCGTATCTGAACACGTTCTATAAAACACACGCTATCCGACAACATAACTTTACAAAATACAAAATAAAAGTACATTTTCTACTCTTACCTCAAGAATCTGAGAAAAAGTACTCAAAAACATTTTTGTTGTTATGAGAGAGAGAGAGAGAGAGAGAGAGAGAGAGAGAGAGAGAGAGAGAGAGAGAGAGAGAGAGAGAGAGAGAGAGAGAGAGAGAGAGAGAGAGAGAGAGAAGTAGTTTACTAACTTAATTGCCAACATGTATCCTGGGTTGTTGAAAATGTTTTGGGATATTCTTTTGCTGCTTTTTTGTAGTCTTTGGGTCTTTCATTTGGTGATCATCACCTACATGTGAAAAACTTCTCCTGATCATACTCGATAATTATACAATGCAGGATTTTACTCACCACTGTCTTTATTAAGGCTTGCTTTATTACAATTGTATACATGCATCCTGGGTAGTTAAGAGTGTTTTCGAAGTTTTGTGCTAGCCCCATACCTTTCAGGGCGATAGGCAGAAACATTAAACTGCTGGATGTCTAATTCATGCATAACTTCTTAGAAACAAGCACACATTAAATTGTTCAATCCATTTATAAATAACCCCCAAACTTAGCTGAACAATAGTTACTGTTCGTATTTACTCCTAGTGGATCTTCAGCGCTAAATATTTATGGTCATATTGAGTTTGAAAATAAACAAGACAATAGCACCTGAAGGTAACTTCATTTGATTTTTAGTCGGAATTCTAAAGAACACTTCTTAGGACTGCTTTAATTAGATGCCAGAGTTCACAAACTGCATAACATGAGTGCAGAAACTCATGTTACATATTTTGGGCCTAGTTAATAAATCTGTATGATGCATTCAACTACAATTTAATATTTCCTTTCACACGCTGTTTCTTAGATTCTAATAATTTGACATAAAAGAATTAAGATCAGAGATATCCATACATTATATTGAAATATTACCGATAGTAGCAATCAATTCATGGAGTCTATAAGACTGAGACCACTATCAATACTTTAGATCTAAAGCCAAGAGAAATACTTAAAATCCAAACTCCCCATTACCACACTACTTCATCTATTGAACTAACTATGCAGAAACATGTTACAAGCTGGTCCGGAATATAGTGCTTATATGTGTATACAACTGATAGTTATCTATCAAATAACTTTGTCGTTACTAAAATATAAAAAAATCTTTAAATTATTGCGCATAATCTCTCAACATAATTTGACGAATTTTACCAAAAGAATAATGGCATAGAGCTATTTAAATATTATGAGACAGATATCAATGTCATCAAATTGGCTACTGTTGTGAACAATATTTTTTTTAAAAAAGACTTTTATTTGCGTATCAACCAATCCCGAGAGCAGAGGTATTCAATGACCTTATACAATAGCATATAACACCATATCAAATATTTTTTTTATGTGGTGCGACTCAGGATCATACAATCTTTAAAACAGGTCAAAAATTTAAGTAACATCGAAGTACTTAGTTTCACTACAACTCAAAGTGAAAATTAAAGAGAAAGATATAGTGGGTTATTTAAAGTCTGGACAATCGTAATATTCTATCAAAAATACAAAACTGTAGAACGTTCCCAATTAATCAGTAGTCATAAATACTAATATAACACAATGATACAATCCAGAATGTCTTTAAACGAAGGCACAAAGATCCAAAATAATGTAATAATCCAAAAGCAAATGAATACTGTAGTAATTCTAATGCATTTTAAATAATTCCTCTCCAATAATACTTAAATTCAAAACCCCAGCTAAAAACTTTGACGACAAATGGCTTCTCAGAGACTGGTTCTGAAACTTTTTTTATTGATTTAATAATGTATACACTCATTTTCACTTGACCTATATGAAAAGATGATATATTGAAATCCATGGTATTTCCCAAACAAAAACCAGTCTAATTGCCTTGAACTAAAATAATATCCAAACAGTTTCTTCCCAAATGACTATAATCTAAAGTACAACATATAATCACGTAAAAATCTGAGAGCATAATATAGAGTAAATATGCATAACATATTGACAATTATCAGTATGAAATAGCGTTCTCATATTAGTGCATGCTGAAAATTCATAAAAATGATTGACAGTTTTGAAAGTTATGGCGAGTTAAATTTATGCATAACGGCAGTGGAACAGTTGATGGATATTAGGGCATGAATATCCCTTAAACTGCCAATGATTGCATTAGCGCATCTTTAAATGCATAAACATATTTTTGCATGGATATTTGTCTTTCTTAACAAGCTATCTTACGATACAGAGTAATTCATGTTTATACTGTATAACTTATTTTATCTTACAATAATTCCAATTATTATGACTGGACTGCTTTTTATACGTTTTGATTGGCTGTAAACGGTCACGTGACACTGATCTGAATTTGTTTACATCATCGATAAATTCTGCGGACTACTTTTGATTTTTGTGTCCAGATCATTTCATTTCTACATCACCGTTTTACACTCTAATGTTAACAACAATAAGCTTCTATCCATCCACTCCTGTGATTTTCGATCGACCATTAAAAGTTAAAACACTGTAATTGCATAGACCTTTCTATACTCAAACACTCACCCCTTTTAGCGAAGAAGCTATATGGCTGGCTTCCAATGTTCTGAAATAATTGCATATCACCTCGACATGTTACAGTTATTAAATGTTGAGTCAACAAAGGGAGCTCATTAAAAATGGACACGAATTTGCTTTTGAAAGACCGAAAAGCGTAGAAAGTGACAACGACAACTCATGAAAGAAACCTAAGATTTAAACTGTCCGACTTTGATAGTAGAAAACCAGTACATTCCTTAGTGAAATAATATGCGTTTTCTGGTGGGAGTAGGCATAACAGCAGAAAAGAAAGGTCATGATCTTGACCTTTAGGCAGTAAGAAGAGATCTGTTTTAAGATAAAACACATTATCTAGTTATTGTTATTGTTGTTAGGCTTAACGCCATTTTTCAGCACACGATAGGCTATTCATGGCGGCCAGTATTAATGGTGGAGGAAGAAACCGGGAAATCACCGGAAAGAACCACCGACCCACGAGAAGCTACTGGCAAGCTTTCTCACATATCCACATTCGCCGAATCCTAGACTCAAACTCACGCAGACAGAGGTGAGATGGCAGTGAGCCGTAACGGACAGCGCTTTGGACCACTCGGCCACTCGGGGCCCCTACATTATCTAGTGACGCTGCAAAATGAATGGAGATAAAAGATACGAATGTACTTTATCTAGTGACGCTGCAAAATGAATGGAGATAAAAGATACGGATGTACTTTATCTAGTGACGCTGCAAAATGAATGGAGATAAAATATACGGATGTACTTTTATATATTATCTGCATTCTAATGAGGCCATTTTAAGCTATTTTGTTTAAAAGTCACATAAAAGAAAACCCAAGATCCAAAATGTCAGACATTTTGGGAAAACACATTCATTATTAAAATGAGCACATGATATAAATTAAAAAGAGAACCCAGATATTACAGAGAACCCGTCTATTACTCAGTCAATAAGAACTGTAACAATAAAACAGACCTTTACTACAAATAGAGGAATATGGGCTGATGGGACAAAAACTAACGATACAAATCCTCATTTGTCCCAAATCAGATGTATAGCTGAATTATTTCAATATTAATATCCAGGTATTATTTGGCAATGTATTAACTGCAAATGCAACAAGCTATTGAATTTCTGTAAAATACAATAAAATTCCTCCTCCATCATATAATCCAGATACGCCTACGATTTTACAGCGACATCTCTATTACAGCTGATGTAAATTTTGACTTTGTTGATTATGTGGACAGAGTAAATATGCTGGTTTCTGGCTCCTATGCATCCCCATTTACATATCCAGATTTACTTTCCACTACATGCCTTCAAACGCACGCTTTTGCCAGAACAGACCAACATTTTGTATTATGTTACACGTCTGTTGTTAATGTAATTGTAGCGTTGATGATGGTGGTATCAGTGGTAGCAACATATATGGTACATTTTTGTTATCTCTTCTTTGCTTTGTTGTGTATTCCTTATGTCTGGGTGTTTATGAATGTGTTTAGGGTTACATATGAAGCATTTTTCCGTTCTTTTCTTTTGTCATGTATTCTTTCCGTCCTAAACTTGGAAATCGGTCAACAAGTTCCTGATGGAGACCTTTAAAAACTGATCCATCGTTACCTGGATGGGATGCACTATACGCATATTAGACTGGGTGAAATGACGATCTGTTGGTCTAACGCCTTGGGGCTTGTCAGGGTTGTTAGGTATTTCATTATAGGTCTATTTTTAGCATTATAGCTTAGCAACACTAGCATTTACACCCGGAAAATTATCCTCTTCCAATTATGTACGTGCATAATCACACGCCCCCATAAGGGACCAACGTTATCAAACAAATCGTATAACCCTACTCACATGTTCACCTATTAATTTTCTAAAATGTCACACTAAGCAATATATATATATATATATATATATATATATATATATATATATATATATATATATATATATATATATATATATTCATGATTACAATCAGTGCATGCTATTTGTGTCATTTCAAAGTTGCACCCAGATAAGGAAAATTTTCCAGTAATGTGATATAATCTCAACACTTTCGTCTTGATAACTTTTTATAAGAAATGTTAAAATGTTAAAAAAAATACAATTGATTAACATAAAGAATGAACAGGATTTTTGAGAAATAAAACTGTAATGACTACCAATTGTCGTTAAAATACTTAAGATTGAAATTACTTACCTAACAAAAACTTATATTCCTTAGTTCCATATACAAAGTGTCATCGAAAAACTTAAAATATCTGGCGGGCAAGCAGGATCAGTTGGAGATCCACAATTTCAAAACCACAGCCATACATTTCATAAGTACATCTCGTAAACAGGGAAAACATTAGTCGGAATACTTATTTTAATTAATTTAATTTTGTTTCATTTAGGATTGAAAGTTAAAGATTTGCTCACGTGATGTTTGACGACTATGAAAGAAATTTCTTCACTCTAATAAATTATGATATAATCTGAATGTATATAAGACTGCACATCAAATTCAAATATTAACTATGTATAAAGTATAGTAGTACAATGTAGTTCATTAACTACAATATACTGTGGTAACGTGGGGAACAACTGATATTGTCCAGGCTATCACTGTGTATTGTACATAACGACACCTGGGTCATACAATGACCTCACGAGTGAGTGGGTGACAGTTTTGTCAACCGAGCATATTTATTTGAGTGCTATATCGACCTTTGCATATACCGGAAAAAGATGCAAAATCTTTTACACAATACCATTCATGTAGACAAGTCTGCAGAGTACCATTTATGTAAGGCAGGTCTACTCATGAAGACAGGTCTACACAGTAACATACACGTAGACAGGTCTACACAGTAACATTTATGTAGACAGGTTTACACAGTAACATTAATTTAGACATGTCTACACAGTAACATTTATATAGACAGGTCTACATAGTAACATTTAAGTTGACAGATCTACATAGTAACATTAATGTAGACAGGTCTACACAGAAACATTTATGTAGACAGGTCTACACAGTAACATTTATGTAGACAGGTCTACACAGTAACATTTATGTAGACAGGTCTAAATAGTAACATTAATGTAGACAGGTATACATAGCAACATTAATGTAGACAGGTGTACACAGTAACATTTATGAAGACAGGTGCACACAGTAACATTTATGTAGACAGGTCTACATAGTAACATTAATGTAGACAGGTGTACACATTAACATTTATGTAGACAGGTGTACACAGTAACATTTATGTAGACAGGTGTACATAGTAACATTTATGTAGACAGGTGTACATAGCAACATTTATGTAGACAGATGTACATAGCAACATTTATGTAGACAGGTGTACACAGTAACATTTATGTAGACAGGTGTACACAGTAACATTTATGTAGACAGGTCTACATAGTAACATTAATGTAGACAGGTATACATAGCAACATTTATGTAGACAGGTCTACATAGTAACATTAATGTAGACAGGTGTACACAGTAACATTTATGTAGACATGTCTACACAGTAACATTTATGTAGACATGTCTACACAGCAAAATTCATGGTGCTCTTATTCAGGACTTTGTTTTGTGGAATTTCAATTTTGAGGTCTACGTGAAATTTGATTGAATTCACATTTTTTCTGTTTACATGTAGAGGACATTATCGAATTTTAGGTCACTATAACAATATTTTAATTTTATACATACCTTTCAGAGTTGGTGTGTACTATATTGTCCATACACCTGTACAAGTAGTGCATTACATTGTCCACCTGTAAAAGTCAGAATTTATTATATTGTCTATATACCTGTCTATGTCAAAATTTATTATATTATCCATATACCCACCTCTGCAAGTCAAATTTATTATATTGTCCATACACCTGTCGAAGTCATACATACACATGTCCAAGTAGTGTATTGTATTATCCATATATCTGTCAAAGTCAGAGTCATTTTATATTATCCTTACACATGTATAAGCCAGATTTGTTTTATATTATCCATACACATGTCCAAGTAGTGCATTATATTGTCCATACACCTGTCAATGTCGAATGTATTACATTGTCCATTCACACACATCTGTAAATCAGAATGTATTATATTGCCCATACACGTATCCAAGTCATAATTTATTATATTTGCCATGCACCTATTAGGTCAGAATTTATTATACTCTCCATACACCTGTCTAAGTCAGAATTTATCATCTTGCCCACACACCTATCCAAGTCAGAATTTATTATATTGCCCATACACGAATCCAAGTCAGAATTTATCATCTTGCCCACACACCTATGCAAGTCAGAATTTATTATATTGCCATACACATATCCAAGTTAGAATTTTTTATATTGCCCATACACCTATGTAAGTCAGAATTTATTATATTGCCCATACACCTATGCAAGTCAGAATATATTATATTGTCCTTAACCTATCCAAGTCAGAATTTATTATATTGCCCTTACACATATCCAAGTCATAATTTATTATATTGCCCATACACCAATCCAAGTCAGAATTTATTATATTGCCCTTACACCTATGCAAGTCAGAATTTATTATATTGCCCATACACCTATTAGGTCAGAATTTATTATACTTTTCATACACCTGTCCAAGTTAGAATTTATTATATTGCCCTGACACCTATGCAAGTCAGAATTTATTATATTGCCCATACACCAATCCAAGTTAGAATTTATTATATTGCCCATACACATATCCAAGTTAGAATTTATTATATTGCCCTTACACCTATACAAGTCAGAATTTATTATATTGCCCATACACCAATCCAAGTTAGAATTTATTATATTGCCCATACACCTATCTAGGTCAGAATTTATTATATTGCCCATACACATATCCAAGTCAGAATTTATTTTATTGCCCATACACCTATGCAAGTCAGAATTTATTATATGGCCTTTACACCTATGCAAGTCAGAATTTATTATATTGCCCTTACACATATCCAAGTCAGAATTTATTATATTGCCCATACACCTATTAGGTCAGAATTTATTATACTTTTCATACACCTGTCCAAGTCAGAATTTATTATATTGCCCATACACCAATCCAAATTAGAATTTATTATATTGCCCATACACATATCCAAGTTAGAATGTATTATATTGCCCTTACACCTATCCAAGTCAGAATTTATTATATTGCCCATACATTTTTTAGGTCAGAATTTATTATATTGCCCTTACACATATCCAAGTCAGAATTTATTATATTGCCCATACACCAATCCAAGTCAGAATTTATTATATGGCACGTACACCTATCCAAGTCAGAATTTATTATATTGCCCATACAACAATCCAAGTCAGAAGTTATTATAAGGCCTTTACACCGATCCAATTCAGAATTTATTATATTGCACGTACACCAATCCAAGTAATAATTTATTATATTGCCCATACACATATCCAAGTCAGAATATATTAGATTGCCCTTACACCTATCCAAGTCAGAATTTATTATATTGCCCATACACCTATCCAAGTCAGAATATATTATATTGCCCTTACACCTGTCCAAGTCAGAATTTATTATATTTCCCATACACCAATCCAAGTCAGAATTTATTATATTGCTCATACACATATCCAAGTCAGAATTTATTATATTGCCCTTACACATATCCAAGTCAGAATTTATTATATTGCCCTTACACCTATCCAAGTCAGAAATTATTATACGGCCCTTACACCTATCCAAGTCTGAATTTATTATATTGCCCTTACACCTATCCAAGTCAGAATTTATTATACGGCCCTTACACCTATCCAAGGCAGAATTTATTATATTGCCCTAACACCTATCCAAGTCAGAATTTATTATACTTTTCATACAAATGTCCAAGTCAGAATTTATTATATTGCCATACACCTATGCAAGTCAGAATTTATTTTATTGCCCATACACCTATGCAAGTCAGAATTTATTATATTGCCCTTAACCTATCCAAGTCAGAATTTTTTATATTGCCTATACATTTATTAGGTCAGAATTTATTATATTGCCATACACATATCCAAGTCAGAATTTATTTTATTGCCAATATAACTTCCCAAGTCAGAATTTATTATATTGCCCATACACATATCCAAGGCAGAATTTATTATACTTTTCATACACCTGTCCAAGTCAGAATTTATTATATTGCCCTTACACCTATCCAAGTCAGAATTTATTATATTGCCCATACACCTATCCCAGTTAAATTTTATTATATTGCCCATACACCTATCTAAGTCAGAATTTATTTTATTGCCCATATACCAAACCCATTTAAAATTTATTATATTTCCCATACACCTATCCAAGTCAAATTTTTTTATATTGCCCATACACCTATCTACATTAGAGCGTGTCATATTGTTGATACACATGCCCAATTATTTTAGTATATCGTCTATACATCTGTCAAAGTCAGAATGTAATATACTTTTCATATACTCTTTATGTCCATCAACGCATTTGTTATCCAATTTCTTTTCTTCATTATAGCTTGAGTTTTCCAACATGTACAGTTGCAAAACATTGTGAATGGCTTGCACATTGAGTAAGATAGAAGCCTATCAGTTTCAAGTCAAATGGTCTTAATATCAAAACCAGTGTGATTGATGGACATAAGAATGGGTTCTGCATGATAACTTAGGTTCTCAGACATCAACAGTTAACACACCTTGTGGATACCTTATACGTTAGATAAGGAAGAATCATAATGATTTGGATGTCAAAAGATCAAAGGTCAGGGTCATTGTGAAAGAAGATAAATATATTTCACACAGTAACATTAGTTCGGTTTAACAAATATGTACAATTATTTGTGGATGGCAAGATAGTAGCCTATATTAAGTTGTCACAGATAAAGGTAACCGCTTCAGTGGCCTAGTGGTTAGAGCGTCCGCCTCGGATGCGGGAGGTCGTGGGTTCGATCCCCGGACGAGTCATATCAAAGACTTACATAAATGGTACTGGTGCTCAGCACTGATGTTAGTGTTAGGACTGGTCGGCCTGGTGTCAGGATAATGTGACTGGGTGGGACATCATGCTACATGTCTGTGGCACGATGTCCCAGTGCTAGACATCACTATAAACTTCCACAAGTGCATACATCGTAGCGATGTGACTGAACACTTGTTATAGCTACGTTAAATCTCATGATCACATCACATCACATCACAGATCAAGTTCACTGATGGAACGAATAAAATTGATTTATACATAAAAGCTTTAGTTTCTACTTCACTAGTATTTGCAAATGTTGTAAGGGAGAAATGAAGTCTATTGATTTGGATCAAAAGGTAATGAATCAAGTTCATTGAATGAAAGAAAAAAAAATTGTGTTGGCATAACACCTTTATTTTAGACAATGTTCATTGGCTAATGTGTTTTTGTCTGTAAGTATTTTAGCCTTAAGTATTGTTACGCATATGTGATCAAATTGCTTGTGTGTAAGGTTTAAAATTCTGTTTATTTTTTTTTTGTTTCATTGTATTTAATTGCAATGAATATTTTTTTTATCGGATTCGAGATTATATTTTTAGTAGTGAGATATACTTTTAGCGCAATGTTTGTTTATTCAAGACGAAGATGTAATACGTGAGAATTAATATTTAGTTCGTCTTACCCTGGTAACAATATCAACAAGAAGTCAAAATGATTGGTAAGCATCTATGATCACTGTTTGTAAATAACCTTTATATAATTGATTTTTAAGTGGAGTGACATTGGCGCACATGTGAAAATTAGCATAGTAGGAGACCACATGACCAATCTCGCGAGACTTGAAATGAAGTCTGGGTTTCTAAATATGCATTTCATATATTTTGTCAGACAGTAATTCAAAGCCTTGAAGAAACAAAGTGTATTACTTTTAATTTGTTTCCAGAATATTTTCTTCTTCTTCTGATTTTTGGATTCAGTAATTTATCTCCTGGAAACTCAAAAAGTTGACTTTCTCAAACAAATTATGAAAAATATTCATGGAAGTTTTTTTTCTGGAATTATTCGGAAACAAAGAATGTGATTCAAGTGAGGAATTGCTGATATTCATACATTGGACTATATCTGACGTCAGTGCCCTCCATATTCGTACGTGGTCTTGACTGTAACCTGGATTCTTATAAGACTATTTAGTGATAGAACTTGTGTTTTTATTCTTAGAATCATATTTGGACTCTATTCACAAACTGTAAGACCTATTTACTAATTTTACATTGTTGTTTTGAGAAATAAATTGTTTTGTTAAAAGATTGTTGGTTTTCACTCTTTTCTTTGTTACTGAGTGCGAGCCCTTGTCACGTAACAGTATGTAAAGTCAAATGGCAGGACCATTATAGTGGATAGATCCATTACGAGAGTTTGAAGTTTCCCGTTTGGATCTAGGTTATCACCCCATCAGAATTGACACGTTCCAAAGTCATTTACAAGATTCAACACGTCCAGCAATTAGAAACGAGCCAAACAAAGAAGAAAAACTACTGTTACAGCAAGCGGGGCATCAAACCCCCCCCCCACAGCAAGCGATATATCTAAAATTCAAAAATTACTAAACGTCTTGGCTGCACAGTACACCATCAAGAAGTGATTTGACCTCTGTTGCTTCGAGGCAAACATTTTTAAGACAAAAATACATTCACGTCTGTTATCACAATGAACATTTCGATGCCATCACCGGTATCATTGAATTCCAAGAATACATATATAACATTGAGAAATATGGCTATGACTATAACAATAGAGATCAACACAAGCATTGTTTATCGAAATGCTTAGGGATTTCTAGCTTCTAAAACCTGTTTTGAAGAAGAATAAGAATGAGTACATTGCCAAACTTGTTAGTGCACCCTTGTCAGTCCAAACTGCTACCAACAACATCTGAAGACACAAGGTTAACAGCAGAAAAGAGATTGCCAACTCCTGAGATTGTGCCCTACTTGTGAATAAGGCATACATACCAATAGTGTCAAGTTACACGTTTGTTGAGGAAAGAAATGATGTCAGATTTGTGGCCAAATCGTGGACTTGTAATATGAATGCTACATTGAAAAATACCAATCTCAACAGAAGCAAGATGACCACAAGAAGAATGGGAATTTTATCTTTTTATTTTGAATGCATACAATAGACTGGCATTCACATTTCCTATTTTGTGCGTGGCTCGTGGATTGTGAGAGAAGTGGCTCCAAGAACCTCTCTGTAGTTTTCGTCCTCACTGCTAAAAGATTCCTGAAGGACGTGAAAAAATCATATAGGGTCTGAACACGCTAGACAATTTTGCACAATGGATCTGTGAACTTACAATGGACAATTTCTGCTCAGATACTATACAGAACAAGGTACCAATCGTCCTAAAGTGACTTTGAATGGAGCAAAAAATCATTTCCATGCAAGTGGGACAAGATCAGTTTAAAGATTCATTGTGTTACTCTGACCAAGACTTTGAGTAGAAAGCCGAAAATGTTTGTAAAGACAGAAATTGTCAAAGACTATTTTCGCACTTTTTTCAAAACTGAAGCAAATCAACAGACCATATTACCTTATTTGTTTGAGACTTACTGCTACGACACTGACAACATGCGCACCGAACAACAAGAAGCTTTCTACCCATGGTATCACACTCACGCCTCGGACCCTTTCGACTCTCAGGAATATAAGTTATAGTATTGTCGTTCCGACGAGGACATTCTACGACGCTGCTGTGGAAAATTTCAAAAGAACTATTAATGGAGCACGAAGGAATTATCCATCTAAAGAATCTTACACTTTTGCCAAAGCGTATTCCTTAGTGTACCACCAATGATTCATGCACGAAAACAACCTGTCTGTCATCAGTCCTCAAACGACGAACTTTGTCAAACGACAATACTCGGTCAATGCCAAACGATGGTTAAATTACTTGTGTGACAAGGAAGACAAACGGGTCGAATATGTCCGTAACGGAGGAGGTGAAAAGACCATCAGAATGTATTTTTTTTGGAAAGCTGGGACTTAAAAACCCTCATTTCGTTTAAGAGTTTAACGGTTGCTTATTTCACTGATGTCCCTTCTGTTACCCTCAACGTGGCAATAAAAGCCAATTTTTACAACGGTCTATGTAATATTTGTGCATGTTAGCGACGCTTGAAGTTAGAACAGCAAGGATACCAAGTGGTAGAAATGTGGAAACATGTGTACAATCACCGATTGTACAACCGATCCTTAGTTTAAACGTACCGAAGAAAGAACATGCATGTGGGCCCCCTGATCCATCGGGACAGTTTGTACGGAGGATGGACGAATCATACCTGTTTGCTGTACCAAGCCGACGAGGAGAAAGGAGAAGGAATCAAATACTTGGACGTGTGTTCACATTTGCAAATATTGTCACTTGTCCGAAAGGCACCTGCAATTGCTGATGGAACACATTGATCTGAACAACGTTCAACAATACAACAAAGGATTGATCAAGTGCAAAGTCTTGCCTCCCACAGATTAGTACTATCTCATTTTACATCGCTATTGCTAAGGACAATTGATGTTTCGTTTGTGTTGTACTTGTGCCGAAACGTGCAACCAAGACCAACATTGTCAGCACTTTCAGGACGAACACGTCTTGACGTGAACTTGGGTCAGCATGGAATTGTTTAATGCTCTAGACTTGCGATACCAACTGTTAGAAGTGTATGAAATTTACCACTTTCCTAAAACTAAGAAAATACCACAAAGGTGACGAGACTCAGAAAGTCATTTGTGCAGACTTATTGTCTTTTAGAAACTGATACCACAATCCCTAATGTCAAAAGAAATTCAAAGAGAAATACTACGGGCGAGAAGGTGTCACTTTAGACTGCGCGGAGAAACACAAATGTTTGCCAGTGTAATATTAAATTATTTGTGTGGCAAACTGGCACAACGACCAAGTTTACCCAAGACGGAGTATTTGACAGAACCTTCCCGCTACTCCCAGATGATTCACGACAAGCGAAATACATGAAACAAGTGTGACATTCTTTGTGAGGACTTGATCTTAGTCAGTTACGAAGAAGACCTGGACCTTTTAAAAGCGGAGGAAGTTGGAAATGGCATCATTGTGGCTTACATGACAGCCCATGATCGTTTGTAAATGTACAAACCGATACACCAGTTAGGAGATAGTGTGCTGCACTTTGAAACGTAGATGTATATCTACATAAATTGCCTGGGTCAATATCTTCCCAAAATCGAAGGAGATAGTTTAGGAGTCTGGACGGAGGAATACCCCGAGGACCAATATTCTAAGTTTTGCTCGTGGCGGTCTCAAACATCACTGTTACGAATACCGAGACAATCAAGGAGAAGTACACAGAATGTACAGTGAAAGGATTAACACTCCAGGCAAGTGGTTTACTTTAACGTATTGAAGGACGCCTTGCAGTCAAGAGAGGATGAAAACTTCAAAGCGACCACTTACCAACCGAAGAAGATTGTACGTTTACCTAAACATAAAAGCTTCAGTCGGTTCTTGGAAAAAGTTTATCACATGGTGTATAAGAAGCTAGTACTGTTTCCCAACCACTTCCCTTTACCGTACGGACAGGATGATTATTGGTCAGCATATAAAAAGCGACAACATTCAAGACAGATGGTCCATTGTGACTACCAACATCCAGCAAGTTAGATAAAGCAATAAAGATAAATCCTTTCAAACAGTAAGTTACAAGCAAGTGCAAACTAGAGTGTGATGATGTGCCTTGCAATTGAATGGATTCCGTACGCTATGACCTCAGCGTTTCAGTGCCACATCATAATGAGAACTTTACTATAACTATTATCATGGAAAGTGATAATATGAGTGTCAAACCTGACGGATGCGAAAGCGATGCCAGTCATTGTCGTACACCTTTTCACTTTACTGGTTTTCATGGCAAATATCATCAGCAAAGCGAAACCATGCGACTACGGATATCATCCGACCCTAAGTACACTGCAGATTTCACCGTACAGTCATCGAAATGAACATGTGAAAGACGAATATTCGTTTATGTGCCTTTGTCAAAATACTGTGACTTTGAGGGTCGATTCCAAAATTCCTATAAAAATGGCCAAAATATCTGCGAGAGCAGGATTTATCTACTTGGGCGAATTATATAAAGTCAAGTGATTCAGTTCAGGTGTGTCACTGTACGAGTGGGAGAAGGAGGATTCCGCTTACCTGAATTCAACATGCTCGATGGTCTCCTTATTGTCACTAACTACCTTTAGTGGGATCTAGACATTGATGTGACGTACAGCAGATTCCGTGGAGGGAAATCAATGACACTATTCAAACGGCAGAGGATTACCATCGCATTTCATAAGAACTGTGTCCATTAAATTGGGGACGATGTGTGGTGTTAGTGACTTAGTGACTTGTTCTCTCATTTTAGGATAGGACTTTCATCGACATCCTCGAAAACTTGTTCCGGTAGGACTCACGTGTGACTGTGCTAATGAGTGTTGAGAACATTACACACCGTACCTAGGACACCATATCTTAGTCACCAAATATGTTGTACAGAGATTTGTTTATATTCCGCTAGGATCATTGTAATGGATGTGTCTTTTATTAACGTACTTAACCATTTGGCTTTTATGTACTTTTGCGTTTCGTGTTGTTCATAGTTAAAGATTGCAATTAACGTGTAATGAAAAAAACAATAAAAGCTCTTGTCTTGTCTGTCTTTGTGTCAAAAGTGGCATTCCCTACCCTAGTATGGCTACCTTGACTGTCTTTGCTGACTCTTTCCAAACTTTCAACGTCATCAACGAACACTTAGATCATGCCAGCTGGGAGGTCATGTATCTTAGGCATCCCTTTAACATGCTAATAGTTCAGGCAAAACCGAATTTGCCAAACGTTTAATCGAACATAAACATCATTTGATCGATCGTCCACCTAAACGTATCGTGTGTTGTTACGAAGAGTGACAATCTAAGTACTGTATCCTGCGAGAAAGTCAAGGCTATTCAATCGTAGATGGTATTCCTGACGAAGACGATGGAATTGTGTCTGACCCAGTTATCTTCGACGACATGCTGTGAGAAGGCAAAGAAGAAATTAACTGTGGTTTGCTCACAATGGGCATCATAATGCATCATCATAATGCCAGTGTCATTTACATTAACCATTTTATTTTTCAATACAGTAAATCCCATCGCACCGTCAGTCCCAATGCTCATTACGTGGTCTTGTTCACATGCCCTACATATAAATCACATGTGTTTGTGTTAGCCAAACAGTTAGGAATGCCTTGGCTGGTTCATGCTTACGACGGCGCCACTGAAACCGCACACGCTTATTTACTCGTGTATTTAAAAACCACTACCCCAGATATTTTGTGATTTAGTACCCATCTGTTTCAGGACTGGTTCCTTGACGGAGGACTTGTCGCTTATACGTTGTCGTAGTCAACATAGCCACAACAACCACCAAAACAAAATCTATTAAAACCTCGGTCACTTTTGGTCTATCTCAAACATCGTCAACACGACGTCCCTTCAGTCTCATCTTCCTGTCAAATTTTTTCGTGCCTTGTACATGCTCGTGTATCAGAAGCTAGTCTCAAAGAAGTCGTAGGATAGTTTACGGTGACAGCACGTCAATTACTGAAAGACATCATCACATTCCACATCAAACCAAAGAAAATAGCCACTATCCAACGTACCCAAATGAAAAAGCAAACGAGCAACGGTGAGAAGACCAGGTTACAAACTCAGAAAAGAAAACAAAATAAACTCCTACTGGAAACAGCTTCCACCCGCAAGAGAGGCAATGCTGCCAGGAACCTTACATTCACAAACCACAACGGTGAGTGCGTCTGCAGTAGCTTCACCATCCTCCACTTCTCCGTTGCTGGTGATGCCTGTCACACTAGATTCTAAGCGTTTCTTTCCTAATTTGATGAAAAATTCGAACCTCATGTCTACAAATCTTCTCCTCCAATAGTAACACCCTCTTCGATTTTAGAGTCAGTGACTGTTGCTCTTTAAGAGATCGGGCGTGTTAAAGAGTTTTGTGGATTTGTCTAAGAAAGAACTGTCCCAATTAAGTCCGTTAATAAAGACGTGTGATGCCTACTATGAAAATGATACAACGAATCGACAATCAGTGGCGACGCATTTCAGTAGAAAAAAAAACTGATGCGAAAGATCAATATCAGTGTTGTTGTACTCCAGAACACCCAAAGATGTCCCCTCAAAAAAGGGCACACCATCACTATTACCGTTCTTCCGTCTATAAAGGAAAATGCAAAAACGGACAGTCTCGTCATTCGAAAAAGTGTTTAGCTAAACATCGACTTCACCCAGAAAAGACACTCGTCCAAAGAAAACGAAGAGCCACTAAAGAGTAGGGTTCTTTGGAGATTTTGGAAACAAATCGTCACCTTTTGACCAAGCGATATTCCAAAACAAGAATAAAAGGCCGCGAACCAGGTCATCGACATTAGTGTATTTTTGGTGTGTGTCACGGAAGCAACCAACCAACAAATAAAGATGTCACTACCCCCAAAGACACCCTTCTTCATTCCCCAAAGGAAAGCAAATGAATGGACTGGCTCCTCGTTTAGTCAAACATTGGGTCAAGTTGCCCGTCCTGCCCAAAGCTTCTCCACTCATGCCTAAAAACTCATTCAAACCGCCTCCAAAGATATAATCGATACCGTTTGCTAATGTTGTCTGAATGTCTTAAAAGTAATGATACCTTTGTCTAAATAACGTAATGAATACTTAGCAAAACATCGACACGTTCTTCGCCAAATATTCCAAAAGAAAATGCCCATTCGTTGGATCGGCCTATTCTGGCGTTGATATTTCTATCTCCGCTGATAATGTTGGTTCATGAACCGTAATAGATTATTTTCCTGTGTTAGAAGTTATCCTGAGGAGGAATTCACTATTAATCTGTTCTGTTTGATAACTGCCTGTAGGAATGCCAACAACTTGCCAATCTTAATTTCCATCAGATTTCTATTTTTTATATAAGAAAACACCAATGAGTTATTTGCGGGTAACTCACCTAACTACTTTGATTCGGTCAGCTGTAATATACTCCCATTTGCGCGAATGTTATTTCTTTGGCTGGAATTGCCGTTATAAAGTTAACGTAAACTTCAGGATTGGTTGAACACGATGATATCATAATTGTGGTTGGCGGTGTTGTATTAGCAACGATTTGTTGTAGTAACTCTAACGATCTTTGATTGTTTGATGACATCATTATTTACTTCCTGATTTAAATTAAGGTGACTCTGTCCTTGTCTGTGACAAGTGGTGTTTGTTTCCAGTTGCTTCATAGTAAACTTTAATCATTCCTGCGAATTCCTGATATGATAGTATTCAATCATTGAGCCCTAATGATATCAGTGATGATAATTTGGAGTGTACGTCTTTTGCCGTTGATAGCAACGTTGCATATCCGTGTTATGTATCAGCCCCACACGTATATTTTGCGATGATGTTTAGAATACCAGCGATACCGGCTACTATTACAATACCAATTCCCAGCGCTGACAGCGCTTCTGGTGCTATTATATATGACGCTAATAATGATTCGATTATAGTTGCTGTTTTAGCGACTACGGCAGATGCAGTACAACTATTAGTAACAGCTATTCGTCTGCGGTATTTTTTAGTTTACTCTATACTACTCGATGATATTTTTCAGTTGGGACTGCAACAAGCACACTTTTTGGTATCTGTAATGTTAATCTGTAATAACATCAATTCGTATTACAATTTAAGTAGGTGGTAATTTACAGACTAATTCAAAACACCAATAGCAAATCAAACCAAGGTTTTGTTCTTTGGGTCTCACCAAAAAAACACCACGTGGTTTAAATCCTTCACTACTAATGCAGATCCGGAAGATTTATTAACTGGTAAACGCGTGAATGACTGGTTAATATTTTAAATGTTATAGTACTGGGTGCAGATAAAGTGTATATACCAGAAACCTCAGCGCTTTGTCTGATGGAATCTTTGGTTGGTGATCATAATGCTGATTCAGACGCTACTGTATATACTACACTGTCGGTAATACTTTTTATTTCGAGAGTTTAATATCGATATTTGCTTGACTTCCAAAAACTTCATTAATGCCTTTGTGTTTCGGCAAAATTTCAAAAAAGTTTGTACGTGAGTAGTATTATCAGAGCTAAATGTGGCTTATTTCATCAGCAATGTCATTGACGGAATGTTGCTATTATCGACGTATATCTTAGTTGCGGCGTCATTGTTAATTCTGGTTCTCTAAGACCAGTAATGCTATTATTAGATATGTTCAGAGAAACTGTTATTGTATCAATGGCGGATAAGAAACTATCATCGATCTCATTTCTGATCGTGGTATTGATGCTGTCTACGTATTATTTTTGTTGCCACATAATTGTCTGATTTTGGTTCTCCAACATGAAAAATTGTATTTCTGCTTAAGTAAGATTGCCATACATGATATATCCAATTCTTCTAATACGTCAAGCAATTTCTCACATGGGTGATTCTCCAGAGACTTTATTCCACCGTTTTTAGTAAATACAGCTAAGTTACTTTCGGTTGCATCTGAAACTCGCAAAATAATATCTTTCAAAGGGATATTGCTCATTATATATATTTTTAAACGTTCTTGTTGATCCTAAAAACAACAGCTTCATTTTGGTCCTCATCTACGAGACGCCAAATATTACTTATCTCGTCCTTGACATTATTAAGTGATATGTACTTGGATAATTTACCTTGAGGTGAGAGACTCAGAGATCGTCCGAAAATATCTACCATTTTATATTCACTAAGACACATTTAAAAAGACTGTAGACGACTATATCATCTGGTGGTATACTCGTGCACGCCTTTATGAGCCTGCATCGTTGATGATGACAGTGTCGAGTTCAGTAATTTCTTCACGGTCACATATTTGCGAATCAGCTATTGTCTGTGTTGGTAATGTTGAATACCATATGAGAGTGCCTTGCAGAACTTCCATCAATAGTTATGGTACTGGTTTCAACAAAATTCGGTTGTTTTGTAATTGATCACGCTTAGAAACACCTCTAAAATTTCTGGTATTTAATCACGCAGCAGAATCGAGTAAATCAAACTTGGACACAGGAAATATCAGCGAAGTATCCAGGGCAGTCTTAGACCTTTTCCCGTGGATTGAACGAGGAGTTCTTGGCAGTCGTAGACGTTCCCTTTTCACGTAGGATTTCCATGGCTCATTGAGCAGCTTGTTGAGTGGCTTGTTGAACTGCTTCAACATGGGTTCCATTTACTGCTTTCTTGATCTGCTTGTTGAGTTGCTAGTTACCTCAACGACGGTAAAATTCGTGTTGCTTGTTGCATGATTGATGGAGTTGATTGTTCATAGTTTCACCGATGTTTCCACCGCGACAGATTTTACCACTGTGGATTATACCACTTGTTGCTTTCTTTAATGCCATCCCAGTGGCATTTCCAACAGCACCGAGAGCACATGCTTCTTCAACAGCTGAAGATGCAGCGGCTATCAACGGTGGTCTAGCTGCGAGAAGTGGAAATATACCACCCGTCTTGACTGCTTCTTTAATAGCACCCACAGACAGATTATGTCGTACACCAATCTTTGATCGTTTGGCGTCATTGAAATAATTGCGTTGACGTTTTCTCAATGATATTTTATTTGGACCATCTGAGATCTGTTATGATTTCGTAAATATTTTCATTCCCAAATTCTTTTTTACGCCGATTGTGGCTTTCTAATCTGACCAAAAATCAGTGTAACACTAACATGATGATATGAGATTATAATATCAGAGATGATTAAATTGTATGTTTTCGACTGTGGCATCAATGACTGTCATTCGTCTACCAACACTTTCAAGCAACATTATTTCATCTGAAAATATAACAGCGATTACTCTATAATTAGCTACAGCTGCTCCTCTTGTCACACGAGCTTGAAATTCTATATCAACTACTGATCGTCTGAACAAATCCACGTGATCCAGTGAGAAATAATAGATCGTATACAGCGTTGTATAATCCCGCTGAGATATTTGTAAACCAGTATCGACATTTTGATCACGCCCCCTAAATGTCACCAAACGTCGATATACACTTACAACTTGATTGTTATCAAATTTCAGTAATATATCCTCAGGTAGTTCTTGATGTCCATTTATTCGTAAAGCAACTTCAGTAACACCAAGTTTGTAAAATATCATTACTTTATATAATTGAGTTTACTCATTCAACATATTGGAAAGCAATATAAATATGTCGCGGTGCGGATACTCTTTACTGTGATGATATCTGCCATGTGAATAAACCATTAATGTTACTTTGATTAGCATATGTGGTAAGTACCGTTGCTCCTCAGTTAGTGATGGATCCATTGTTGGTATCCATACACAAATTTTGTCAGTATTATTTTTTCATGAAATGCCACGGTTACAGCTGCGATATCTCCTTCAGCGTGCCATATTATATCTTCGTCTGTAGGTTTATCAAGAATATAACCTTTATGAAATTTCTACAACATAACAATATATGCGACAGTGGAATTAGACATAAAATTCTTGATTGTCGGTAAACATTAATCGAAGTGTTGCGAATCCCAAGTTGAAATTTTCATTCATTGATACAACTATTACGTTTCTGTTTTCTGGACGATGAGTTGTATCCTTAAAAAATATAATTGATGAACAACCTGATTTCGAGTAATCATCGCTATATCTTATGAGACCAAGATCGTTGTGGCAACGTCGATGTCGTTCTGAATCAATTTAATATTTCTTCCGTTAATTGTGTATGTGGCACTTTTAAATAAAACCACGACGCAATTATTAAGAAAACCAACATGATCACCAATTCTGTATGCTGTATTCTCTGTTTTTAAATGTCTACCTTCGATCTCAAAATGAAATATATACTAGTATCCTGAACTTGTATTTCGACTGTTTCACGTTCGTCATATACAAGTGCATCATAAGAATCATAATGATATTCAACTAACGATTTATCTTTGAGAACTGATGCGTCTATGTCGATTTCGGGATCCAATATACGCTTGAACATCTTTATTATATTTGTTATTGTCTAACATGAAGACAATTTCCTGCAATCAGACTAGCAGCTAATTTATTTCTTTATCTTTTTCTGATAGGGTACAAAAGCCAGCCCAGCTAATTGTTTGTTTGCAGCTTGATTTATTATTTTACTACCATTTGCAGTCATAGCCAACTTTGCTTTTGTATGTGCAGTTTTATTTGTTATTTTACTATCATTTTGCAGGGGTAACTTCGGTGCTGGGTAATTTTATTGGCTGAATTCGGACCCCAGACGTCTGCGTATTAATCGTGCTAGTCCTATCCTTTATTGCCAAGAATGCTTTACCAGCAATATCACCAACAATATCAATACCTTTATCACGAACAACATCCATAGCTTTCATTCACAGTTGCTTTGCAATGGGTAACCTGAACAAAATCGTAGAGTCCACGCCCGTAGTACTCTTTATATGTAGGCAATTGCAAATTTATCACCCTGACCATGATCGGTCCATGAGTATTATGCATGATCATCTCCTCGCCACTGATTTAATTGTATATCATCCATAACTGCGGTAATCCGATGCAATTAAGGTTTCAAGGTATTCTTTGTTCATTACTGAAAGGATAATGGGAAGCTAAAGAGGTTTACTGATCTGTGTGCTTGAACTCCTTGCAGGACTAAGATTTGTGAAATTGCTGGAGATCTTCCTTTGATTTTGGAAAATGTCAAATTGTAATAAAATTCAACATAACACAAGGGGAAGAGAAAGATGTGCTCAAAGTTGCTGCAAATTCCTACTAAGACTGATGAGGATGGAACTGACGGTAGTGAATATTGATTGTCTTAAAAATAAATATCTTTAATGATAGATGATTATGGATTAGGCTTTATGCTTTCTTTATCTCGCTTTTAATCTTTACCATGAAGAGAAGGTTCTCTAAATTTTCATCATCTTAGCCTTTCCCGCAGTTTTCCATAAACGATAAAACAAATAACCATTGCCTGTCTTAACCAGTTGCTGAGGACAATTCGTGATTTAAGAATAATTTGATAATTCAGCAGATGAAACGTCTGAACCTATGTGTTGCTTATATTTTATTGTTTCGTTATTATTATTTCTGTTTTATTGTGTTGGTCTCTGCAGAAGTGGTCGAGAAAAATTAGCTACAGCTAATTAGTAATTAGTCAGCTTAACGAACCACCAGTGCATTTATTTTGTTAAAACAAAGAGTCGGTAATAAGTCAGAAAGTTTTTTATGTCGAAACCTTTCAGCATAACGTTTAATTTTTATATGATGTGAATCGTGTTTCGTCGATAGATAACTTTTCATAAGGATAAATCAAAGCAAATTGTCACACCTGTCGGTTGTTTCTGGGGCAGCAAGGAAATTTTCTGGTTCTGCTACTTTCAGGACTCTGGCACTAGATAAATCGGATGCATTTATCCTTAAAAAGTCCATTAACTTATAATCGTTAGGCTGTTTTCGATCTACATGATCGAATATTCCTTTAAATGATCATTTGGACGCTAGAAACACGCACACAGATACACACTGACTGGATATGTAACAGCAATAATTTAAACCTCGTAACAAACCACCTAAGCTTTTAATTTCAAATTAATCTCTTTCGACATAACATTCTGTTGTTTCCTGTGTTAAGATACGTCATATAATACTTCCTGCTTTTGAATGCACCCTTGAGGTATAACGGTATCAATTGTACAAGAGCAGGTGGGAGGAACTTAAGGTGTATGGGCTATTGTATTCAGAAATAAACAACAAATCTATGTGATTGGCTCATTATATAAAGTTGTGCTTTCTGTTAGACTTAAAGAATTAAGCCGCAAACAAAATGTGAAATTGTGTTAATTCATATCTAGATTATAATTTTTATTTTTTATGATTGTTTTTAAAATGTGGTACACATGACTGAAAATGTCTGGTGTGAGTTGATAACTCTTACCCATGTTTAGTTCTAGCAGAGTTATCTTTCTAAATGCAGTGGAATGTCTGTTACGTCCTTGTGAAATTGACAATCTAACATTATGTGTGTGTGTCATTCATGCTGAGTTAGGATAGAAAGTATATTTATTTCACAAAGCATTATCATTGAGTTCCATGGAAAAACAATTGGAACCATGATACCATGACACTCATTGACGGACAAAATTAACTACGCATCCTGAATAGTCGCTATAATGTACATTTGTTCAAAGGCCTGCAATGTTTTGAATCGGTGAATTAGTAAGTGCTTAGAAATAACTTTAATGCATAAATGAAATCTAAATGTTATCAGGAAAAGCTTCCACACTTTTAAAGGATGCCTTTCTATTTTGTATTGCAGAATATTTATTGTCTTGTGCATTCTTAAGCGGCTTATTCACTGTCACATGGATATACAAAATATAAACAGAATTCGCCTATTATATAATAGTCAAGACATCAAAAAGGTTTCTAAAAATGCAAGATGCCTCCAGGAGGCAAGAAGTAACATGGGACAAAACAAACAACGTTTTAGCTGACGAAATAGTATCACTTAAAAGGTTGAATAAATTAAAAGAAACATTTCTAACTCCTTGATGCCAACTGTACAAAGAGGAATATTCTGGGGAGAGTGACACAAAGATAATACGGGCAAAGGGTTGCCCTAGATATAACGTAAACAAAGAACTATATATGGGTTTATGGACAAGTGGCCTTTACCAATTTTGATCAATTTCCCTATCGGTTAAGTCTTCACAGATCCGCGAAAAATTAAATAATACTTTTTGGACTCTTAATTCCAAACTATGAAGCGGCTTTCGCAAAGAAGACCAGACTCTTAAAATTCCAGTAGCAGTGAACTTTATTTCAAGAATCCGTGGAGAAACGGACACATGAAATTAAAACTCTTGACATAGGTAACAGCTCCGAAAAAATACCAAATACTTCCACCATATAGATTTTGGAGAGGTATAAAGTTTGGTGGTTTTGTTTAGACATGACGATTTCAAATTTCGTTCGTTTTAATTTTGATGACTGCAGTTCTTAATAAGTTATAACTTCTAAGATGGTATATTTTGAGAGGCTGTATTTTCATTATCTCAGATTTGTGCTAAATTTCTTACTTTTCTCCAGTGCTTCAAGTCTCTCTGTACAGCATCTCATATCCAACAATACTGTATGAAAAATTCTAGTATTTTTTTTACTGCGCTGAATAAGTGAGAATAAACATTAAAATATTTTCAGAAAAATTGGCTTTTGCTGAGCAAAGGATATGTCAGCACTCTAGACATTATGAAGGACTGTGAAATATCTGCAAGACATTCTCATATGCATAACTAATATAAAATAGTGAATTAGATTAGGTTAAGAAAGGCAAATAATCCTGTGGCAAAGAACCCTACGTAAACTTGAGCCAGATATAACAGGGATAATCTAGAGATAAAAAAAAACTTTAGTTCCTGTATTTGCAGCCTGGAAATGTCATAAAATAGTCCATAATTAACGATGCATTTGGTACATCCCAAAGCCTGGTTTAATATAAGAACCTTATTGAATTAACCAATCCGGAACATTTTAAGGTCAGATAAATGGAAAACAAAATGGATCAGAATAGCTTGCAAATTTTACGCATGGAAAAAGTGTCTGGCTAGTATTGTTGTGGAAAGTATCGTATCAGTAGCAAGATAAATGCATGGATTGGCAATACAAAAATGTTTAGTATTAGAACAAGTGCTACAGGGACTAATACGCTCAGACCAAATGAAAGATTCCTATATAATATTTGATTGCTAAGGCATGGTTTTATTAGCTTTGGTTTATGTCTGCCACTCCATTAATTGTACAGGCTGTGAAAAGACTGTTTCCTCTTGTCCGATATCCGGGATGTAACAATATTAAACGATGTTGCAATCTTGATTCCCCGACAATTCATATATGCATTCCTTAGATATGAACCAAAGTGCAAAGCACTCAAACTAACATAGTCAAATCTATGCAATGTTCCCCTTCCCCCTTCATGAAAACAGTTGGTTATCTGAATATGTTTCATATCTCACTGAAAGTCACTGTGGTTTACAAAAGGTATTGAATTTGTTTGCTATTCAAGAAGGGAGACATATGACTGCCTTTATAGTTGTTGTTGTTGGGCTTAACGCCATTTTTCAGCACAAGACAGGCTATTCATGGCGGCCAGTATTAATGGTGGAGGAAGAAACCGGGAAATCACCGGAAAGAACTACCGACCCACGAGAAGCTATTGGCAAGCTTTCTCACATATCCACATTCGCCGAATTCTAGACTCGAACTCACGCAGACCGACGTGAGATGGCAGTGATCTGTAACGGACAGCGCTTTAGACCACTCGGCCACTTGGGGCCTCTGCCTTTATAGTAAAGTTAATTGCACATGCGTATCACTTTAGTGATACGCAATCACTTTAGCAATCACTAAATGCTTTAGTGATAAGCAATCACTAAATTGCTATAGCTGTCTATAGGACTCACTGTACTAATACAAATCCCATAGTACGTCCATGTAAACACCATGATATTAAAAATTAAATAGGTTAACATTTCTGAGTGCTCATGATCAAACCTATATTTCCCAGTATAAATGGAACCTCAATGTCAACTTCTGTGTAGAGGAAAGGATATGAGTCGCGGCATTTTCTGTACCTGCATGCGTTTAAAACATGTACTGAAGATTCAGCACCAAAGAATCGGGTGCTTATATTAGTAATGAGTGTTCCAAACTTTAGACTGTTAAAGGACTGAACTAGGATAAGTTCTAAAAGATTCTGTTTTCATAAACATAACCTACATTAGCCAAATCCATATCTACTCTATTTTTTGTTCACCCACATCAAAGCTACTCATTTTCCAATACAAATAGTACCGTGTTTCCTTTTGGTACCAATTTGTTAGGTCACGTGACCATATCACCCGTTGTCAAGCTGAGTTTTCGGTTGCGAAAACCTAAATGCACCTCCAAAATTGCTCTTCTTTAAAATCGATTTTAATACTTTTCATCTTGAATGTAAGCGTAATTTTAAAAATTGTCAATATTTTAAATCAAATATAAAATAAACAAATGCAAAGTAAATTTTAAGAAGATTCTAGAGTACTTCTCCTTTAAACTTCTGACATCCAACAACAACACGGCCGATTCAAATAACAAAAAAATTGAGGAATGAGGCATTCGTTTGTATTTTGTCTCTGAATGTCTTCATACTAGATTATTAGTTCAGCGCTAATTTTTCAAGATTAATGTAGCCGAAATAACATCTTGATTGCGCCAGAAATTCCGCCAAATTAAGTCTGAATCTCTATTATCCGAGTGGCCACATCTCGCTCTCTTTGAAAACTGCCATGTGGTAATTTTTCACTTACCTATCTGTCCGAATTCCAGGTCATGACGTCCCTGACTGAGTGCAAAAGAAACAAAAGACGTCTCTACTCGGACGTATATTTCTTTAGAAAGTTAACATTGAACAGGTTGTTGCGTAATAGTTTCCGCAACAGACAGGCAGTTTATTTGTCCATAGTTGATTCTATAGTCGTCACCTTACGTAACACTTATTAACATATACGGGTACTCTTACTAAAAAGTACAAATAAGAAAATACGTGTTTATAAATTTGATGGAAATTTCCATAGGAAATTATCTGGATCTAGGGCATTGTCTTGTAAGTTATGAGACAGATTGTATCAAGTAAACAATCAATCAATCGTATTTTAATATTAGTTTTTGTGGAATCACTTTTAGTTGAGCTCAGATATAATTTGAGAGGAATTATTTAGTTAAATTCTTCATTAGAGTTATAAATTGCTTGCTCTTTTACATTTTGGACTAAAACACTATGTAGAATTATTGTCGATTTAATCAATGATATTTTGGGTTATATCATTGTTATGCATAAAGATTATTAGCACACCATCACATTCAAGACCGATGCCAGTTGATGTTTCATATTCAGACCATAATCCAGACTGGTCAATAATAGTGATTCCCAGTCTCTAGATCAGTTATGTATTCATCTCGATCATCGGGACATTGAGGATCATTGTCCTGGTCAGTAGCCTCTCTATGCTGAATTTAATAACATCTAGTCAATTTGACTTATGATATAAATATCTTTTTTGTCGGATTTTTTTATTATTTTGAATGCATTGCTCTATAAATAACCCTACTGAAGGCTGATATTCATGTCTACATTAATTTACCATAGAATCATTGAGGACAATGTAGAACTAGATCGTTATTGACAGGACCAAATGGTTTAGACAGGACCAGTCGGTTACGAACAGGACCAGTCGGTTATGGACAGGACCAGTCGGTTATGGACAGGAACGGTTAGTTATTGACAGGAACGGTTAGTTATTGACAGGACCAGTCGCTTACGGACAGGACCAGTAGCATTTTCACGTCACGTGCGTGATGTACGGAGTATGATCAAATATACGTAATAAAATACATGAAACGCATGTAAGGAGTGTGATCAAACATAAGTATACAACACATTAAAGCATGATAAAATATATGCATACATCACATATTCATGTGTGATCGATAAAATATACAAGAATAAGCACTTTTGGAAAAAGACCCTGAAATATCGTAAGAACGTTATCCATAAGACTACTCATTAACATATCAAAGTATGCAAATTTAACTGAGTGACGTTACTCTCACGTGATACTATATGAAGCAGGCCAACGTTTATTTACACCTAAAGCTCTTGACCACATTCAATTAGCACTGCTATGCATATGCAATTTAATTACTTGGGTGTTTTAAATTCATTTTATTTTATGTTTGTTTTATTACATTTTACTGTCATAATAATTTTCACGGGATTTGAAATTTTGTATTGGAAAATTAGGTCTTCTGTTTTGACCTGATTAGAAAGAAAAGTGTTGCCTTATTACTACGTTTAGTTCACCTTGGTTGAGAGGTTTATAAACATTGAGTGAAAATGAATGGTTATTACCTAGCTCATGCTCGGATCATGTGTTAGCGATGTTTTAAACAGCCTCTTTTGTTATTCATTTCCAATGTGATAATCTGAGTTGTAGATTCTAGGCTACGTGCGAAATGGCATTTTGATACTGCGCTGTTCTCTGTTTGGGAAATACGATCATCATTTCATATCCTGACTTAGTCGAATTGAACAAAATATTGGAAATGTGTTGATCCATCTCCAGTCCCTACTTCAAATTCAGTCAAGAAGCATTTCCCACTGAAACGGTGGTAATAAAGATTCAAAGTATAGCTTGCCGCATGCTTTGCTTTTGAGCCGATTAAATAAATCAAATAATCAGAATAAAAATGTACTTAAAATATGGTCACAAATGGAGCAGTTGAAGCCCCCATATAAAGCAGCAAATACGTTGTTCTAGTGAACCATATGCTTCTTGAATATAAAGCAGCAAATCCCATATAAAGCAGCAAATAAGTTGTTCTAGTGAACCAAGTACTTCTCTAATACCTCTCAACCTGTCAAAACTGGACCATGCACGCCTCAAAGTTTATTTTCTATTACATCTTGGTCTGCTTAAAGTGCAGAAAAATGCTAATACTGCCATTGGCAGTTCCCTGTATGTTAGTGTCGGTTCCCCTTCATACTAAGTCAGTTTCACTCTATGCTGGTGTCTGGTCCATTGTCTGAGTTTCAATTCCCCTGTATGCCAGCATAGGTTCACCTGTATGCTAAGTAAGCTTTCACTGTATATCAGTGTCAGTTCTGCTTTATTCCAAATCAGTTCCACTGTATCTAAAAATGATCCTAACTGTACGTTTACAGCAAAAAACATACAGTTAAGCAGTCAGTGATCGAGGTAATAATAAGATGATATTCGCGTTTAGACAATATAAATTATTAACCTTTTAACTATGTTGGTACTACGACAATATTAGTTTTGGCTAATCTCCACAACTCTGTGTTTAAAACTAATCAGTTGAAAGAAAGTCTGATATAATAATCCTTTTAAAAGGTGCAGTAAAATAAAATAAATGTGCAATTATACTGTGTTAATCCTCGCATCAACATTTTGTAAAATCTGTGAAAAGATGTCATTATTGTGAATGGATAATGATCAAATCTTTTCTGAGCTTGCACTTAATTCTGGCCTTGGTCGCAATATGACCTCTTTTCGGTGCATAAAAAAATTATCAATTTTAATGAACGCCAAAGAAAATTTCCATTATTTTTTCTTAATTCCGAGACAACTCTGCCCACACCAGAGTTGACATTACGTTCTCAGCCTAACCTAATCAGATGATAAACTACTCGGCCAATTACACACTTGGTATATGGGTCCACGATTTATACAATTGTAATGTAGATGTAACGTTCTTTTTCTCAACTATAGTTTCACTTTTTATCATTGTATGTTTCTTTCAACGGTTAATATACCTAGTTCAGCAGCAAATTAAATACTCTCTCTCTCTCATCAGTTTTACAGGTGAATTTTGTGTGTACAGGTGTTATATATGGATATGAAGTTAATGTTCTGACTCGCTCTGCAAGCAATGATTCGTAAACTCTATATATTGAGTGCTATATCATTGATACAGCGTACATACTATACATATATATATCATTTATATCACATGCAAATACATATATTTGACCTTTGAACGGAGTTAAGTTATATTATGGGCAGCTATATATTGAACTAGTGAATGTAATCTTCACATCCCTAGTGTATCCGCTACAAAATGTAGTTCTATGGCTTTGTAGCTCTTCACAATCACTATGAATATTGATAAGCTGGTTGTTTTCTTTGTTTGGTTTTTATATTTCTTCACATTGATTAAATCAATATAATACACAATTATGGTTTAAATATAAAAGATGGTTTTAATAATAAAAGTAGACCACTACAATCACTTGTTTATCTATGTCATTCACATGAACGATAAGACATTGATCTACCGGCTCAAAAATTAATGTGGAATAGAAACTAAGCAAAATGCCCAATCAATAAGAGGTAGCTAAAATATTGCAGTACATTTACTGTTGATTTATGTTATTATTTTCCTTCAGTAACGGTACCACAGAAAATAAACTCTCTTCCCATTTGGTCTGTTTGACTTTAATAATGATTACAAAATTATTGCTTAAATTCTGGATTTGCTTAAAAATTTATATTAAGATTAGTAGCAGAGATTATAATACTTCGATTGGCAATGTATAAATCTAGTAACATCCCATTTAAATGTTTTATTGACCCGATTATGTGCTGTTTTACACTATCATTATAATGTTGTGATAATAAAATAAGTAAATTTCTTAAATCATTAAACGGTTTTTAGTATTCGGGTTTAAGAACATCTAAAAATCTTTTAAATAAATCGTTCATCAACACTATCTTGATCCCGCACCCCTGGCGTCTTGATAGCTGTAAATACTGATCTAGTTATATTTGGGATCTCTTTACCGTCAAAATCGGTAAAGTAATATTTATGGTCGTTTGGATCAGATTCAAATCTTATATAACTTCAAGGATGTTTTTTCTCGATATTCTGGTCTTTTAATGAACTTTTCTTCATTTGTTTTAAAGTCATTTTCGTTGGTTCTGAAACTCCATTATAAATTGGTGCAGCTTCAGGCCATCCTAACACTGCTCTGATCGAACTTATATAAATATCTACAACATAATCAAGACAATTTATTTCAATCGGCGCTGATAGTGTTAGTTCGTAAACAGTGATCGCTATTTTAAATTCTTTTCCTGTGATAGATTTAATTCTGCGTTGGAACTCATCATTAGTCTGTTATTTTTCATAACTACCCGTTGAAATTCTAACAGCTTGCCAATCAGGTGTTCCATTCGGTTTATTCTTAATCGCAAATACCAGAGAATTATGTGCTGGTAATCCACTGAATGGTTTCGACCTGATATTTGGCCAGCTATGATAAACGCGTAATTGCGCTAATGCTATATCGCTTGGAAAATTATCGCTAAATTCAAGATTGATTGAACTTACTGATATCATCGTAATTTTTGAAGGCGTCGTATTAGTGACGATCTGTTGCAATAGTTCTCTTGGCGCTGTCAAGAACCCAGACATTATTGTTATCGTTATTATTAAATTCACCATTTTTTCGCTTTAGTTATTGTCACAAGCGATTATGATTGCTTCATCGAGGGTTTTCATTATTGTTGCGAACTCCTCATCAGATATTTTATCATCACTGAGTTACAAAGAAATATATGAAGCTAATTTAATATAGGTGGCTGTTGCTGTGTGTAATATCACCATGTACTCGCGTAATTTAGTACTCTCGCATATAGATATTTTCTTAGCGATGATGCTGAAAATACCTGCACATGTTGCTACCGTAGAAACTATAATTGTAACAACTGCAGGAGCCGTCACCGTTAACGTTGATAATAATAATCCGGTTCCCGCAAAAACAGCAAAAACCGAGTAAATAACTATATGAATAATATTTTTACTTTCATAGTGTAATCGTCAATGATATTTGTTACTTCTCTCTGATACAAGCCTGTACAAACAGGATTGTATCTGTGACATTGAATGTCAATAAAAGACGGAGTCATCTGATTCATTGTACTTAATGACGTCGTCTAAGTAGGTAATTAATTGAGGAGCTTTAGTTACAAATTCCAGACATCACCAGTAATTAGCCGAGACCATACTTCTATCAGATGATTCCAAAGTAAATATTTCTTCAGAATCTTTATCCAACATCACAGATACAGTTCTAGAAAAAGTATTAGTTAATGGAGATGTGTTAATAATTCTAAATTGTACACTGAATAACACAGACAACATATATACACCATCGACCTCCGTAGTGTGTTTGTTAGTTTTATTTCGTGGTGTCCATATAGCTGACTTCAATGAAACGACGTACACGATGTTGATGATCTGCTTGTGAGGAATTTTAATAAGATTCGGGTTTTTTTTCGACGATATCAGGAATTCCACTAATAATATATGTCGTTTAGTTTCGTGTTAATGTCAAGAAGTTTTATGTCAATAGTTGTTGGTTTTCAAAAAAATTCACTAAAGGATCTGTTAATATTTCTACGAAAATTCAGAAACGTTTGTATATGATTATTATAATCAGTTTTGAATGCGTTAATTCCTTCGTTGATTATTGTTATTACTGTCACTTGATTGCTAGCGATTTTAGCATTGCTATCATCGACGTATTTTTGTTACAGCGTCATTATCTGCGGTTGGATTTCCAAGGTATGTAAAAAAAAGTTCCTGACATTATTATCTCACCAGTAAATACATCGCCGGTTTTTTAACATAGTCACTAACCAACTTACCATAATCCTGTATTTTACCTTGATCAGCAAGAGTAACTATATTATTAATAACCGCGGTGGGAATTCGTACAAATACAATTGTAGTTGTATGTTGCTCGTTTTTAATCGCCCTTGTTTATTCGGAAAGCAACGACTTCATTTTGATCCACACCCGTGATATTTAATAAATCATCGATTTCATTTCTTAGCTGATCAAAAGTTGCGTATTTATTAAATTCATATACGACTTTGTTGATTTTGATACAGAATCAAGTATATTAAGTACTTTTCGACCACATATTTGGGGGGTCAGTTACTTTTGGTATTGGTAGTATTGAATAACAGATCGGAGCAATTTTATTGCTGACATAATGAAGAAACGTCTTTTGTGGCGCCAACCCATACGAATCGAACTAAACTATTCCACGTGAATCAATTGCATATTCCATCCAATAAGTGCCTGGTCCAGAGTTTTATCAAGATTAATAATACCAGTTTCAGTATTGTTTGGTTGTTATGTTAATTGATCACGCATAAAAACTCCTCTGAAGTTTTTTATATTTAGTTGCTTAGCTGCATCAAGTAAATCAAAATTCTATAGTGAAACTATTGTAGGAAGAATCATCGAACTGTTCCTAGTCTTAGACCTTTTCTGTACCACGAAGGAGGGGTTCTTGAAAGTCTTAGACCTTTTCCGTACCACGCAGGCGAGGTCTCTGGAAGTCTTATACATTTTTCTTTGTTTTGGAGGTTTTTATTCCCTGACCCGTTGATGTCTTTAACGTCATTCTATCAGCAGTTCCAACAGCGCCTAATGCAGCTGCCTTTTCAACAGCTTGGGCTGCAGCGGCTATTAAAGCAGTATAGCTGCGAGAGGTGAAAATATGCCACCGTCTTAGCGATGTATTTGATGGCACCCTCAGAAAGATTAAATCATACCCCAGTCTTTGATCGCTTGGCTTCATTAAAGTTATTATACTGACGTTCGGTCAACGACAGCTTATTCGGACCACCTGCGATTTGTTCTCGCCACAGTGATATTTTTAACGCACAACTATTTTTGATGATGATTGTAGTTTTTTTAATCTGACCAGGAGTCAGACTTACACTAATATGATGATATAAAATTATATACTATTATGAGCTATCAAATTACATGTTTATTTACAAATTTTCTACTGGGGCATCAACAACGATACTCATTCTTCCACCAACACCTTCGAGTAACATTGATTTATCGCTGAGTACAACTGCTATTGCTCTGTAATTATGAATAGCTACAGCATTTCTATTAACACGAGCTCGAAAATGTATATCAACTACTGATTGTCTGGCCCAATTTAAATTTTCTAGTGAAAAGTAATAAATAGGATACAGCGTTGTAAAATTCAGCGGAGATATTTGTAAACCAGTATCATTGTTTTGATCACGCCCCATGAACGACATAAGACGATGATATGCACGTGCTACATGATTTGGACCGAAATTCAACACAAGGAGGTGCAGTATGGAATCATCTAACGTATTCTTTAGCATAGGAAAACGCTCAACGGATAAATAAGAATAATCATTATATTATAATCATTATATATGCTCAGCAATCTTAAAATTCACAGACAGATCAATGTTTAAACTTTACGTAAAAACACCGTGTGTACGCTATATGTAGAATGATCAGTGTGTTTCTTATAAGATGACAGATCAGTTTGTACGTTATACGTAGAAGGATCAGTATGTACGTTAAACACAGACAGACCAGTATGTGTGCTATAGGAATCACGGTACTAATTCAGTTCCCATAGTAAACCTAAGCAAGCACCATCATAATGAAAATTCAATAACTTAACATTTCTGAGTGGCTATGATCATACCTATATTTATCAGTATAGATGAAACCTAGATGTGGGCTTTTGTATATAGAGAGAAAAGATATGAACTGCATCATTTTCTGGACCTGCATGAGTTTGAGACATGTGCTTTCAATTCCGCATTAAAGATCAGGTGCTGATTTTAGTAATGAGTGTTCAAAACCTAAGACTGTTATAGGACTAAAACACCATCAATAAAATAATGTCTGTATTTTTTCACTTACAACTATGATAAGCTCTCATAATATTCTTTTTCCTACAACATTACTTAGATTATGAACCAATCATGGCCCACCAAAACCCATGTATACAGTAATGTATGATCACCCATATTCAGGCAGGTTCCCTTTTCTCATACCATTAGTACCGTGTGTCCTATATATAGAGAGATCCGTTTGTATGATATGCGTAGAAAGATCAGTGTTGACGCTAACCACTTATAATAACACGTATAACATAGAGCTCAGATCTAGATTTCTTCATGCATTATGCGACGACACATGTGGGTCTCTTCGGTTGGCATGTGTGTATGTTAAAAACAAGTAAATACGGTGTTCATTTTGCAATGACAACAAATCTACCATTGATAATTAAGAGTACATAACACAAATTTAGACAATATTACAGCGGAATATGACAAGGTGAATTGTTTCATAGTAATATTGCTTCTCTTCAAACACGTACCTTTTCAACAGTATACAAAATCATATTTTTTTTCCTAAAGTTTTAGCTCATTGGAATAGGTCATAGATAATTAGAATCTGACATTTTTAAAAATTAATATTACTAAAATACTTCGAGTGACTAATTCGTTATTGCAGATCAGTTATTTATTTTAAGCGACATTGATCTTCCAACTGATATTTTCGTACCGTTTTGAGATGAAAAAATAACACATTGCTCTCCAAGTCAGTCATTTTAGACGTGGAAAAATCATTCTTTTCCTCAAGAATATGTTCTTTTTCATGGACAGTCGGGCTTTAAAAGATGTTTTGCAAAGAAAATACATATATGAGGGCACTGCAAAGGTTCTAATCGTTTTCAACAGCCGCGTGAAGTGTATATTGCACTGACATTTTTGGTATTCTTTATCCCATGGATCGTCTTGTTTTAGGAGAAATTCCTGCATGTTGGAAACCCGTCTGGTGGTGTAGGGACTAATGTTGATGACTCATTTAATAATAGGCTCATTCCTTCTATACTGTGTACCTCCATGTGACAGTGCATAATCCATAGTCCTGGGTTGTCTGCAAGGAAACGAACGACCGCGTAACCGCCAGAAGGAACTATTCATGTATCCTTAATTGGGGGTCTTCTGACTTTAAGACCAGGTACGTTTCCTTGTAGCCATGAGAGGTCTGACCAGGTTGCATTATTACAGTAACTTTCGTCCCTATTCATGTTTCCCCTACAATTGACATCCAAATTTTCTCCAATATTTTTAGCCGTTATGTTATCATACTTGCCGTAACCCATTTTCATCACATAGAAAGCATGTCCGTGAAGGTGTATTGGATGCGGCTGGCCCTTTCCTAAACCCATGGTCGTAAAAACAAGTTGCACAACATTGCCATAGGTAATATCAATTGAGTGGGTGCACGTACACACTCTGTCCTCTCCGCAATTTGAATCATCGCAAGCGAAAATCCCTTCTGTAGGTTGAGTTAAAGCCGAAACTGTTGGTGATTTAAACACTTTGCCGTTAACAGAAGCAGGAATGTTGCCATGAATGCCAAAATTCAAAAAATGTTCCTCAAAATGAAATTCTTCAAACGTTGGAGGAGGTTCGTTCCAAGGTGCACCTCTCAAGTCATTGAAAGTTAGACAATCTGTATAGTGAGAAGGTGGATAAAGTAAATAGGGACAGTTAGCCACTAAACACCTACAAGAGGCAGAACATATCATACGTGAAGTGGTTGGTTCAGAGATTGGAGCTCCATCATATCTGAGAATGGCTTCTGTTCTGTGGTTTTTATCTATTTCTAATGTATGTGCTCTTATCCAGTAATTAGACACTGCCTGATTCGCTACTAGAATAAAGTCAAAAGATTCTCCAGGATTGATGATGAAAGATTCAACTTTGATGGGTTCCAGGTCATGACCATCCGATGCAACAAGAAGAATTGAATGGTCGTCCACAGAAATTCTAAAAGCAAGCATGTTTCCTGCACCAATCACTCTGAATCTATACGACCGTCCTCGGTACACATTGAAAACTTCCAATGGTGCACCATTATGGTTTCCTGTTTCAGGATCATAAAATCTTCCTCGTCCATTAATCAGACCAGAATGAAACTGTATCTTGTCGAACTCCGTCCCGTCAATAGACTTTGAAGGAGTTAAAGGTGTTCTTCCTTGATAGAGACCGTATTTATCTTTAATGTAGGACAGTAGTGAATCCATGTCATGATTGTATTCTGTGATAAACATGATATGCTCGTCCTCCTTGTAATTCTTCCTTTCACGAATGACCAATGCACCAAATATACCCAATGTCCTCTGTGTGCCTAAATGGGAATGATACCAGTGGGTCCCTTTTGGTTCTGCTTTGAACCTGTAAGTAAATGTTTGTCCAGGGAGTATTGGGCATTGGGTTACGAACGGAACGCCATCCATCCAAGGAGTTCCCTTTTGAAAGAGACCATGCCAATGTATTGTAAGTCCTTCATTTATCAATTTATTTGTCACATGGACAATGACCATCTGTCCTTCATACACAATAATTGGGGGACCTGGCATTTTCCCATTCACCGCTCCGGTCAGCCTCGGATTCTCCCATCCATCCGCAGTAATTACATCTTCCACGTTAACTGGAATGGCGTTTGACGTATCGATCACATCGTATTTGTAAATCTTCCCGTCCTTTGGATAGACAAGGTCACCATTTCTCATCATTGTCAATCTGTGGTCAACCTCCAGGAAAAATTCACAAACAGTATCCATCATCGTGCAGTTTTGACAAAGTGCAATGGTATCGATAGCGGCGACGAAGCCGAAGATTACTAACCACGAAGCCATCAAAGGAATCTACAATAGAAACTAAATTAAAGAAATTGCATCATTTAAACTTGCAACAATTTTCCCGAACGTTTGTTGTGTTTTTTCAGTGGAATTTGTGTATTTTTAAACAGTTACACAACCACTAACGTAATAGTGTAATAGATTCCTGATCTAAACTATGGTATCGAGACTATTCAGGTGGTACCAGTGAATTTGTTTGGGTTCACAATTTGTGCATGTTAACGCAGTTCAGGTACATGTTTAATTGTCATGCTGGAAACGCGGTGAACTGATACATTATTTTATTCTTTGCCCCATGACGCCAATCAGTCCGTAAAATTGTGTTTAGACTTATTGGAAACTTCCGCTGTAAGCAAAAGACTAACTGATTTGTGTAATTCGATTTTATGGGGAATATCCAGTATAAACAATAAGTGTAACCAAATTGTTTTATGATTTCATTGGGAGCATCCAGTATAAACAAAATGTGTAAACAACTGGTGTAATATTGATTGTATTGGGTACATACACTATGGAAACGAATGTATACGATTGGTGTAAATTGATTTTATTGAGTACATCAAGTATAAACAAAGAGTGTAACCGATTGGTGTAACTTGATTTTATTGGGAACATCCAGTATAAACAATGAGTGTAGCCGATTGGTGTTATTTAATTTTATTTGGGTCATCTGGTATATACAAAAAGTATAATCCATGTATTGTAATTTGAAATTTTGGTATGATAAAATTAAGAACGTTGAAAGTACAACATGAAATGAAATTTATCATTGATTATGTTCATGTTCCTCGCCGGTACATCGCCCATCACTGACTTAGCACCCACCTTAAAACTGCCTAAAGGTAGAGTGTACCAATTCTAGTTTGTATACAGCAGGTTGTTTTCAAATTGACAGTTATTATATTTCTTGCACAGACAGGTGTTGAAAGTAATGCCGAGAAAACAGTGAACACCTCATTCAGTCCAATTTCATCAGCAAGATGAAGATTTCAGAAATAAATTGAAGGTGTTAAATGTCCAGTCAGTTGGCTTATTTTCCAAAGTAAAAATCATGAATTTAACAAAAGGTTCAACCAAGTATCACAAAACAACCCAATAATTATTATATAAGTAAACTTTTGCTTAAACATTCCACCAATTATTAAATTATATTACAAATAATTTATCTGCAAGGTACCATATGAAATAAAAATTACCTGATCTTTGTTTAAGTTAAATTTCGCGTTATTCAAAAATATTTTGTATCCATTTGGTCCTTGAACTAACCTTTGTGCTATTCATTCTCCTTACGTATTTTGATTCTCTCTCTCTCTCTCTCTCTCTCTCTCTCTCTCTCTCTCTCTCTCTCTCTCTCTCTCTCTCTCTCTCTCTCTCTCTCTCTCTCTCTCTCTCTCTTACAGTTCCGTAAACACTTTCCGTTTTTCATTCCATATGATTTATCAATTGCTTTATATATATAATTCATTAGCCATTAGATATATATCAATATATGAATACTAGTAACAAAGTGTCGACTAAATAAAGGTAAAAACAAACAAAAAATACCAACAAATAGTGCTGTAATAGTATACATCATAGATAAATTAAAAAAACAAAACAACGCGATATTATAGCCTCTACCAAACAGTGGCATTGGGAGAAAAAGTTTGCAAATTTCTTGAAAAGATACCGCCAGGCCTTGTCAGTAGCTTGACTAATCAACATAATGAAGTTTATCATCATATGCGTCGTCTATAATTTGACGTTTCAACATAGTGAAATTTATAATCATATGTATCGTCTATAAGTTGACTTTCTAACATAGTGAAGTTTATAGTCATTGGGCCTGGATTGAAGCTTGGCTAATGAACATAGTGGGGTTTATAGTCATTGGGCCTCGTCATAGTGGGGTTTATAGTCATTGGGCCTCGTCTGAAACTTGGCTAATGAACACAGTGGGGTTTATAGTCATTGGGCCTCGTCTGACGCTTGGCTAATCAACATAGTGGGGTTTATAGTCATTGGGCCTCGTCTTAAACTTGGCTAATGAACACAGTAGGGTTTATAGTTCTTGGACGTCGTCTGACCTTGGGGCCTGCATTGGCTAATTTGACGTTTCAACATAGTGAAATTTATAATCATATGTATCGTCTATAAGTTGACTTTCTAACATAGTGAAGTTTATAGTCATTGGGCCTGGATTGAAGCTTGGCTAATGAACATAGTGGGGTTTATAGTCATTGGGCCTCGTCATAGTGGGGTTTATAGTCATTGGGCCTCGTCTGAAACTTGGCTAATGAACACAGTGGGGTTTATAGTCATTGGGCCTCGTCTGACGCTTGGCTAATCAACATAGTGGGGTTTATAGTCATTGGGCCTCGTCTTAAACTTGGCTAATGAACACAGTAGGGTTTATAGTTCTTGGACGTCGTCTGACCTTGGGGCCTGCATTGGCTAATTTGACGTTTCAACATAGTGAAATTTATAATCATATGTATCGTCTATAAGTTGACTTTCTAACATAGTGAAGTTTATAGTCATTGGGCCTGGATTGAAGCTTGGCTAATGAACATAGTGGGGTTTATAGTCATTGGGCCTCGTCATAGTGGGGTTTATAGTCATTGGGCCTCGTCTGAAACTTGGCTAATGAACACAGTGGGGTTTATAGTCATTGGGCCTCGTCTGACGCTTGGCTAATCAAAATAGTGGGGTTTATAGTCATTGGGCCTCGTCTTAAACTTGGCTAATGAACACAGTAGGGTTTATAGTTCTTGGACCTCGTCTGACCTTGGGGCCTGCATTGAAGCTTGGCTAATGAACATAGTGGGGTTTATAGTCCTTGGACCTCTTCTGATTCTTGGTTAATCAACATAGGGGTTTTATAGTCCTTGGGGCTCGTCTAATGTTTTGCTAATCAACATAGTGTGGTTTATAGCCCTTAAGCCTCGTCTGAAGCTTTGATAATCAATATAGAGGGGTCTATAGTCCTTAGGCCTTATCAGACGCTTTGCCAATCAACATAATGGGGTTTATAGTCCTTGGAGCTCGTCTGAAGTTTGGCTACTCAAAATAGTGGGGTTTATAGTTCTTGGGCATTGTTTGAAACTTGGATAATCAATATAGTGGGGTTTATATTATTTGAGCCTTAACTGAAGCTTAACGTATCAGCATAGCGATGTTTACAGTATTTGGGCCTCGTCTGAAGCTTGGCTAATCAACATAGGTGATGTTAGATTGTATAAGCTTTAACTTTTATCTTGAAGCCAGACTCTAATCTGCTTGCAACAATTTGGGGTGGGGGGATTGAAGGGGTCTGAAAGGTCCTAATCATTATAATACTTGTAATCAACTGTTACACTATATGTTATACGAACTTGAAATCTCCAGTTAGAGGTATCAGAGCATTGTGCCTTGTAATCTGCATTATCCAATATTTTAAGTTTAGAATGACTGCCGAGAATTATCTTAGTATATTAAAAAAGAAACGAAATATAAATACACGTCAGGTGTTACATAAACTGAACAAATCAGAAAAGTTAAGTCGTAGATTTTAAACAGCTGAGAGGACTTTACATATGTATATTCTTTGAAAGGAGTGCCTAGAATGGAAGCCGAGTAGTAGAGATATTAGTATAAGACAGTGAGGTGTTGTTCATCTTTCCAATAGTAACATTGTGTTAAACCCAACCATCTTGCCATTGATGTAGCAAAATCAATTTGATCGTCACCAACATATCTTTAAGAGTGTGTATGTATTTAGTATAACTTCATGTACAAATAAATTAAGTTTTGTACTTAAAATTGGTATTCATTCTGAGAAAGTATGGCACAATGAACCAAATAAATTAAATTTCGTACTTAAAATTGGTCATCAAAACAGTTTTGATTATGCAAAAGGGTGAAGTTGAAAACTTCTCACGTGACTCATTTGCATTTAACGTACTCTAGTAACACTGTCAAAGTGAAAGGTGTTAATATATTGCCTTCGAAAGCAAACCGCTTTTTTCCATACAAGACAGGATAGAAGTAATTCATTTGCTGGATGATTGGAGAAGAAATTGTGTAATCGCAGTAGAAATGGAAGACACATGTGCTAAGGTATAGTTATATATCTTCAACGGAGTAAGATGTAAGAATATGTGTAGAGCTTTTGGGCTTGTCTTTAGGGATCACGTCTGTGGCCGCTGTCGATCTTGATGAAACTAGGGACATTGATATATTGAGTGGTGTTGTTTACAGCTATCACAGGGGAATTGTTGTTCTTGGCGGCGGAAGGAATAGTCTGTCAACAGATTATACTGTACTGCCTACCAGCTAAACCAACGAAACTTTTAAAGTTATTCAATGTGGCCCTTTACTATCCAGCAAACGGAATGTAAATATGTTTGACTACATTCTCCTGAACATCTCAAGATTTGATATGTTTTACAGCAGCTTTCAGCACTGTACCACTTCTAATACGAACGAGCTGAAGATCGTGGTTGTATATTAAATATTGCGTCGAAATCTAAAAGAATCTTTATATATTGTCAACGAAATTACCACGGACTAAAATAATACAAAATAAAGAAACAGCTTTTATTTTCTAAGAGAAATATTATTTGTTTGCAGGACATCCATTATAATGAAGTGCGCATATATAAAATATATTTCCTGAAGTAATTTATTTAATTCGAGATAATAGTCTAGAAACATTCGAGTTACATTATTCAAGCTATGTAATCCAAAACAACGATAATCCTAATTTATGCACAATGTTAAAACAGAAATGGACGATTTAATTTTGTTGGTGATTGGAATTTCGTCTTAGACCCTGCACTAGTTTTTAAAAATTATTTGAGTATTGCCACTGTAATTCCACTGAAACTGTTTTGAATTGCTGACAAAACAACAATCTGATTCATATTTGGAGACAATACCGAGAATGTGAATATTCTGTACATGGAGAAGAAACAATTCTGACCTTCAAGCAGGTTTCAACTATTTTTTATTACCTGGTAACCCCCGCCTGGGACACATCCATTGTGTCACCATCTAGAAGTAACCATTTTGTAATTGTTTGAAACTTAATTTACGAGATCAAGAAAGGGTTATAGTTTAATGAAAATTTAATAATTGTCATTTACAACAGAAAGAATACAGGATTCTAGTCAAATGATGTTTACAAAATGTGATTATTTACATACCGAAAAATATGCATATATTGATGAACATTCATTTCCATATGGAAAATTTTATATTGATAATATATTATTTTTGGAAATATTGCTTTTTATAATAGGAAGTAACGAAGTGTAATACGGATCAAATAAGAAGCTATTATCTAATTAGATAGAAACGAAAAACAGCCTGAAATGGAAAATAATTTACTACAAATGAAAAAATATAGGTTTTACTAATATTAGTAATAACACAGTAAGAAAACTGTTCATCAAACTATTCTCTTTATCTACTTATCATTTATTTATTTATATATTTATTTACCTATGTGGTGCAGTACCAATTAGAGTTGCCGATCAATGTTCATGGAACGTAAAGTGTCACTTTCACAGCTAAAAATTACATTGTTGCGATATTCATGTGAAAGGATGATTACTGGATGCACAAATTGCCTATATTTAATCTAAAAGAGTAGACTTCAGGAGATGTAAACAAATTTCATTTTGAGTCGGAATTGCATCACATATTTACCGCGTAAATATGGTGTGACTGTATGAATTTGAAGACCAGTTGCTGTCCACGCTCTTCTAGGAATAGAGGTGTGAGTATTTACTTCTGCAAGTTAACCTTTAAACCACGCTTGAATATAGAATGGATACCATAGTAAAGGTATACCGTCTCTCTCCCCATTCTCCATACACACGCTATCAACTCAGCAATGCCTTTAGGTTTATTTGCCGCTGCTTTCTTGAGGTTTTAACCACTTTTCATGTTAAGGTATATTACACATGATATAACAAGTCTCTGTTGGGTACACTTGCCATAATTAGACAGACGAGACCATGTTTTATCATTTCCTTCGTAACTCGAGTAGAGAAATGACTACAAATGTTCATTGTAAACAAATCATTCCTGATGCGAGGTAAGAAAGCTTTCCAAATCGCAGCCAATCAGAGGAGAGAATGCTTCACAATAATTTAATGGACTTACTTGGACCAATCAGAATCACATAACTGATATGCTAACATGCTGTAATATCAAAAATATTAAACAACATACACTATTACATTATATACATTAAAAATTGATTTTTAAAAATCACCGAAATTTTCTTGGCTGCAGCGAGTAACTAAGTAATATTATAAAAATCCAATTCACAAGGTAGCCATACACGATGGATCCGTGTTATGAATAAAGATGTTTCACAAACATTTTCCTTAGACAAGAGAAAAGTTTAACACGTTGGTCATACAAGAAAGCAATTCATAAGTCTCTCTCTCTCTCTCTCTCTCTCTCTCTCTCTCTCTCTCTCTCTCTCTCTCTCTCTCTCTCTCTCTCTCTCTCTCTCTCTCTCTCTCTCTCTCTCAGTTATCATGTACATGATGCAAAATCCAGATCATAATACCTATTTGTTTTTATACTGCTATTCTTATTCATTTTACATTTTTATTTTATTTACATGTGTATCTACTACCCGATGATCAAAGAATCCCAAACCTTGGCATCGCCTGTCTAGTGTAGTCTAGGGTAATAAGCTTTTAAATTTAACAAAGAAAAAATATCGGTAAAACGATTATTATAATTCATTCGGAAATATAATTATTTCAGAAATAATTCAGAGTTTATAGAATCTATACAATATTCTTCATTGAGATAGGCTTTCTGCCTGACTTTATTGTGATTGTAGTAAGATTCTGTAAAATTCAGAAATAATGTTTTATTCATGAAATTATTCTGATTAATTCAGAAATAAGGTTTTATTCATAAATTATTATAATTAATTCAGCAACATAATTAATTCATTCATTTAGACAATCATAAAATTTGCACAATATTCTTCGCTGAGATGGTTATAATGCCTGACGTTATTATGATTATGGTCACGTTTCGTTATTTTGATGGGTATAATGCCCGAATTTATCATGATCATGTCTATATTTTGTAAAATTCAGAAATAATTCATTTATCCAGAAATGTAATTTATTCAGAAAAAAATATTCATTCATTCAGAAATGGAAATAATTCAGAAATAATTTATTCAGAAATTATAAAATCTGCACAATATTCTTCGTTGAGATGGGTATAATGCCTGACTTTATTGTTGCTTTGAACACTTTCCTTCGCTGGGATGGGCATTATGTTTGACCTTGTTGTGATTGTGGTCACTTTTCTTTATTTCGATAGGTATATTGCTTGACTTTATTAAGATTGTGGTCACTTTTCTTTATTTCGATAGGTATATTGCTTGACTTTATTGAGATTGTGGTCACTTTTCTTTATTTCGATGGTATAATGCCTGACTTTATTGAGATTATGGTCACTTTTCTTTATTTCGATAGGTATAATGCTTGACTTTATTAAGATTGTGGTCACTTTTCTTTATTTCGATGGTGTAATGCCTGACTTTATTGAGATTGTGGTCACTTTTCTTTATTTCGATGGTATAATGCCTGGCTTTATTGAGATAGTGATCAGTTTTCATTATTTCGATGGTATAATGCCTGACTTTATTGAGATTGTGGTCACTTTTCTTTATTTCGATAAGTATAATGCCTGACTTTATTGAGATTGTGGTCTTTTCTGTAAAAATCAGAAATAATTTATTTAATGATGTTGTGATTTTCGGAAATAATTTAAGTTTTCAAAGATTATTTAAACCTGCATTATATTCTTCGTTTAGATAGGCATTATGCACGACTGTGATCAGATTCTGTAAATTCATTCAGAATTTTATTTATGATGACTGGACCACCAATCGTGTGAAATTGGGCCATGATAGGTTGATTATTATAACGGTAACAAAGTTGCCACTGAGGCCTGTATAAAGTTTAGTGGATCTCGCCATTTCATATATGAATTATAATGGTTAGATCCACTAAACTATGATAGAACAATTATTTTACAATGACAACGGCACCATTTATTGTGATTCATTCAGAAACAATAATTCATTCAGAAATAACGTATTGTGATTAATTCAGAAATAATCTTTTATTCAGAAAATTACTAAACATACAAGATTCTTCGTTGATGGATATAATGCCTGACAGTGATCAGATTCTGTAAAATTCAGAATTTGTTGTGATTTATTCAGAATTTATTTATGATGGTTGGACCACCGCTCGTGTGAAATTGGACCATGATGCAACGATTATTTCAACAATCTGAGGCTCTCTAAGATGATTGATGAAAGTGTTCATTTCATTATAATATATTATGAAATGTACACTTCCGTCAATGTTCTATGAAACAGTTATTTTAATGACGTAACTGGGACGTGATACAGTGGCTATTTCGATGATCTGGGGACTGTATAATATATGATGATGGATCTGTTTATTTCATTAATATTATATAGAAAATGTATAGATCCAACAAACAACGATCCCTCAATGGTCTATGGAACAGTTATTCTACTGATTTGAGCGTTTTTGATCACAAAAATGCCCACCTTGTTAAATAAAATATATTTATGTTTCATGATGCAATGAATATTTTGATGGTATGAAAGTTACAACCGAGGCTTGTATGAAGTTTAGTTGATCTTGCCATTTCAAATATAAATTATAATGATATGGTTTGATCTACTAAAAATTGACAGATCAGTTATTTCACATAATAATGTTACTGATCTGAATACTCTTCGTCGTATTTTAAACCAATTATTGGCTTTCCAAATATGAAATTTTAGCATCGTAGTGTTATCGTCAACAGTATTTACGTCACTGTCACCGTTGGATCCTTGACAATCATTATAATGATTTATCCAACCAGGATCATCAATAAAGTCAGATCGAGACCATACATGATACGTTCGTGTATAATCTGATGTTGTATTACTTTTATCACTGACTATTAATGTTGCTCCGCAAACCTTTATAAATCAATTTCACTTTATCTATGATATTTGTTACGGTTATAAGTTCTTTTATTTTAAAACCCTTCTTTTAGAAAAATGCTGGACCAGTTCGACAATAATTCGTTGTATTTCGATAATTGATTTTGATCTTTAATCATGTTGTTGATGTGACCTCGCAAATCAGATCCTGATACCGGCGCTGTTGTCGTTGACAGTTCTTCAGAAACAATATCAGGTAAATTCAGTATTTGTAATACATTTCTAACCGCGTTCAACGTCTCTGTGGGGCTGATTTTATCTGAACGATATTTCTTACTATCGATTATATTACTGTCGCTCCTGAATTTATAAACGGATGACATCTTCGAAATAGTGGTTCGTGTTGTGCCGCTTTCTACTTGCGACAGTTTACTGACATCACACAGAAACATGTGATTGAAAAATGATTTTTGTTTTGTGCTTCATACAGCTCTAATCGCTCTTCCGGATTGTATTTATAATATTTAGGATAATCATATTCTAAAACGATATATTTTGATTGTTTAATCCGCTCACCAATAGATGTCTTCAGAAATTCATCAACGGCGAGATTATTTTTAATATCGTTATCAGATGGTTTCTTGATGCTGCTTTTGAAGCACCATGTTTCTTAATCATCGGGTGGTTGTTCTGTAATTTCATATCCATTGCTAGCCATTGTATTTATTAACCGTGGAGTAAAATACAGTCTGGAATTATTTTCATCAATTATGTTGTTGTTGAAGGCGAATCCGTAACATGATTGTAAGTTACCAGAGTTTGGACACCTATTTAGTTTCAATGTTTCATCATGGATACGATTTTCTCGATCTATTATTTTTCAACGTCTTTACTGTTTAATGGAAGTTTACAATCACATTATTTTCTCGTCACTGAATAATCAATTTTTATTACCAAATCTAAAACGATTAATCGTTTGTTTAGTTGCTAAACTGATCTTATTTCTTCAAAGAATACAAACAAGATCTTAAGTCGATTATCTACAATACTGATACCTGCCTCAACAGTATGGTTCATGATAACAACGTCAACGTTGTCGTATGTAATATCGATATTCCTTAAGTCTGACTTCTTTTGAGTCGGATCAGTATCAGCATGATAATACCTAACATGAAATCCGAGATGTTGTAACAGTTTAGCCAAACTCTCCACGGAATAATCGGTTTATGTTTATTATGAGCGAAGAGTGCGACCTTATCACCAATAATTTTACAATGATTCAATATTTCTATTAATTTCTAAAGATTACTTCCATGCGATGGCTCAATGAAGTATTTGTTTTCAATGATCTGGTTTATAACTATTAATAGTAAATTTTATATCAATATCAAAAAGTCCTAATTTGTCACGCGACAACGTTAGATCGTTATCGTAGGCATCTGCGTCTAAGATAATTACTTGGTTACAAGCATTACATAATCCCGCAATTTTATTCCAGTCTATGTTGTGATTTACGGAACCGAATTGTTGTCGTCGTATTCCATGCCCTTCATCTACCATAATAATGCCCGGTACTCCTCTTATTCGGTGCAGATTGAACACCAACGCGCCATGCGATCGTCAGGTTTAAATGTTATATCAGATCTAATATCAGCGTATTGTTCTATGTCGTAGTTGGGAGTTTACTTTTTACGTGAAGGTCTTTCTGTAACTAATGTTAACCATGAATTGGTGTTCTTTTATCGACTTCCATGCAGCTTCTAACTTTCCCATGCCACATGCAGAACCGTCCAGATAACCTCCTTCAGGAATTACTATGCAATAAGAACCACCTTCATGTTGAGGTAATTCAACGTACAAATATTCCTGATTTCGTTCAAGAAAAATAACCAGGATGATGACATCTGCGCCGAGTTGATGTTAAATATTTTATGTATTTTCTGTTTATGGTCTTTCTTGATTGATCTTTCTGTAATTGTTTGGCCAATTATACGAGTTCAGCATAGATATTACAGCGACGATTTTATCAATTTGTTCTTCAAGGGTATCAATGTCAATCGTTATCGTAATCTGTTTTCAAGTCAATCTTGGACAACATATTAAGAAGTGATCATTATTGATATACATGATGCAGTCATCGCATTTAAGTTCAATGTAGTCATGAATGTAGTTATTTCCCTGTCGTTATTGACAAATATTGCAATGTTGCCCTGTCGTCGTGATATCGTAAATCTATTCCAATAAACATTAACGACTGTCATTAACTAATCTGGTTTATTTGTTAACTCAACAGAAATCTATTCAATATCCTTTGTGGAAATTTCATCACAACCAAAGGTGACAATTCATTATCCTCGTTATCGTCGAACAAGGACAAGTTAGTAATTCAAATGCTGAATAGATATCACCGTGGGATATAAATCGCTTAAACAAAGTATCTTTACCAGATTTTTGTGATCTTGTTCCAGGTAACTTGATACTGTGCAGGCCTACTTCACGATCAAAGCACCATTGCAATGATTTATCTTACATGGCACGATCGGTTAATTCCTATTACTGATCAAATGTTACCGGAGCGGACTAAGAAAGAACGTGATAGTTGTTATTCCTCTCAAACACAAATACACGATAGCGCTGACAATTGCATAACGTTGAGAAATGATCAATAACTTCATCAATGTTGATATTTGTGGTGAATCTGTATTCAATGTCGTTATGAAGGTACGTCAATTTCACACGAATAAATTTCGTATCAAGATCAAACACAGGATATCTACGTAGAAAGTTTGGAATTATTTTTGTAACTGACTATTGATCACTAAATCTTCAATCATAACGATTAAGCAATCATGGCTCGTAAACGTGTAGAATTAATCGAAATGCTTTACAATGATTTCTTGTGCGAATTTTTCATGATTTCTGCCGATCATGATGAACTTATTACGGCGCATTCTTTCATGGGCTCCCATACAGGTTCATTAAGCAAGAGATAATAATCACATAATTCACGATAACTGTATTTGGCAACGTCGGTTAATTTATTCTGAGGCACATCAAAACGCTCCATGATATATAATCGTAGATCATCAAAATATTCCTCATCTACGCGATCATAATATTCGTCTAAGGTTTATTTGGCTTATTGGGCGGCTCAACACGAAATGATTCAGAACCAACATGAGGATAATCGTCCAAGAGACAAAATAAATCACATTCATGGTGATGTTTTTCATTTAAAATATTATTATTGTTGTATATATATATATATATATATATATATATATATATATATATATATATATATATATATATATATATATATATATATATATATATATAAAGAATACAAAATACAAATCATATGGCGAATAACAACCCTTTCAAGCGTACTGGATCCACCAAGGGATCACGTGTGTCAGGGATTAATTAAAATAGATGCAATAAACTGACGAATAACAGTACGAAACTAGTAACTAACTCGCCTAAGCGCTTTCGACTCTTAATGAGTCTTTTTCAAAGGCAAATACAAAACATATAAACGATGAACAAATAAACACAAAAACGTTGTGTTTGTAAACCTCTACATGGCTGTCTTCACATGTGCTAAAACTATAAATACAACCAGCTTGTATAGACTAGATTCACCACAAAAATGCAAACATAGCTAGATATTACAAGCAAATAAAACCCGACCCAGTAAAACAATTACCTACCGTTGAAGAATTCCTGATCAAATATCGTATTGCAGCAGCCAGTGATAATATCGCTGTATAATTATGGCTTTATAGATCTTTGGCATGTATTATATTTATTGCATATAGCCATATCATTATAATTTATATATGAAATGGCAAGATCCAATAAACGACTACAGTGATTGGAATAATTTTTTTTGTCTTGGGCCACTGATACAATGGTTTTTTTGACGGTAACAAAGTTACCACTGAGGCCTGTATGATGTTTAGTGGATCTAACCATATAATTATAATTTATATATGAAATGGCGAGATCTACTAAACGATGATATAAGGTCCCGCATCGCCTCAACTGGCCATTACACAGTCGTCGCTCTGTATGTCCCATCCAGAGTCTGTAAAGCATCATCCAGCGCTACCGAATTCTATTATAATGATAAGAACAAACCCATCTGGATCAGGCAAAACACGATTATTGCTTAATATGATAATGTGATGGCTGAAGGGGGATGCATTATATTTAGTAGTTCCATCTGTAGATGATCAGAGATGATATTATTTATTTAAGGATTTTAATGAAAATGCAAAATTGGTAATGATGACTGTGACGTCATTGATTTTATCACTGATATTGATGACGCACCATCTGTAGATAACCTGGTTGGAAGTATTAACAATGTAGTAGTGTACGATGATGTCATGCTTGACAAACAATCAAATCCAGCTAGGATATTTTCCAGAGGCAGATATAAAATAATGACGTGATTTATGTTACACAGTGTCATACACAAATACCTAAGATAATCAGTTGTGTTCAATGGAGTTGATAATCATTTGCTGCAACATATTTATTATACCTGGTCTTCTGGGGAGGTAGACATGAATAAATTAAAAAATATCTTTGCACAAACTACTCCGTTTTGGTTGTATAAAAATAAATTTGTATGATCCCATGTCTAGATATCGTAACTGACTTGATACAATATTTCGATAAAAACCACAACAGCAGAGATGGTACAACCAACAAAAGTGACCAACACGTAAACGAATACACGTAGCGACGAAATACATGACATCGTTATCGGTAACAACCCAAGCTAACCCAATAGGGTCGCCTACGTGACAAAATTTTAGATGTTTTGGTTTAACGTTATTGACGTTCATATTTCATCGCTGTACGAAGCTTTATTTTTCATAAATAAGGTCTCAGGCAAGTGGTCTATTCAACGTCTCTGCTGCTAATACATTAACACAGGAACACATTAATAATAAATAATAATCGTGGCAGAAGTTGGACAAAAGTCATACACCAAATTGAATTCAGTGGCAATGAATTAAGAAAATCATGTCTTTCTCATCTTAAAGTGGCAGTAATTAATTTAATCAGAAGTCAAATTGTGAAAGTTAAGGTGAAGTATTTAATGTATTTAACATTTGTTTTGAACAAGTCAAATAAATCAATAATAAAATTCCATGTAAAATAATATGATTCGGATAACAAATTATTTGTAATCACTTGTATATGCAGATGAATTAGATACTTAACCATTTTTATGAATTTCGCTGTAGTGTTTGCAGGTAAATATGTAAAGGTATGCATTTTGTTATATAAATACCAGAATCACTCAATGGATTATCGCTCTAATGATTAGAATATGAATCGATATATAAATTACTACACGACCTTTAACTGCCGTATAAATAATTTCTAATTACCAAAAAGAAACTATTGGTACGCATTACTGTTGTCTTAGTGTCTATTAACGTCTGAAGCTAGAATAGTTACGTTCACTTCTTAATGAATCTGGGAATGAGTTCCAAATATGAATAGTATTGTGAAGGGATGAATTTCTTCTAATTTCGATTCTGGCATTAATGAGATTGATATTATTCCTTTTTGTAAGACTTAACTTGTTTATCTCACCAACCAATTTAGGAAGACCAGCAAAATAAGAAAGAGAAACTCGTGTAAAATTTTATGAAAGGAAGATAGTTTGTGTAACTTTATTTTATCTGCCAAAGTAGACGAACTAGTTTCTATACAAGTTTCACTTCATGAAGCCCAGTTAAAATGCTTCCACCCGGAATCTAGCTGTACTTTTTTAATTTGACAGAGTTTCCGATCAAACGAACATTGCATACAAAGTTAGCATATTCTAATAGGATACACCACGATGGCCAAGGACACAACGATAACTGATTCTAGTGATTCTAATGTGGCAATAAAACTCATGCCCAGTTGGTTAAACATTCTAACCGTACTTGCGTATGTGTGTATATATATATATATATATATATATATATATATATATATATATATATATATATATATATATATATATATATATATCTGTGTGTGTGTTTGTTTGTTTGTCAGAACGAGAGAGAGAGAGAGAGAGAGAGAGAGAGAGAGAGAGAGAGAGAGAGAGAGAGAGAGAGAGAGAGAGAGAGAGTAATATCTACCTTTTTCTTAAGGTTCTTGAAACTGTACCAGAATGCCTGAGCTTTTAAATTTATGGCAGTGTAGCTTTCATAATAAATGGCAAAGTTAAAATGACTCCGTCAAAGAAGGTAACCAATCAAAGAGTCAAGTAATTTGGTTGGTGTGTGTGTGTGTGTGTGTGTTTGTTTGTCAGAACGAGAGAGAAAGAGAGAGAGAGTAATATCTACCTTTTGCGTAAGGCTCCTGAAAAATGTCTCAGGTTGCAAGAGCTTTTAAATTTATAGCAGTTTAGCTTTCATAATATAGGGCAAAGTTAAAGTAACTCCGTTAAAGAATGTAACCAATCAAATAGGCAAGTAATTTGGTTGGTTGATTTAAATCTTTATTTCAACATTATTATGAATAATACAATCGATCAAGCATGAAAACAAAGCATTGGATGCCAAATCCTCTTGTTAACACAGCCAAATGTATGCCTCACATCACGTTTGAAAATAAATAATAAAAATTAAACAGCAATGTAAAATTTATGAATAATAACTTTGGAATTTTACACGTAGCCGTTGGAGAATTCTCAGGGACAAAAAATAGAATACCAATGACAGCTGTGAGGGTGCAATGGAGAATGAAGTTTCACTTCAGTAACTGAGTTAATTATATCAGTAAATATTGTTACGGAAAGAATTTTTTAAAAGTTATGATATAAGCGTCATCTTCCAATGTGCCCTGTGTTCGAGTTTCAATCAAGTTTCAACAACACTAATCTGACACTATATATATAATCTAATCTAACACTATATATATATATATATATATATATATATATATATATATATATATATATATATACCACATACATTAAAAATAGCATGACATTTAAACCTTTGGTATAAAGAAACCAATTTGATATAAAAATACCATTTGTATATCAAATTGTGATCCGCCGATGAGATGTACGTAATGTTTTGTTGTTGTTTTTTAAATACTATAATGCACTAATATTAGAATATTATTAATTAAATATGAAAATGTCCAAAGGCTTATCTCTCTCTCTCTCTCTCTCTCTCTCTCTCTCTCTCTCTCTCTCTCTCTCTCTCTCTCTCTCTCTCTCTCTCTCTCTCTCTCTCTCTCTCTCTCTCTCTCTGGATGATCGCAGCGAAATGCGGGCAAAAATCTATAACATGACGAATGTAGAGGATTTTCGTTTGTGTCATCTCAAATTTCTCTGTATTTATGAATGATGGTAAAAAATAAGTCAAACAGACAAAGGGGGGAAGAGTTTATAGTCTGTGGTACAGATGATGAAGGAAAATAATAACATAGATTAACTGTAAATATGCTACAATATTTTAACTACCTCTAATTGTTTCGTCAGTTTGCTTAGTTTCTATTCCACATTAATTTCTGAGCCAGTAGATGAATGTCTTATGTTCATGTGAATGACATAGCTAAAGAAATGTTTGTAGTGGTCTACGTTTATTATTAAAACAATCTTTTATATTTAAATCATAATTGTGTATTATATTGATTTAATCAATGTGAAGAAACAGAAACTAAACAAAGAAAACAATTAACTTATCAATATGCTTATTAATTGTGAAGAGCTACAAAGCCATATAACTATATTTTGTAGCGGACACACTAGGGATGTGAATTAGACTACATTAACTAGTTCAATATATAGCTGCCTGTGGTACATCTTAAATCCCTTCAAAGGACAAATATATGTATTTGCATGTGATATAAATGATATATATGTACAGTATGTACGCTGTATCAATGATATACTATATATATATATATATATATATATATATATATATATATATATATATATATATATATATATATATATATATATATATATATATATATATATATATATAAAGAGAGAGAGAGAGAGTTTACGAATCATGGCTTGCAGAGAAAGTCTGAACATTGCCTTCATGTCCATATATAACACCTGTACACATAAACTTCACCTGTAAAACGGATGAAATTATCAATCGCCCTTCACAGTCCTTGACCAGTCTAGAAGTTTGACAGAAATGAACTTTCAAGAGGCTTTTATTTATAATATACTTATTTCATCTTAAATGATAGGTGTGGCTTTCGATACAGATGCAAAATCTGAATCCGTATCGCACACTCATCCTGAAACTACTTTTACGATTTCAAATGTTCAAGAAGAGTCCATTTCTATAATATTGGGAATGATTTAAATTATTCCAAAAGAGGTAACGTTTGTAATTTTTAAGAAATGCATGTATATTGGGTGAAAATGGCTGCTTTTGCCGCTGGGAATAATAGGAAAGTGCAGTAAACAGTTTATATGCACAACAATATTTTTGATAGAAAATTTGACAATCAGTTCACTGAGGGAGTTGGTTTGCAAAATGACTTCAAATGTGCGTGTGTGTGTGTGTCTGTGAGAGAGTAATTAATTTGCTGCTAAAATCTGTATATTAACCGTTGAAAGAGACATACCATAATAACGATGAAAAAACTATAGTTGAGAAAAAGAACGTTACATCTAAATTACTATTGTATAAATCACGGACCATATACCAAATGTGTAATTGGTCGAGTACTTTACCGTCCGATTTGGTTAAACCGAGAACGTAATGGACCAACTCTGCTACGAGCAGATTTGTCTCGGAATTAAGAAAATATAATGGAAATTTTCTTTGGTGTTCATTAAAATTGCTAACTTGTTTATGTACCGAGAAGAGGTCATATTGCGACCAAGACCAGAATCAAGTGCAAGCTCAGAAAATACTTTGATCATTATCCATTCCCAGTAATGACATCTTTTCACAGATTTTACAAATGGTTGATACAAGGATTAACACAGTATAATTGCACATTTATTTTTTTTACGGCACCTTTTAAAAGGATTAATATATCAAACTTTCTTTTAACTGATTAGTTTTCAACACAGAGTTGTGGAGATTTAGCCAAAATTGATATGGTCGTAGTACCAACATACTTAAAGTGCTAATAATTTATATTGTCCAAACGCGAATATCGTGATATTCTTACTTTGCTCCCTGACTGCTTGACTGTATGTTTTTGTTGTAAAGGTACAGTTAGGACCATTATTAGATACAGTGGAACTGATTTGGAATACAGCAGAACTGACACTGCTATACAGTGAAACTTAGCCTACAGGTGAACCTATGCTAGCATACAGGGGAATTGAAACTGTCATACAATGGACCAGACACCAGCATAGAGTGAAACTGACTTAGCATGAAGGGAAACCGACACTAACATACATGGAACTGCCAATGGCAGTACTAGCATTTTTCTGCACTTCAGGCAGACCAGGATGCAATAGAAAATAAACTTTGAGACGTGTCTGGTCCTGTGTTGAGAAGTTGAGAGGTATTAGAGAAGTGCTTGGTTTACTAGAACAACTTATTTGCTGCTTTATATGGGGGCTTGAGCTGCTGCATATGTGACCATATTTTAAGTACATTTTTATTCTGATTATTTGATTTATTTAATCTGCTCAAAAGAAAAGCATGCGGCAAGCTATAACTTGAATCTGACATTTGTATTACCACCGTCTCTATGGAAATGCTTTTTGACTAAATTTGAAGTAGAGACTGGAGATGGATCAACATATTTCCAATATATTGTTCAATTCGACTAAGTCAGGATATGAAATTATGGTAGCATTTAAAAAAAACAGTGCATTTTAGTGAACATCAAACCTATCGTGATGAAACAGTAATATCGAAACGTGCACCGTTATTGATGGGAATATGTTCATCTAACTGAAGAAAATATACAATAATTTGCAATCATGTTTAGAACAGACTATGAAGATACAAATATTGATCTTTATAGTTATTTTGAGACTGATATTGACTTATTCAGGAATTATATATATATATATATATATATATATATATATATATATATATATATATATATATATATATATATATATATATATAATCCTCAAATAACGAATCTGACTTTAATTTATTTTTTTTTATTTTAATTTATATAGATAATAAGTCATCTTTTAAAATAATAATACCGCTCAAAAAAAAAAGAAATACTAGAGAATCTCCGATGAATAAATTAAATCAGTCGAGGAGAAAAATGTATGATATATTTTGAAACCGGAAACCCATAATTCTCAACATGAAGTGGAAAGTATTTCCAGGCAAAACTGGTATGAATACTTTAAATCATTCTTTGAAGAAGCCATTGTACGAGCTTTCACTCTGACAATGTTGTTAGTGAAGAACTACCTCACTTACGGATTTTTGATTTAAAAACTCCTATTACAAATGATGAAGTTATGAAAAGTTGAATTAAAATAAACAACAAACAACTTGTACTTTTTATCACTGAATGAAATGATCTGGCAATTCCTTAATGCTAATTTCAACAAAAGCTTGGAATCCAGCTATTGTCCTAAACAGTGGAGGGGGAAGAGCATTATTTGTCCTATATATAAGTGCGGTGAAAAAAGCGATCTAAACAATTACAGAGAGGGATATACCTAATAGACCATGTCATGGAGACTTCGGCGAACTTCGTAATTTGCTCGTAATTTCGATCACGTGGCGGGTGGTCAACTGACCGCAATATCCAATCGATAGCTGGTAGGCAAATAGTCTGGTCCCCTGCTTAGTATGCTCCCTAGTATAGTATAGCGGAGTGCATCGCAGGGAGCATACTAAGCAGGGGACCATACTAGTGGTCAAAACAAGGCGGACGCATCAGCATAAGCAACCACTGTTCCAACTACTTCAGCTTCGTTTATAGAGTTGAAAAAATGCCTATTCAACTGCGATGATGCCACAGATATTGAAGAAATTTAATATTGGAACCATCCTGTCTTGTTTTCTGGATTTTATATCCATACGAGAGAGTATCTATGAGCTGTTAACATCAGGACATGCACATGCGAGTATGGAAACGGTGTCGATGTTACAAATGTAATCCCTTTTATTTTACCATAACACCGTATTTCATAAATCGAGTTTCGTTTACCAATAAAAGGAATTTTTCGTATTAATCCGCAGTATAACAAACCTGGAATATTTTTCGACGTTAAAGCTGCAGAAGACCCAGACATTTAGCGGGCAGGTAGCGAGCATTTCTTAATTTGTTTTAATCTGATACGTCTAAACAACAATGTATGCCATTTTGTTAT